>CAWUFW010012931.1:0-509400 GCA_963921515.1 Calotriton arnoldi
CATAATCCTGTGCTAATGGGCTGAAGCTGAGAACAGCACATCTGTGTAACATGTCATCTACACTAAAGCCACCTGACGGGTTGTTTTCAAAAGCCCGTTTTATTAACAACAATACCACCATCACCAATACCACCACCACCAATACCACCACCACCACCAATATCACCACCACCAATACCACCAATACCATCACCACCACCAATACCACTACAACCACCAAAACCACCACCAAAACCACCACCACCACCAATACCAATAACACCGTCAATACCAATACCACCACCACCACCAATACCACCACCACCACCAATACCATCACCAATACCACCGCCACCAATACCAATACCAGCGCCAATACCACCACCACCAGTACTACTACCAATACCACCAATACCCCCACCACCACCACCAACACCACCAATACCACCACCACCAATACTAATACCACCACCACCAATACCACCACTACCACCACCAATACCACCACCACCAATACCACCACCAATACCACCACCACCAATACCACCACCACCAATACCACCATCACCAATACCACCACCAATACCACCACCAATACCACCACCACCATCAATATCACCACCACCAATACTGATACCACCACCACCAATACCACCACCAACACCACCACCTATACTACCACCACCACCAATACCAATGCCACTGCCAATACCAATACCACCACCACCAATACCACCAACAATACCACCAATACCAATACCACCACCACCAATACCACCAATACCAATACCACCAATACCACCAATACCACCACCAACAATACCACCACCACCAACAATACCACCACCAATACCGCCAATACCACCACCACTAATACCACCTCCACCAATACCACCACAACCACCACCAATACCACCACAACCAATACCACCATATCTATCAATACCACGACCAATACCAGCACCAATACCACCAATACCACCACCAACACCACCACCAATACCACTTCCACCAATACCACCACATCAATACCACCTCCACCACCAATACCAATACCACCACCAATACCAATACCACCACTACCACCACCAATACTACCACCAATACCACCACCACCAATACCACCACCATCACCATCAATACCACCACAACCAATACCACCACCACCACCACCAGTACCAATACCACCACCAGCAATACCAATACCACCACCACCACCACCAATACCACCACAACCAAAACCATCAATACCCCCACCACTACCCCCACCACCAATACCACCACCATCAATACCACCACCACCACCAATACCACCACCACCACCACCAATACCACCTCCACCAATACCACCAATTCCACCACCACCAATACCACCACCAATACCACCACCAATACCACCACCAATACCACTATTTCACAAAAAAACACCAAGGCAGAAGCTGCCAGATATGACATGCACATCCACTTTCTCATATGTCTGAAAAATTGCTTTACACGAACTCAATGTGTTTTAGGTGCTCTTCAGGCAAAACGTCCTCCTCTGCCCTTGGAAGACAAAACAACCACCACTGGAGACAAAATCCCCTCTGGAGTCCAATAATATATCCCACAATTGCCGAGGCACACTGAATTTTAGTCCAAGCCAGTGAAGCTAGCTTTTGTCATTGGTCACGATATAATTGAAGATCGCAGATCAATTCACGGTTTTCTTTGTTTTGTTCTTTATTAATCTTTTAGAAAAATATATACAAGCAGCCGACACGTGTTTCGTCCAAAGGACTTTTCAAGGCTGCAAACAACATATGGACATACAATTAAAATACCATTAAAACCACCATTAAAAAGAATATTACAAATTTCATATTTCATATTCAAAGCAAGGAGCCCATTCATCCCGAGCAACTCTTTCCATTACAACTTATTATCGAAAGCTAGCATCAAACAAAATATATACCAATACACAAACTTGAGTATACACTATATATAATACACATTAGTTATACATTAAAAATGTTTCCTTTTTCAAACATTTGATTTATTTGTAACAACACCATATTCTCATCCATGATATGAATACAATCATTGAGAAGTGCCATCATTATCCAGAAAGAATCTAATACTTTTAATAATCATTCATACACAAACCACCACCGAACACCCAATATATAGTGCACTTGTGTGAAGAGTCTACCACCAAAAGATATCATGCATGTGTATAATTCCTCCATCTCACCTAATATGTATAAATATCCCAAAAAATAACTCGGTGATCAATAATATGAGAACCTGATAGTACGTAGAGATTCCATGTCATATCTCTACTTATGAAACCTGCTGTGTGAATCCATCTTTAGCTCCAAATAATAATTTCGAAAGGTCATGATAAACCTACAAATACCAAAAATACCCATTACTCATATGATCCAACTGGCAATGATCTTCATAACAATTTATACAATATTCAATATAGCTGACAAAATGATAGATATATCCCAAAGCACTAAACGTGTGGTTTAACAATCGATACAAGATCTTATAATCATAAAATGATCCAACCCTTAGGGATATGAGCAATAGTCTGTGTCTTGTAGATGCTTCAAGACAAACAGCTCTACATCAAAACACGGCTAGCAACTAAAAATGCAGGCTCCGCTAAGCGCAAAATGCGTATAGCCAAAACGAAGGGAGTCTTGAATTGCAAACTACATTGGGGTCACCATCATTGTTTGTAGTTTGTAGTTTGCAATTCAAGACTCCCTTCGTTTTGGCTATACGCATTTTGCGCTTAGCGGAGCCTGCATTTTTAGTTGCTAGCCGTGTTTTGATGTAGAGCTGTTTTTCTTGAAGCATCTACAAGACGCAGACTATTGCTCATATCCCTAAGGGTTGGATCATTTTATGATTATAAGATCTTGTATCGATTGTTAAACCACACGTTTAGTGCTTTGGGATATATCTATCATTTTGTCAGCTATATTGAATATTGTATAAATTGTTATGAAGATCATTGCCAGTTGGATCATATGAGTAATGGGTATTTTTGGTATTTGTAGGTTTATCATGACCTTTTCGAATTATTATTTGGAGCTAAAGATGGATTCACACAGCAGGTTTCATAAGTAGAGATATGACATGGAATCTCTACGTACTATCAGGTTCTCATATTATTGATCACAGAGTTATTTTTTGGGATATTTATACATATTAGGTGAGATGGAGGAATTATACACATGCATGATATCTTTTGGTGGTAGACTCTTCACACAAGTGCACTATATATTGGGTGTTCGGTGGTGGTTTGTGTATGAATGATTATTAAAAGTATTAGATTCTTTCTGGATAATGATGGCACTTCTCAATGATTGTATTCATATCATGGATGAGAATATGGTGTTACAAATAAATCAAATGTTTGAAAAAGGAAACATTTTTAATGTATAACGAATGTGTATTATATATGGTGTATACTCAAGTTTGTGTATTGGTATATATTTTGTTTGATGCTAGCTTTCGATAATAAGTTGTAATGGAAAGAGTTGCTCGGGATGAATGGGCTCCTTGCTTTGAATATGAAATATGAAATTTGTAATATTCTTTTTAATGGTGGTTTTAATGGTATTTTAATTGTATGTCCATATGTTGTTTGCAGCCTTGAAAAAGTCCTTTGGACGAAACACGTGTCGGCTGCTTGTATATATTTTTCTAAAAAGATTAATAAAGAACAAAACAAAGAAAACCACCACCAATACCACCACCACCAATACCACCACCACCACCAATACTACCACCACCAATACCACCACCACCACCAATACCACCACCACCACAAATACCACCACCACCACCGATACCACTGCCAATACCAATACCACCACCACCAATACCACCACCAATACCAATCCCACCAATACCACCACCACCAATACCATCACCAATATCAATACCACCAATACCACCACCAATACCGTCACCAATACCACCCCGACCACCACCGATACCACCACATCCACCAATACCACGACCAATACCAGCACCAATACCACCAACACCACCACCAATACCACTTCCACCAATACCACCACCATCAATACCACCTCCACCACCAATACCACCACCATCAATACCACCTCCACCACCAATACCACCACCAATACCAATACCACCACTACCACCACCAATACTACCACCAATACCAACACCACCAATACCACCACCACCAATACCACCACCACCACCAATACCACCACAACCAATACCACCAATACCACCACCAATATCACCACCACCATGACAACCACCAGTACCACCACCACCACCAATACCACCACCAGCACCACCAATACCACCTCCACCACCAATACCAATACCACCACCACCAATACCGCCACCACCACCAATACCACCTCCACCACCAATACCAATACCACCACTACCAATACCGCCACCCACACCACTACCCCCACCACCAATACACCACCACCATCAATACCACCACCACCACCACCAATACCACAACCACCACCAATACTACCACCAATACCACCACCACCAATACCACCAATACCACCACCACCACCAATACCACCAATACTACCACCACCAATACCACCACCAATACCACCACCACCAATACCACCACCACCGATGCCACTGCCAATACCAATACCACCTCCACCAATACCAACAATACCACCACCAATACCACCACCACCAATACACCACCAATACCACCACCAATACCACCACCAATACTGCCACCAATACCACCACCACCAATACCACCATGACCACCTCCAATATCACCATATCCACCAATACCACAACCAATACCAGCACCAATACCACCACCAATACCACCTCCACCAATACCACTGCCATCAATACCATCTCCACCACCAATACCAGCACCAATACCACCACTACCACCACCAATACCACCAATAGCACCACCACCAATACCACCACCAATACCACCACCACCACCAATACCACCACCATCAATACCACCACCACCAATACCACCACCACCACCAATACCACCACAAATACCACCAATACCACCAATACCAATACCACCACCATCAATACCACCTCCACCACCAATACCAATTCCACCACCACCACCAATACCACCAATACCACCACCACCACCAATACCACCCATACCACCACCACCAATACCACCACCACCCCAACCAATACCACCAAAAACAATACCACCACCACCAATACCACCACCAATACCACCAATATCACCAATACCAGCACCACCATACCACCACCAATACCACCACCACCAATATCACCAATACCACCACCACCATACCACCACCACCATCAATACCAATACCACCACCAATACCACCACTATCAATACCAATACTACCACCAATACCACTAATACCAATACCACCACCACCAATACCAATACCACCACCGCCAATACCAGCACCACCACCAATACCAACACCACCACCAATACCAATACCGCCACCAATACCACCACCACCTATACCACCAATGCCACCACCACCACCAATACCACCAGCACCAATACCAGCACCACCAATACCAGCACCACCAATACTACCACCTCCAATACCACCTCCACCAATACTACCACCACCAATACCACCAATACCAATACCACCAACACCACCACCAATACTAATACCACCACCACCAATACCACCACCACCAATACCACCACCACCACCTCAGTGCCACTCGCTCACTAGTAATAGCAGGGGCACTGTACGAGGCAGGAGCTGCAGCCGAGACCATCTTTCCCTCCCTCCCTCCATTCCTGCCATAAAGCACAGCCCGCCCTGCACCAGGAGGTGAAGCCAGGGCCCTACTACAGCTGGAGTGTTTTTTATTAGGCCAAAGATAGCAATGACATTACGCAATGCCACACTGCACACTCAAATCACGGAGAGGGCAGGGAAGAGCCCCCCCCCGCTCTCCCTCCTGAGCCGCGACAGTGTAATCACAGAGTGAAAGGTGCTGGAGCGCTTTGTTAGTGTTTATAGCTCAGATCATATGCAACTCTCACTTCACACTTTGTGTCTGTGTAATTTACAACACTTACACATCTTCTTCACTGCACTATTTATCACTACTTTGAAGATGTCGCAGGCCGGTCTCTTCCCCTGATATTTACAATCTAACAAGCGGTTGAGAATGCCCTTTATTGCAATGCAATAGGTCTCCCATTTGCGAGAGTTTAAGCTATTAGAATTGTAAATGACAATGCCTTTTATTTATGTTTTAAAACCCAAAACATAAATAAAAGGCATTGTCATTTACAATGCCAATAGCTCAAACTTGTGTGAATGCGAGACCTATTGCATTACAAATGCTTGTCTCTCCTGGGCATGGGTCTCTCCACAGTTCACTGATTCAGGGTTCCACATGATACACCTTCTTCAGTCTACATGCTTATTTCTGTTCTGAAACCATCTTGTTTGGTGTGAAATACACTGTTTCATTCCAGGTAAGACATGCAGCTCTCCAGTACCTGTAGCTAGGTTTGCACTATATAAGTACCACTACATACATACATACATACATACATGCAGCTGTGAAATGGCAGTTGACTATACATTTCGCCAGGAGGGTAAGTTAGGAAATTGGGCAATCATTTACTGGGTCGGGGGATCCAGGGAAATTTTGTATAGCAAAGGGCGAGGCAGTACTGCTTTTCATGCATTCAGGTTTATACACAAGGAGAAGGAAGAATCTCAGAGACCTCAATACTATCTACAGCTGACAAAGCTCACAAAGTGTTAGGAGGGCAGCATTTTCAGAAAGAGTAAGCATGGCGATGTCAGAGAAATGTATTTTGCCATGCATTCTCTGATGGGGCAACCTGCACAGACCCGCCCACCATATGAAGAAGAAGCAAGGAGATGTTTTCCCAGATATGTCTTATTATTAAAGGCTTGAAGTTGTCTGAAAAAAAGCTCTGTACATCCCTAACAAAGGGATTGTTATGGGGGAGCATCAGTCTGGGTGGCCAGAGGGGTGTTAAAATCAGTATGCACCTGGAAGAGTGAATTTGCTTGATCAGTGGCCTTTATAATATGCTGGATGATGTGGCATTTCTGTGTTGCCATAATTATTAATAATTGTTATTTTAATCAAGAAGGTCAATAATATTTGGTTTCCTCTTCTTGGAATTTGAACACCATCACATTTCTTTCTCATGTTTTCTCAATTTGAGTTCTTTCAATTCACTGGAAAACATTTGTAATGATGCTTAGTATTACTGTTTTACTTGCCTTCGAAAGTTTTTTAGGGATAGGGAGTGGGCCACATCGTCTATAGTCTGTCCTAAACTTTGTTTGAACTAAATAATGTTGTAACAGTAATTTGAGGACATTACACCTTTTCTATTCTAGGGTTGTGATAGATTAAGGTGACAGCAATGCACAGTAGACTGCCATCAGTTGTGGTACCTTAGCATGGTGGGTAGGGTTACGGAATTCTACTTGTTTGAAATTACAGACTGAAAAGGGATAATGAAATAAATGGTTAATCATATTGGCTGAAAAGAGAAGCCTACTTCGATCACATGTTGCAGGGAGAAATCCTGCTCTAAAAGATGGCCTTCTTCTGTTAGAAAATACGAATACTACCTTGTCCGTATGTATGCACATGTTCAGCTGTAATTGTAACATGGAGCGTTTACTCTTTTTTACTGATTCCGGAGAAAATCAATAAAGTTTGTTTAAAAAAAAAAAAAAAAGTGGCCTTCTTTGTGCTCGCTGATCTGACTTCGGAGGAGTAGCTTAGTTGCTGAAAGATCATCCATTTGCTGTTCTTGACAGAAAAGTAATGCCACCGAGAGAGAGAGAGACACGCACACACACACACCCCCCCCCCCCCACCCCCCCTCTCCACAACCCCTGGCAAAAGAGCAAAGCATTTTAAATGGACAGATGCCAAGAAGATCCTTTGAGATTCAATAATGCCTTTTATAAGCGAAACCATGCTTGTAATAGCATTCTAATTGTAGTGAGATGAGTGATTGATTGTGCTGCTCATATAAATCTTATCTAAGAATAGAAAAAGAGTGACAGAATATGTTGATGATATCTGATCACTCAACTATTACGTATTTCCATTATCTGAAGCTAGTGGTCGATTATGCTGTCAGCATGTTTGGATAATGGATAGCTCTGTTCCATCCAGCCAGAGGTTTGAATAAATACATACCATGAGGTTCTTTGAGACACCATTTAATCCATAGTACCTGAAAATAGCGAGCTGCGGGCATATCTGTGGAAAGGGGAGAGAGAGTAGAATAATGAAGTGGAAAGTTACAGGGAAAGAAAGAGGCCAGGCTGTGGCAGCAACAGTCGACTCATGCGAAAAATAATTCAGGAGCATTTTATAGCATCAAGCGGGTGAACGACACATTGTTCATTATTAAAAAAAAAGGCCTAACCCCAAATAAGTATTAGCACAATGGAAATGGTGACATGCCAGCTGTTCAGACTTTCGTGTGGAAAAACGATTTTCACGAGGTCCAGGAAGACATTGAAAACAGTGAGCCCATGAGCATCTGTCAAGTAATACACACACAAAAAACACACACACGAACGCACACACACTCTCCTCCGTAACTGCAAGGTTCCTACCATAACAGAAAAGATACTGCTTAGTCGGCAGCAGCACAAGCTTCCATCCCTCACAGAACAGGTAACACTGAGGTGTCAACAGTGCAACCTGCGCCAATATCAGAACAGGTGCTGACGTTGCACAAGCAGTGTAAGCTTCTACCCTCACAAAATGGGTACAGCATAGACATCAGGCAGAGAAATTTGCCTCACTCACAGAAAAGCTATAGAATCGACCTCATCCGTGCAGATGGGTCTCTCTCACAGAACAGGTACAGCATATGCCAAGCAGTGCAAGCTTCCTTCCTTAGCACAACTGGTTCAGCATGGACATCAGTGGATCACACGTTCATCATATATATAGAATTGATACTTCAAGGGTATATAAGTGCCGGGTGCTCTCCCTCACTCTTACTGAATAGGTACAGGTTGGGCTTCAGCAGAGCAAGCCTCCTTGATACACACAGAACTAAAGCAACATGGTTATCTTTTGTCTAAGGTTTCTTTCCTCACTGCACTGGCAGTGAAAGCTTTCATGTTTCATACAAAAGTTGCAGCAAGGGCACCAGCAGTGCCTTTCTCACAGCACAGATACATCATACATTTCATCCGCATGTTTTCCTCGTGCACACGAAACAGGCAGCACATGTTCAATAGTAGTGCAAGGTGACCTTGACAGAACAGGTACAGGCTATGCATCAGCAGTGCAAGCTTCCCTAACACACACAGGATAAGATTCATATGTACTGCAGCAGTCAAAGTGTCCTTCACAGAACTGGTACTGCAAGGAAACAAAAGTCCAACCCGCCCTCCTACACAGAATGGCTACTGCCAGAGCATCAGTAGTTCAAGCTCTCCTTCACAGAACAGGTGCAGCCCCAACATCACCAGTTCAAGCTTGCCTACTCTCAGACACTTAGTGGAGGGGTGATTCTGGCACCGTGCAATCCAAACTGAAACTTAGTGCTCCCTCTACCTATGATTGTGTATTACCCATGTCTATAGAGTGTAGCATATTTGTTCAATCTAGCAGAATTAAGTACGTGTACCTTCTGGGCCAATAAGCGCTTTTTGCTAGCATTTAAATGTGCTTTTATTGACATTGCTTATGTTGGTGCCGTATAGCCTGCTTTGAGCTCCACTTTGCGAGTCGGAGTTTGGTTGATCACGGTGCTATGGAAGCAAGGCTGTCACTCCGAAGCATACATTTCAAGATAATTTTTGGATTTACCAAACATCAAAATTATTATCTTGGAGGTAGAATTAGCTTTTAACTTGATATTAGATTATTGCAACAGCCTCTCCACTGGTCTGATGGTCATCCCACTTAACCATCTTCTGTGAGCCCAGAATACCACTGTTAACCTGACCTCTGGTTGGGGCAGAATAGATCACATGTCATAAGCTCTCAAAACTCTAAACAGGCTTCCAATTAGGGACAGAATTTTGATAAAATGAAGCCGCCATTTTCGATGGAAAGTCTTTCAACATATGTTAATAAGAATGCCAAAGGGTGCATGAACAGGAGATTAAAACTGTTAATTAGGCTGAACGGCATTTGGCAGAAGTTTCAAAAGGCTTTTCTTCTTTAACCCCTTTGTTGGATCTATTGCCAAAATTTCTACAATTTATGGATCTTTTAATGATGCTTTTATTGTCATGACTACTTAGCCTGATAATTATTGCATGTCTGTCAAAAAGTATAGGGCAGTCTCTAATTACTGACATCTGTAAAATGCATGTCAAATTGTTTGCACATCTTAATGCTGAGCTGAACATTTCTCTTTACTGATCAACCTGGATGTTTGAAAGGTAGACTATCTTCTGATACTGCTAAACTTGCTTGGCATGTATGATCATTAACAAATTACACTTCATCATCAGTTTGAACTTGATGATGAAAAAACATCAGACAAAATCTCTTTTATAGGTATGATAAATGCTTCACATGCAACTCCCATAATTCGATTAAGTATTAATTGTCGGACTTCCATGTTTTTTAATTTGCTTCAAGGTATGTCACATGGTTGTCCTTTATCTGCTCTTCTTTTTCTGCTATTATCTCAGCTATTGTTAGACATACATAATTCAGCATCTACAAAATGCTTTCCTTTAGGTGATTACCATAATCACTTTGTGCTCATATTTTATTATTTATTAATTAATCTGATGTCAATATACTGAAAATTCTTATGAATATACGATTATATATGGGTGTGTTCTACATGGTGAATATAGATACAACAGGTTTACATCCTCATATGTGCCCTGGACTTGTATGCATTATCTAATAATCAAATACTGATCTTTTATTTGTTTGACATATGAAGTCTTTTGTACGTACCTTTCAATGTTGAATTGATATTATATTGTCAATCATATGATAATTTGCATATTCTATATTGCTTGTCAAGTTTAGGTAATACAGTATGTTTTACTTTACTATTTCTTTTTATTTACTTAGTAACACTGACCTTAATGTACTATTATTAAACTCAATGTGCATTTTTCCAGTGGTAACATTCACTGTAATATATTTCAAAAATGAGAACACTCATTATTGAGTGAATCCAGTTTACACAGACATGTTCACATTGTCAAATATTTATACAATTTTATTTTAGTTACAAAAATGGTTCCTTAATGAGGGAGAAGATCAGAGACGATTGTGCAGCAGGTTCCTGGGATGAATTTTCTAAAGCCTTGAGAGCAACCTGCTCTGGAAACAATGGAAACCTCGGTAGGAGCCTGAACACAAAGTTTCTGCTATTTACATCATTTACATTTAAGTGCACTGTTTCCATTGATACCTCTGTAGGCTTACCGTAGAAATCAGGATATCCTGTCAAAATTTACTGCATGTTTACTCAAGTTGGCTTGACTCAATTCATATTCCATAAGTGATTTATATTTTAAAATGCTGATAACCCTTTCAGATTAATAACTAAACTGCAGTGAGTAGAAGTGTAGGACTTCACAAAAGATGTTCTCATTTATTGAAAGCACATTTTGCTGGGCTAAACAAAGAAAATCACCGATTTAATTCTGATAGAGTGATTTAATGGTATGAAAAAAGTGTCATTGAACATCCCAAAAGCAGGCGGTAATTCACATATATACCCAATACATTTTGCAGAATAGATGTATGGTCACAGCAGAGTATAAGTTGAAATGTAGATTTAATTTGAATTTAATTCGAATTGTTCAGATAAAGGTCAAACTTACCTAAAAAAAAGCCAGAATATGTGTTTCCTTTATTTACTCCAGAGCCAAAAACTACTATGGCAAAGTGCGCTTTTTGAAGCCAAAAACTGATTTTGCTTTTAGGCATTTTCTTTAAACATTCGGGAGTGTCCAGCAATCCCACCAACAGTAACAAAACAAGCATTAGCAAAGCTGTGCTATGTCACTCAACATCAGACCTATTAGATTTGCCAATGCTTGTTATGTTTGGGTCACTAGTGCAGTTGTCAAACATACTGTTCGCTTACAATATACGTGAAGCAGCCCCCCCACCCCCCATTTAACCACTGGCTTTTTTGACCAGCCTCTTTCAGCCATTGACTTGAGTCGTTCTCTTTCATTTGATGCTATTGACTAGTAGGCTCTATCTTTCTACCACCAATATGGTGCTTACATTGAACTGCATGAGAGACTACTTTACAACTATAGGATTTTCTGTCCATTCCTAAAGCACCTTTCTTGAGTGTTTCTCCTGCCCAAAACCCCCTACTGTTCCTCCCCCTCCCACCCCTTCCTCTTTTCCCTCCGCAATACCACCAACCCCTTGTTCCTTCATCCTGCGTTCCACTGTGTGCTCCTTATTCCCCCTGTCTGCCAACATCACTTTTTCCTCTCTTCCACACCCCATTATTTATTCTGTTTGCTCCTCGTTCCTCCCACCTGGCCTGTCAATCCCTCTCAATTCCACAGTGGCCCTCAGGACTGCATATTTCTTTTTTTCTAGAAATGAAAGGCAGTCTATATTGTATGCTCCCTTACCTTCAATACACTCCTCTTTTTGTTTCTATGTCAACAGAAGGTGTGGTTACAAGGGAACCTTCAGTCTAGTTCTTCTTTTGTTATAAAAACTATAGGGCACTTATGAAGGCAAAGGAGGCATCAAAATGGACGATTGGCCTTGCTAGTGCTTTTGCTTCATCTGAAGTTATCATCCATATTGGCTGTCTCTCTCAATCAACACTGGATATTTGTAATTGTTGAGTTATTTAGGGGCCAAAGTCTTCACAATGTTAGGGTACTGGTGCATTTGTGTGTTTTGGTTTTTGCCTTTTTATCCTTGCGTTTTTCTTCATTTCAATCGGCATCTGCAAGATCACTAGAGGGGCTCCATCATTTGCTCTGTCGGCAAAACTGTTTATGGGGTATGCCAAAAACATCTCCTACTCTTAGACGGGGTGAGTACTGTGCCTATAACAGGTGACATAGAGATTGATAGTTTGTGTTGCCTTACTCTATAGTCCAGGGGTAAAGTCCTTTTGCCTCTACCCTTGTTTTTTTCCAATGGCCTACTTGTGTATAATCTGCTCTGCCTCCCCTAACTTCCCCTTAAGGTTATTATTTGTGCTGTGGCCTGCGATGTGAATGTTGTGTTTTTGTGTTACATGCTTGTGTGTCTATGTACCATATTAACAGTACTCTCTTTGAAGACAACACTGACTGCACCACCAAACAGAGGCTTTCTTTCGCTTCATGTTCTTGACTGTTAACATGTGGCTTCCCTCTGCAAAGCCCTTTAGGATATCTGAGATGGTCGGGAGATTAGATTTTCACATCTCTTGCCAGACCTTGAGAGTTGACCTGAAACAAAAGAAAAAAAAACAGAACCTATCTTTCCACAGATACATCTAATGACAACACTAACCTGCACATCATATCTGGCTTGCGCCTACCAAAATATGATCTCTGGCCATTCACCCCCCCCCCCCCTCTTTGTGTAGCAATGCACAGCGCACATCCTGCTTACCAGTAGGTACTTCTGCTACCCCTCCAGTGTGAAAATGCTGGTGAAGATACACCCTCCACTGGTTTGCTAGAAATATTGATTTTGAATATGGCACTACTTTAGACTGGCCCTGAATTTCTACCAGTGTCTTTACTTTGCCTTACACTCTTTCCTTCTAGAGACCTTATTTCTTATTTGTATGAATGCCTGAGGAAACTGTGGTACAAGCTGGGAGAGATGCCTGACAAAGAATGGGAATTGAATGTTAGTTTTCCTATCAAGGCGGTAACCAAGCCTAGTGCACTGGGCAATACCTGCTTCTGTGACAAATGTGTGGATTATCCAGGAGAGAAGAGGAGCTGCCCACGCTGGAGGACAAGGCTTAATAGACTGAGATTTGCTTGGAACAGGACTCTAGGAAGTATGCCTGCCCCTCATCCGCAATAATTTGCAGCCATGTTGACTTTTCCTGAGGGTTGAGGTTGTGCTGGGAGCATCTAAGGCCAGTGCATTTCTGTGGGCCTGCACTTAACACTGGCTTCTCTTACTGTACAAGAGCTCTTATCACAGTTCTTCAACCCAAGACATTAACCCGTTTTTTGCCTTGTATCATATATGCTTTGGGTATTTTGAGTTGCTAAAGCAAGGTAGTTCCAGAGCTGTATGAACTGTGTCCTTTTAGCTAACTTCCCAGAGATTGTGTGATTTGTACTCCTGGTAACCTACTACCTAGATATGAAGGATGGCTTTGTAGAGGGAGATAATCCCGCCTTTACCTCACTCTTGCATTGCAGGAAAAATAAATGTATTTATGTATCTTCAAGATACGAAGATGTGGAATTAAGAATAGTAAATCTATACTACGTGCGGTACACTTACCTCCTCAGTATTGTGGTTTTCAATATTCTGGTCACTATATTGTGGCCTCTCAATATTCATCCTGTGATATTCAAGACTACTACCCTAGATGCTCATAAGACATGTTTGTTTTCAGTCACATTAGGCAACAGCACATTGGATACCTTAACAGGGCATTGGAATCACTGCAGAAGGCCAAACTACCAATCAAATCAATCAAGTGAGAGATAGGGCATTTCTATGTAGTGCAATATGCTCAGTCTCTCATAGAAGGGATTTTTCACTTACCCATGGGTGCTCCTTGTGGGTTGTGATGGTAAATAGGAAAGTTACATTAATGTGATATATGCTTGGGTATTCCTGTGAAGTGTAAATGGTGCCCTCTGGAAGGGTACGCTGTTTGCAACATAAAGTGGAGATTCCTCTCCAGGTTGTCTTTGGGGTTGTGACAAATTGTGTACAGCCTCTCCTAGAAAGCACTTTAGCAAACCTGGAAAGGATTGGTGGATATAATTCATATCCTGCTAGGGCTGGATAGTTCACCTGAAACACAGTAATGACCAGCTCCAGTTTGGATGCCTTGTGCCTGCCGTTATGCAGAGAATTTGACCATCTCCACCTCCCCTCCTTGCCCATAATTACCAGTTGCACAATGTGTGGGTGATTTTACCATACAGTAAAATTGCATGTGATTTTATTGTTTGTGCAGTAAAATCACCCCACTACTGTGAAATTGCAAGTAAAACCCCATGTGTTAATTTAGTTCCAGCTGACTTGTAATCAGGCTGTTTATTTTGAACTTGTAACTGCCAGAAAAAAGGAGGGAAACCATTCGGATATCTGTACTTTCTCTCTCGAATACACTTCTAGTTGATGCTTCTCATAGTCCTTCAGTGTCGAAATTCCAGTAATGCTGTCCCTAACACTAGTGGCCTTATGATCATGACACACCTTTTGGTTGACCCCAGGATGCCCTCCCGTGGTGCCATTATGGGAGAAATGCTGAGTATGTCTTTGAATTCTAGTAGACTTTCTGGAAGTTCTGAAGAATCAGGTTTGTGTGAAATTGAGGTATGTGCCCCCTTTCCTCAATGGTGGTGGGACCAAGTCTGGGAAAATGGAGAAGTCATGCCACTGTGCTCTATCTGGAAGCTGGTCTGATTGTCTGCTCAACATCAGAGAGAAGCCGGGCCACTTGTAGGTCAAACACAATGTAAAACTCCCTAACAACCGCATTAAGGATGACTTGTTGAAGCAAACCTGCTTAGGAACCAGGAGTATCTGCAGGCAAACAGGCTTTAGCCACATACAATGACAATCTCATTACCTAGAAGCTGCTGTGGCCATTCCATTGAAAGACTCAATATGTTGGCGAGCTGGCATTGCTCAGTGATCTGCCCTTCTTTGTAGGATCCAGTGTCCCCCTGCACTATAGACATGTAGTGTGTTATGTTGGTGTAACCTGGTCACTTGATTCCAGAAATGTTTTAACCATATCTCTATGACCTACTTATCTGAAGATATTTGTATTCCTGGGTGACAAAGTATGAACCCTTTATTACCCAGTTGTGGTGCCAAAGTCTTTTGGGTGCCCCCAATGCTTGACGATTTTCCTTTTGCACTAACCAGTAGCAGGGTAGCACCCATAAACATGTGGGCTGTGAGCCTATTAAGTTCTGGGTGGTGGGCTGTTGTGTTTTGAGGCATGATCACTGTAGCACAGTCTCAGATACTGAGTGAGTTTGTTTGAATCCAGAGCTACGGGAGTAACTAAGACGCAACACCAGGTGCATAAAAGCAACAACGTTGCATTGTTTAAAATCCTTAACTGTGTTGCGGTGGATCCCTCTGGCAGAATCCCTTGGTTACCAAAGGGCAAGAATCTTGAAATATAGAAGACCCTCACAAATCACTATCAGTGGAAATTGTGATATCACCTTTAGCAGATTTTCTAATGCTCGTGATCAAGTTTTCTATGCAATTAAAATATTTCTGCTTTCGTATGTCATCTTTAAAAGCTACTAGCACTTTCCGGCTTTCTTTAATGGATCTAAACATAACTATTCTACATCACCCCCCCATAAATAAAGCTATATTCTCAAAGCTCTGTGTGGACTTTTATAAATGTGTGATTACTGTCGTGTACTTGCTTCTATTTCCAAGCCTGATATCACCTCTTTGACTAAACCTTGACTGATAAAAGCAGCTACCCTTGGAAATTAAAAATTACAAAGGGAGGACTTGGTTACCCAGTTGCGATGCAGTAATACCTGTGGCCCTGGGATACCACTTGTTGATTGCCGTCATCACCATGAATGCCACACATTGACCACTGACTGCTCCATAACTCTGAGTATAGTCCTCACAGAGATATTTGTAGCACACTCTGTCAGGTGCACAGGACATTTGAAGTATTTGTTACCAATGTTTCTTTCATGCAGGATAGATTTCCCATTAGACACTATATGCATATGCTTGGGACACCAGTGCCCGGTGGGTACAACATACATGGGCGAGGGCTTGCCCTGTTGTAGATCTGTTGTCCCTAAATCTATGCATCTAAAACAATCAGAATGCCAGCATTTACACAGACACATTTACATAGCAATAGTATTACATAGCCATACCGCTACATTGTTAATCTTTACATAGTCATACAAAACAGACATACTGTAGGAAAGTGGATTATTAATAGGTGGGGCATTCACCTTCAGCTAGTAATAATACCACATGTCTCAATAATGTAATCCTTGCTCAACCCTTGGTATCTTGGCAAACGAGCAGTCAGGCTTAATTTAGGAGACAGGTTTGTGTAAAGCATTTAATATCACCAAACAGTAAATAAGTAAAAAAAACAACACAATAAAAATCCAACACTAATATATAAAAATAGAGAATATTTGTATCTTTAAAATTACACCAAAACGACAAAAGTTCAAGGAAATTGGAGTTATGAATGTTTAAAGATTAAATAGAACAAATTATGCTTTCTATCACCAAAAAGCTTAAAGCTTTTTTGGTTGTTTGGCAGTGTGTAGATCATTTTTGGCATCTTTACTACTGTTCGGTGGGGGCGTTTTATTTTCCCTCACACTTTGAGAAAGGGGGGTTGGGCTGCAACATTTTCCCCACTTTGGCCGCCATTTTGAGTAGTTTGCGGTCTAGTCATCGGAGAGGGATGTCCTTAGCCTTTATAAGGAAAGCCGTGGGCGGACGCAGGCTTAGGTCAGTCGACCACTGTGAACATACTTTGGGGACAATTCATTATGTATGTGATGTTTTTTTATACATTCTAAACAGCATATTTGCATATCTTTGTATTCTAAAAAGTCTATTTTCTTAGAATTTTTAACTTAGCGCATTCTGTTAGTTGACTTGGCAATGGCTGGCACGTTAACGCTGTGTTCAGAGCGTTGTGCCTCTCTGCTCTATTCTTTGGTTGTTTGGTGGCGTGTAAATCATTTTTGATGTCTACTACTATTCAGTGAGGCGTTTTATTTGCACTAGCACTTCCAGAAAGGAGTGTCGGGCTGCAACATTTTCCCCACTTTGGCCGCCATTTTGAGTAGTTTGCTGTCTAGTTGCCAGAGGGGGATGTCCCCAGCCTTTATCAGGAAAGCTGGTGCTCGGATGCACCACTGGCGCGCCAAAGACAAACCCGTCTGCACCGTCTATGCTTGGCCCGTTCTCAGCGCCAGTCATGATGCCCAGTTTTCATCTCACCAGTGTTTGTATCAAAGTTCCTCCTCAGTGGAGATCCATGCATTAAATCATGGCGCGACGTGCTCATGTATGTGTGATTTATCAATTTCGCCTTCGCCTTTGGTCTGCTCCCTGTGCTCTTCTAAGTTGGCGACTTGCATTTTGTCTGAAAATACTACACAACTACTTCCGAAATGTAGTAAGAATTCTGCATATATTCTTGTGGTTCAGGCAACGTCAGTTAAAGTGCGCTCCCACCATAAGAATGCACCTCATATTTATGAGCTTCTTAGGAAGGATCGTTTGAACATCCTATTTCTTACTGAAACATGGATGAGTGATAGCTTGGCGCCAGATATTGTGTTAGCTATTCCCGAGGGTTATACTATATTCCATCATTTAGAGTTGGTAAGAGAGGAGGGAGTGTTTCCATAATTACTAAACAAACCCTAAAGTGTATCTCTCTTGAGATTTCAGAACTACAGGGGGCTGAATCTTTGGGTTTTTGCCTTTCCCCCCGCGACTTGTAAATCCTGGAGTTAAAATTTACCGCCCCCGGCTATGCGGGTGAATTTCTGTCCTCCTTAGATGATTGTGTTTCCAAATATCTCCTAAAGTATTCTAGTTTTTCTATTGTGGGAGACTTGAACATTCATTTGGATAATGCTGACGATCATCATATGTGGTTTCTTCTTGACAACGTCTGCTTGGAATTTGAAGAAGTTTGTGGACCAACCCACTCATTGAGCAGGTCACTTGCTCGACCCAATAATATCAAACTATTGTGTCGACATTTCTGATGTCTTGCGGAACACCTGGTCAGATTATGCAACAGTATTCTTTAGTTGGAGATTAGAGCAAGGTCCCAGATGCACAAGGCTTGATCCCTCTTTACCCCACCAAAGTTGGGTTAATACCAACATGGAGGGGATTACACTCATTCTCAATAAGAGTGTTCCATCTTTGTCTGGTGCTATTAAAGTGGATGTTCTATCAGTTAATGCCTGGCTAGGCAATATTAACCCTGGGCGTAGTTCGCATAGTAGCGCTACGCGTAGCTACGCGAAGTGCACTTCGCACTTCGCACTACGCACGCTACGCGTAGTGCGGTAGGGAAATGCTGTTCGCACTGATTGCACAGTGCCGGATGCTTGTCCGCACTGTGCAATAATTGCAAACGGCATCTTGCACAGTGCAAGCGGTCGTTTTCTGCCGCTCGAGTAGATTTGTACTCGAGCAGCAGCTTTCTCAACGCGGACTGGTAGTTTCTCATCGCGAGCGGTCGCGAGCATACGCGACCACTCGCAATGAGAAACCTGACCTCCCCGCGTTGAGAATATCGCCGGGAGGTTTATTTTCCACCATCGCGATCGGCAACTTGATGTTGCTGATCGCGAACGAGGAAAAGGTCTCGCCGGGATGTTGATTTTGCTCGCTGGCGGTCGCCAACTTGATGTTGAGGACCGCGAGCAAGCAACAAATGCCCGCTATGCTACGCGTTTTTGCACTGTGCTACGTGCAATTCGCGTAGTGCGTAGTAGCGCAAACTCCGCAAACTCCGCGAGCGTAGCATAGTTTTCCGCCCAGGCCTAGGCAATATCATAAAAAACAATGGGGTTGCCCTGTGTCCCTCATAACTAGTGTAAACAATGTTATAAGCTACAATGTATTCTGTCGGATGTCGCAATTTCTTCGCATTAAATAATAGCTGTTGGAATGTTGCACCTATATAAGAAGATCAATGCATGTTCTTCAAAAACTGGGAATGTGTGGGCCTATGCTGACCATTGTTTTACCCCCCCCCAAAGCAAATCAACAAAAACACAACACACAACAATTATACTATTTAGTTTGTTCAAATTCATATATTTAAATAATATGCACAAATTTCTCTCTTTTCATAGAAAGCAGTCAAGAACACGAAAAAATATATCAATTGACGTGACTTGATGAATAAATGACACAAAGTGAAGACTTTAATGTTAAATTTATTTTCTTCACTTTGTGTCACTTTATCATCAGGTCACGTCATTTGATAAATCTGTTTTAGACATGGACTGATCTTAGTATGATATATATAAAGAAATTGTTACAGAAATGCCTGTTCTCTCTCATATCTAAAGTTCAACAAACACCCTATATCATTATTGGCACTTCTTTAGAATGGTTTTAAAAGAACATGAACCAATAGGATTGCAGTCGACTTTTCAACCCTTTGTGCATGTGTTAGTAGTTAGACATCACAGCGGGTCTTCCTCAGGACTAGAGATGGACAGCCAAATGGCTGTAGAATTTAAGGGAAGAAAGAACTCCTCCAAGCCTGAATGGAGCCCACAACACGGATCCACAAGTATCCATAACCATATGTCCAAAATCCAACAATGGGATGCCCCCAATGGGGTTCACTTCCAAAATCTTAACAAGGAGTCTGTAATCAATACAGCAACACTTGTAAGTAGTAATTTCTTGCTGGTCCCAAAGTGGTTCAAGGACAACTTTCATCAAGAACAAACAAAGTCTTCCCACGGTGCATGGAGGGAGCTCTTTGTTAGAGATCTTTTGAAGATATTAAAAGCCTTCATTAAGTGTGTGTAGAGATGCAGTGTGTGTCGGTTGGTGTCTATGTGATTTAAAAATGACTAAGAGAAACCTCCAGGTTTTTAATAAGCAGGTACTCTTGTCATAAGTAAAAACAAAGTGTGGCTGTGCCGGAGACAATGATCCTTAATAGCCCAAAATGTGGTGAAAACAGGGGTCCCAAAACATCCCCTCGAGGGGCCTGTTGGGCATTGCAGCACCGGACGAACGAGGAGCTACCAATGATGAAGCATGACACCCATCAGGGTGTGTGAGGGCTCTAACTTCGGATCAGTCAGATCTCCCCCAATCTGCTTGATCAGTCCTTTTCGACCTACTGACTTGCTCTTTCTTCTCTAATCTGTAAAGGACCTGCATACCTTTTCTAGATACATATACACTTGGGGAGCATGTATGCTGGACCTTAAACGTGCTCCCAATCCCTCCTTGTTGTTTTTGTATTGTTTCAGCCCCAGGCCTCTTCACACCTACTCAGAGAGCAGCTTGGCTCAGAATGTCAAAGGCTGACCAGTCAGAAGAGGCTGCTGTAGGAAGCTGGACTTCTCTTTGCAGATGCCCCCCACTTTTTCCCCCCATTTGAACTACTGGATGCTCTGATAGTGCACTGAGACCTGCTAACCAGGCCCCAGTGCCAGTGCTTTTTCCCTTAAAACAAGGTAAAGATCTAATTTAACTCAATTGGCTAGGACTTTAGCACCCTTGTAAGTCCCTAGTAAATGGTGCCACTGATACCTAAGGCATGGGTCCCTAAGAGATGCAGCATGTATAATGCCACACTAAGGGACCCACACACAAACTGCATGCACACTGCCGTTGCAGGATGCATGAAATGGTGCAAACCATTCCGAAAACACGACATGGCACACTCACAGTGTGCCATGCCAATGTACACTCCATATACTATATGAAGCCACCCCTACAGAAGGCCCTAAAGCCCTAAGGCAGGGTGCATTATATTATATGTAAGGACATATCTGTATGAGCAGATATGCCCCTGTGATAGTGCAGATATTGCAAGCGATCAGGAAGTCATCTTAAGGACATGTACTGGGCACTGGTCATTACAAGTTACCCAGCTACATGGTGGCTTCACTGAAACTAATGGTGTTTGGTATCAAACACCTCGTCTTAATAAATATTTACTGATGCCAGTACTAGATTTATTATGACATGCACCCAGAGAGCACCTTAGAGGTGCCCCCTGAAAACCTACTAGTCCTCTAGTGTGCTGGCTGACTGGTATCGTCCAGCCTACCACCCAGATGAGTTTCTGACCCCCCTGTAGGTGAGAGTCCGCACTCTCAGCGGTCAGAATCAATGCCTGGTCTGGAGGAATGTGTTCACACCTTCTCCAGCCGGATGGCTAGTGTTTTAGCATATCAAGGTCAAAGGCTTCAAAGCCTCTGCCGCATTTGAAATGCGACCTTGGCTTCCCCCCAGACTTGGGGAATGCTAGCCCCTCCCCTGGGGCCCATTTGACACCAGAGCAGGAAGGAAATTAGATATGCAGGAGGCATGTTGCACTTTCAGGCTAGGCACACACCTAAGATAAACCACCTGAAGTGGACAGACAAGAGAGGATTTCATCATCTTCAATGTGGTGAAACTAGGAACTCTGGGTCAGAATTATGCCCACTCTCCACAGGAAGTGGTCATATAGGAGGTGTAGTCACCCCAGGGGTAAGTAGCCCATTGGCTACTACCCTACACTCCCCTAGATGCCCCTAAATTCAGTATTTAGGGGTCCCCTCAACACCAGAGATTCATATTTGTCTACCTGGGAACAGAAGAAGGACAAAGAAGATGCAACATAGCAAGAACAGAGGTCCGGCTCCGAAATTGGCAACAAACCCTGCCTGGCTACTGGTATCTCAACAGTTGCAAAGACCCGAGTCATTCAAAAGCTGTGCATCCTCTTAAAGCCTTGGAGGACTGTCCAGCACTTTGACAACCTCACAGCATCTCCTTTGGGGTGGAGGAGCCACCCCTCTGCAACTGCAGACACTGACCGCACTTGTCCTGTGCTTCGTTTTGCTGACCATTGGGTCCACTGAGGGTGCATCCCACCTGGAGGGGGTCACCATGGTTCTAGGAGGTCAGCCCCGTCTCTCCAGTGAGTTTAGAAATGTTAGACCCTCCAGGAAACCCACAGCACCAATACCCTGGGCACCAGAGCACTTACCACAGCCAAGAATTGTTGAATGTCCAGCCCAGACACCACCGATGCCAAAAGATGACCTGATGATGAGGGACTTCAGGACAGATGAGAGCCTCACCAAGAGTGGCCCTGCAGTTTTGTTTTCCTCCCCTCTCCAGGTCAACCCAAGAAATGAGAGCCTCTAACTCAAGTGACCCGCCGGACAAAACACCTCTGCACCTGAGCCCCCCAGCCTGAATTCAAGTAAACCGACAGTGTCCTCCTGCCCCAGAGACCCTAAAAAACTGAGCCCACCTTTGGGTTTTGCCAGACCTGTCCCCAAGTCCCCACTTGCAGCCTTTCTTTCGCTTCCCCTTGACTTTAACGTGTAGCGCTCGAGGCTACCAACGTGACAAGCACCTCTGCACCCGGACACACCAGGGCAGGTAAAACTGAACTGCTGGTGGTTTCTTAGACCTTGGCCCGTAAGCACCTTAAGTCCTAAAAGGTATCCTCAAGAACAGTTTGCAAGTATATGTACGCAGTGTATGTTTCTCCCATAGGGTAACATTACTGCGTTCGAGGCTCATACCTCAAAAACCTTTATTTTAATTGTTTTTTATTGTTTATTTGTAAAATCCTATCTCCAAAAGTACTTACCTAATTCCGATGACCTTGGTGTCTAAAATTAAATAAAAATCTGTTATTTTTCTTAATTGGTCTCGAATTTCTTTTTGAGTGTGTGTCTCATTTATTGACTCTGTATGTATAACAAATGCTCAATACTCCCCTCTGATAAGCCTAATTTGCTCGACCACACTACCACTAATAGAGCACTTGAGATTATTAAAGTAAGCCCCTGTAAACCCATAAGGGTCGTCTGGACTTTTTGCATGGTGTACCCCTACATTGGTACACTACATAAAAAGCCAGCTTCCTACAACTGCTACAGGGCTGCTTTAGGTAACTTTAGGATAGTATGTTCTGAAGTTACTTTCCTGTAATAGTTATAATAAATGTGACCTTGGCAAGTTGTTGGATTTATTGTAACCATTACTTTGATACTTTGAATGCTATTACTAGCTAGCTCCCAAGCGAAGATAGACTTTAATACGTTTAATAAAGCCTTCCCATGTTAGCCTATAAGGCTAGCAGCACCTTACGGAAAACATCTTTGTCTGTTTTTCTCTAAGAGGGCATATAAAACATCTTTTATATTGTCCCTGCTTTTTATAACCATGCACCCTACCCTTGGGGCAACTAGGGCAGACCTTAGGGGTGACTTATAAGTTATAAGAACATAGTTTTAGGCTTTCAAAGTACTTTTAATCCCAAAGTCGAATTTGGACATAGTTTTATTTTAAAACCAATTTGCAAAGCAGGCCTGGCTTTAAAATGACACCAGACACCACAGCAGTGCACACTTAAGTGCATTAGGTCCACTGGGGTCTCTAAACCTACATGTCTTACCATATACTAGGGACTTACAGGTTGGTTGTCTTGGCCAAATAGAATTATACCAATTACCATATACCTTTAGAAGACAGAGCACTGGTCCTGGGCCTGGTTAGGAGAACCTGGGCAATTTCCGAGTCGGTAACCACCAGCATCAGTCAAAAAATAGGGGTGATCAGGGCAAAAAGGATGACTTTCCTACCCATACCTTTACATGAACAATGCATTTATATTATTGAAACAGCTGAATCCTAACAACTCATCCCTACTATAGCCTTTACCCTCATTTCTACCCTAACACTAGAACACTCCAGCATTAACCATAATCCTAAACTTAACTCCAACACTTACCCTTACCCTAGAGTTAACTATCACCATTTTCCCTAACCTCATCTCATACTATAACTGTAATCCTAAGCCTACATGTTACCCTGTCCTTAAAATTAAGTCTAAGACTGACCCAAACCCTACTATGAACTAACTCTCCCCCTTAACCTAATGAAATACATACATCTAACCCTAAACATAACCCTATTACTCTGTCAGTATGCAAGTCCATGGAAGGAGTATTGCAATGCTTTGCATTGCAGGGCTGTGAAATTTGTGTTATTGTTTCACAAAAACAGAGTAAGAGGCAGTGCTTTTCTCAGGGCACGTGGCAACTGTGACAGAGTACCCTGTCTGTCAAACCCTCAGTCAACCCGCCTCATTTAGAGACTGGTAAACTGGCAGCTTTCTGTCAATGGAGCCCCCATTGCCTCTGTCAATGGAATGCTTCCTTCAGCAGTCTGACTGAGTAGGGGCCATTAGAGGAAGCACATTAAAGCACCACCCTTTTTATGGTGGAAAGTGTAATGTCCTCATTTTCTGTCTGACACCTTCAGGTTTTCAGACAAAAAAACAATAATGACCCACACCCACTGAAAAAAACTCCATAGTTGTCTGAATCACTAGTGTTTTGTTTTTCAATAACAAACTCCAACTGTGGGAATTAATTTTTGAAAAACAAACACTTGGTTAAAGTTTGGTGAGTAGCTGTCAAAACTGATGGATACTGTCCACCAAACATTTTGTACCTTAACAGGAACCACAATGATGGCAGTTTGTAGCAAGGTTAAAGATTACCACTGTGCCAGTGGTGTTCTATAGATTTAATGGACAATACTCCATCGAGGTCGTGGACCTAATACTCTCCAGCACCCTGACGGACTGTATTCCATCTGTCAAACTTTAAATCTGGCTCTCAAATTTAAACAGTCTTGGTACTAAAATGTGCTGCAAGTCTGGGTTAAATTAACATGTACTTTCTGTGTTATTTCTTTTGTAGGTTTTTATTTTGATGTCATGGAGATTACCCCTGAAGCTATTGGCATTCACAGATTTAATGCTGAAAATCAGAAGGTAAACCATTTGACAATGTTTGTTACTGTATTTTGGAAAACAGATTTGGCAAGCACTCTTCAACCTCAAAAGCGTGCTGCTGATTGACAGAGATACACTTTGTGAAGTAATTGACTGTCTCCTAAGTTGGAAGTGCCGCATATTCTGATTGCATGGATGGCAGCATCATGATTGTAGCAAAGATGTGATCTTCAACAGAAGGTGATTGTGTTTAATAAGCCCAAATACCATTTGCACACCAAAGGAGCCCAGTTAGTAAGTAACAACTTTTGTTGTTTCCTCATAAATTAAAAACATATGCACATACAAAATGTACATGTTATGATCGCTGCGTTACATTATTTACTCCTTTTAAAAGATGAATTCATTTGTTTAATGATTTATAAGTATATTTCCTCTGCTGTTCGGCTCCGGAACATTGTTGGAAAATGATTTTTATGCTTGTTTATGGTACGTATGTGTCCAGGTCCTAAAGATTTACTTATGTGGAATTAATCGGTTAAAATGATTAATAGAGATAACTGAATTTTGTTGTCTGTAGAGACCTGGTATATAGATGTCTCTTTTTCTTTGTGGACGAGTCATCTTAAGAGACTGACACTACGATATTTGCAATTGATATTACCTTGGAATCATTATTCACTAATTATTCATTTTTTCATGTTAACTTCATCGAATGTTTTTATGATGTATTCTTTTATGGCTGGTATACAGCCGAATAAAGATTTTACTGACTGACTGACTGATCGGTGAAATGAGAAGGTGTTAGTGTGTGAGGTTTTTTTGTGGCCACACCTCTCCTTTCACTTGGATTACTACTTCCTGAGAGCTCCATCAATGTTAAAATAAAATTGAGTTGTGTGCAGAGGGGACCCATGTAGATTTACTGAGGCAATAGTGGTGCTTCCAAGGATGAAGATGCAATGAAGAAGATTCATCATGTTCATTTGAGCCCTGGTACAATTTACAACATTTATGACTCCAATAACTTACCTCCTGGATTCGCAGGGTCATAGCTTACTTTGCATCAGGTAGGCGTTCCATGAGTGGTGCATGGTCGTGTCCGTGCATCTACCCATGGATTTTAACACAAACCCTTATTTAGATAGGCCCAGATTTACAAAGATTTTGTGACTGGGTTGTGTCACTTTTTTGATGCAGCCTGACGCATAATTCTTTTCGGTATTTATAAAGTCACACAAATGTCGATTTGCATGGCTTTGTAAGAAAAAGTAATGCAGCACATTGCACTGCCTTGGATTACTTTGAGTCAGATAGGTATTACATGGGTGGTGCATGGGTGTTCCATGCATCCACTCATGGATTGTGACTGAAACCCATATTTACAAAGAGTTGTGGACATGGGATTGTGCACCTGCCTGAGGCTGGCGTAACAAGAGATATTTTAATTTCTCTTTGTTATTTCCTCTTTGAATATGTGCTGCATTCTGCAACACACATACAAATAGGAAGAAGCCTCCATGGATAGATTTTGTGCAGGAAGGCACTCATTCAAAGAGCACAGGCTTTTTGAAGAATTCCCCACTGACCTTCTCCCACCCCGTTGCAATGGAAATGTAAGGCTCAGATTGTCTTAGAGATGGAAGAAGGAATACTCACCAAGTGTTTGAGTCACTTTTACACTCTGTTAATCAAGGTTTTGCTTGAAATGGCTTGTCCTATGCTTACTCACAGTCAAAGAATTAGAATCAGGCCCCCCTCACTGCCTCTTACGGTCCAGGCGGATGGAAAGGAAAACTTGCAGATCCAGAAGCAGAGGAGCCTAACCTGATGATGAGGAACAGGACTTCAGCACTGTGTGTCCTCTTTTCTAATGGAAGAGGAAGTCCACTCGTCGCAATCTGTATGAAATGGATCCTAGTTGAGAGGACGAGGGGATAATATAGGAAGAGCATTTTGCAGGTGAATCACTCTCTGGAGTCAGAAGCCAATATCCTTTGTGAGCAGATCCATGCATGTTAAGGGTGGGACCCATTTTTGGAAAACTAACAACATATCCTTTCATAGGTGTTAGGTATCATGGGAAGGTAGGGAGAAGAGTTGCAACAGTAATGCCTAATGGTGGGCAGGTGCAGGGGGACATGCCAATCTGTGTCATCATGTCACTAGGGCATCGCAACATGCTGTTGTTTACTCTTCTTATGGGTGGCCCTCTTAGAGAAGGTTCAGGCCTATTAAGTATATGCCTCAGAACAAGAGAATATAACTGCAGGCAAATGCATAGATGCCTTCCTCCTTTGTGTTAGGCCCTTACCAGGGCGTTTAAACTCACCAAGAAGGATTTGAGTAAATACACTGCATGGATAAGCTGAAGATTTGAGGGCGTAGAGGAGGTCTTTTTCTCTTAAAGGGGAGAAAGATTAGGATTCTTGCAACTGTTTTCAACTGATCAGCTGAAAGAAGAAGAAATTGCTAGAAGAAGTACTAAAGGATAAAGGGAAAGGAGAGATAGCAAAGAGAATAATATTGTCAATAATCAGCTTCTTCTATGCTGTCCCTAGACTTCGAAGTCCTCCTCAGAATATAATATAGAAGAGGAAGAGAAACTACATCCAGTCCCCACTGGCACATACATCTGCAGCAAGGGCTTTGCCGCTGTATTGACATACATCACAAAAATGCTGGAATCAAAAAATAAGTCTTTAGAGTTTTCAGAAATTGTAGAGCTGACTCAAGTATGTCTCACATTGTAGGTCCCTTAGCCATGGCGCTAAAGGATACCTTCCCCCTGGAACTACAGCATAAAAAGATGGTTGCACTGATTTTCAAATTCTACAAAGGTCTGCATCTCACTGTGAGGTTTGAAAAACATGCTACTTACGCTCTCCATTCCTTCTCAAGAATTTGTGGAGTTTTCCACGAGTGGGTCTGCAGATTTGCCAGTGAGGCTGGTAGGCTAGCTGTCTTTACTTTCTGATGTTGCTTTTGATGATGTCAGAGGACTGGCCCTGGCAGCAGGCTCTTGAGTGGTGGACCATCAGTAGGTGTATGTCAAGAATTGGAAATAGGAAGCAGTTCAAAAAAGCCATCATGGCCAAACTGACATTCATAGTCAACACAAATGGCAGGACCTGGATTTTCTTATGCATTCAGCTCTTAGCATTTAGAAGCCTACACTTTGATTTCCGATGAATGACAAGATAGTAGCTACCTCATTCATCCTGACATCAACAATTTTTATCATTTCGTACTCACTCCTCCGATCAGACTATGAATCACTTGAAAGGCTATCCCCAAGTCATGTTTTATGGCAAAGGAAGGACTGCTTCTTTGCAAAAACCTTGAAAGCTCTATGACTCAGCCTGTAGGGGAGAGAGGAAGATCATTTTTTTTGCAGGTGCCTTTTTGCAGCTTAACTCGTGCTGCCCGTGCTCTCCAGGGAGATAGCATGCTTATTACAGTGGGGTTGCAGGGGGGGCCTGCACTCGTGCACTTGACCTTTCTGTCTTGGCCTCTTCCCTTTGGGGCCATGAGGAGAGGTGCCTTGCCTGCCCTCGGTGCCACCGGCATTAGTCAAGCCACCCTCCGTTTGTTCAGTCCTGGGTCGTGAGCTTGCTCCTCTTGCCAGTAGGGGGGTATGGGCGGGATCAAGTGGTCTTCTTTTCTTCAGCCACCCATTACTCATGTACGGTGTTGCAGTGATTACTGGAGAAAGTCTCAGGCTATATTTTCTTCTTACTAGAGCATATGGAGGGGTCATTGTTTGGATTTAAGAAGGGCTCTGGCCTTGGAGAGGAGAATGTTGTAAGGTCGCAATAATCTTGGTCAGATATTGGCCACACCCCCATTCTATCTCTTTTTTCTACCCATATCAGTGCTATCTTGAAGTTTTTCAAAAGGTGTCTCTTTTTAAATATGAATCAAATTAAATATTATCTCTAATGTTTTCCTTTTTATAACAGGTAAGGTTCTAAACGGAGCTCATTGTAACCCTTTTCTTATATTTTCATGTCTGTGTTCTCCAGGTTCCTAATTTTCCAAAGGAGATGGAAGTGCGGGCAGTAATTGAGAGTCAATTCATGGCAAAGAGGATTCATGCTGAACGACTGGGATATAAGATCAGTAAGTTTGATTGTTTTCCACTTTAAATTTTATTGGTAAAGTAGCAAAACAGACAGCATTCTAAATTCTGTGCGCACAAATCGCTATGGGGTTGGCATATTTGGAGTTAGCGGTGAACTTTTTAGTTAAGGGCATAAAGATCATACTCCTAGCTGCTACTGGAGCCACAATAAATGCTGTGACTCATGAGTAGTTTGCCAAACTGTGTCAGCCCACAATAACAATATGGCTCCTTTACATATCTCTATTGCAAAAAAAAACCGGCAACCTCAATCATTCATATGCTTGTATATAAAATTATATGACTCAGAAAAGAAAATGTTTGCTTTACATTCGTCTTTTTATCAACAATCAAATAGAAGTTCCAAAAAGTGTTTTTAAGTATCCTTGTTGCACATCATAGGCAACATCCTAAGCATCATCATTGCACATCACTACAAATAAAATACATACAATTGAAACAACGTTCTTCTCTTGCATACCGTCATTCATACAACATACACACCCTCATCTTTAATTTAAAACCATTTGATATGTATCAGGATATATTTCCTACTTGGCCTTTTATATTTTTCAGTTACAGTTTCTATCGCATTTTATTCTTTATGCTTTATGACACAATTTATCATTATGTGCTTCAGTAATCTTGTACTTCACACAGTCATAAATCCATATCATATATAATTCAATACTGGTGTGGCATGTATTCAATATTTTCTCAACACGTGTTTCGGCGAAAACACCTTCTTCAGGAATGCCACATCAAGACCTCTATATTATATTAGTGACCTGCAAACAAAATTAAAATTCTACTGAGCCATATATTGCATCCAATTGTAATACTACATCCATACACTCACTCAGTACAAAGTCGGAACCGTCACCTGTCACATGCTTCCATGTTGTGCGGGTGGACATTCATACTATCTCACAGGCCGTCACCAGTGAGACAGAAAAATCCCCAAGAGTTTGGGTCAGACCCTGTCACCTCATGTGAAAAAGTGGAGCCCCTTGCTTTATTCAGGTAGTACACATATTGGCACCGTTGTGTACTTATCTCTATCTGTCTCATATGACCTAGTTCATGTGCTATGTATATATATCTATATATATGTCACCTACTTATGCAGGTGTGTCTTCAGGCTATAGAATATATTTTTACCAATAATGTTCATGGAGATGTCCAAATCTGGAAAGTCTAGAATTAAAGGAATAAAAACCTCAAACTGGAACCGGGGCTTAATAATCTGCTGCATAAATGGAACACCAAAAAACAAAATGAAGCTATCCCCTCATGTGAGGCTCAACAAACATGGCATAACCTAAAAATAGTGCTTTAAATGGTCCGGTACTGAGTACCGGCACTTTTTTATTTTGAGAGTGAGAGTACCTGCACTTTTCATAAGTGAGTTAATACGTTTAATTGGAGAGTACTCACACTTCTCAGAAACAAGCAGGTACTCTGGTTCAGAGTACCTGCACTTCTATTTTTCCATTTCAAGCACTGCCTAAAAAGATGAATCGTCATACCTGAAATGGCACTCTATGTTGTGTGCCTCTTCAAATGTAACAGATGCTTGTGTGATAGCCGCATTTGGAAAGGACTCGGTTTACTACAAATGTAGGGAAAAATGCACAAAGGATATTAGTTATATTTTTGCCACAGGAAGGTCTACTGTTTCTCGCCAGGAATTTTTACGTCCAGAGATATTTTGATGATATGGGCAGGTTAAGCCTCAAATTTGTTTTTGGTTTACAGCAGTAAAATTGCCTACTAGTACAGTTGCGCATTGGCCCTGACAAGACCCTTTAGCCTTGAAAAAGTCCAAAGGACGAAACACGTGTCGGCTTCATCTGTTGTCTGTATTCACAAGACTTTGGAATGTTCAAAGAATAAAAACCACGTTTGAAAGAAAAAAAGAAGATTGGTTATGGACCATACATACTTATTGATCTCAAAATAATAACATTTGTGTTACTTCAGCTTGACATACGGACTTCTATTGTCTGCTTGGGTACTTATGTTTGCATAGTTTTGGCCTGGAGTCTTTGCTGTAGGTAGTTGTGCACCCCAGGTGGCAGGGTGGCCAGTACTATGATAGCACCACCAGCTCAGATCACTATCGTTTGTACCATTACTATATCCTAGACTCTAGGAAACAGATGTGCAAACTGTTTGCTTGGCAGAGCCACCAATTGTTTATGTTGTATGATTTCTTATTTCGTTGTTTGGTGCTGTTAAATGCTTTTCACTAAGTTCCCTTGCCAAGCCTTACTGCTAGCAGCCACAGCTACCCAGGGTTGAGCTACAGTTAAGTAAACAAGCCTGACTGAACACAAGACGATATTTGCGAGTGTACTCCATGATAAGGCCTCACAGCCATATCATGCAGTGCACCCAAATCCTCACAGTTGCTATCTGAGTAGGGTGCATTTACGACTTCGAGACTTTACTGGAACTGTGATTCTTAGCAGATCCTCCTATTCTTCCTGATGGTATACTTATTTTCTGTGAACTCTTGTCAGTAGTAGGGAGTAACAGTCCTTAAGTTTGTTGAACAGAGCTTAGATTTATATTAAATTGCATTAAATAGCAGCCTTTTATTTCAAATCGTTAATTACTGTAGAAATTGTTACAGATATCAGTAATTGATCAGACGATTGATAGAAAACGAAAGATGATGGGTTTTCTGCAAATGCAGTGTTAGAAAATGTTACTTGCTGCATCCAGTAGATTGAGTACAGGATATAATTTTACCTGGAGGTATTGCAAGAGGCTGTTAAGGACAACATGGAGATGTAAAATTGATTTTGTCTATGAAGTAAGTTGTATTCTGGAGGAATTCCCCTGTTTGTTTTTCACCAATCATGAAACTGGACTGAGCGCATTTTCAGGAGCTACTAAAGAAATTAGAAGCTAGTTATAGCCTGGGAGCAACCAACTGAACTATACCTTTAGTTTGGCAAGTATTTATAACTGGCAATTGTATGCGTGGATTTCTTTTTTAAATCCTGTTTCTGCAGAAAACGTTTATGAGAGGGAATGACTATTGAATGCATCTAACCCATATATATATATATCCACAATTAAACATCGATTTTATCTCTTATTTTTCCCGTGCCAAGCAATACCGAACGGTGAACAGCAGTGCCTTATAAAGCAATACTTTATCTACATTTTTAAAACAGTTTTTGATTCACATTAGAGTTAAGTGTAAAGGAGACATTAAACGCATTAAGTTAGGAACCATCACCCTCTTATGTGGAAGCGACTCCCACTTCCTTGGAAAACGTTTGAAGTTTATGTCTGCAGAGTTCCCACAATGAGCTGTAATAACTCTGCATTCTAGGTACCTGTAAAGGCTAAGGGCCAAATCTAATGTTTTCTGGTGCTCTGGCCTGTTTCATTGAGGTGACTTCTGCCTTTATTACTAGAGCTGCCTAAGGCCAGAGCAAAATGAGATGGCAGGCGCATCGTGCTATGGCTGCAAGGCGTCCATGACAGCCTTTTTTTCCAAAGATAGACCACACAGTGTTGCCTTTATTCGAAATAAGCAAAAGCTGTGTCCGTCATGGACTGTGAGTTTTCTTTCTTCTCATGGGGGCCATTTGTTATTTTATTTCTCTCTGTGACTGAAATGGTGACCCTGGACTGGGGAGACAGCAGTGAATATGGTGTTGGAGCGAGTGGTCCCTCCCATGCCATTTCCACTAGTGTAGGTTCTGTCCAATACTTTTCTGGACAGCAGAGAGTGCTGTGACTCCTTTGTCCAACGCACTGCTGACTCCTGACCTCTAAATGAGGCGGGGAAATGACAGGCAAGTGGACAGGACATCTGCCAATATTTCCCAGATGTCTCATTACCACCCACTTTTGATTAGGGCATAGGTATTAATTAGCTATTTTTTTTATCACTTGTGAAATCAAGATTCCTTGTTCTTTTGTATGTGTAGACTAGTTTATGCTAAAGCTTTTTTGTGGAGTAGGAACTTACTGCCAAAAGGTTTTTAAGCTCAGTAAGTGTACATTTTTTATCTGGACTACTCATGTCCATTCTCAATATTTAAATGAATATAAGATTGATTAATTGAGAATATTGGTTGTTTTTGTATGTTGTTATAATTTGTTGTGGCCTCTTTCAAACTTGATGTGGAATCTAAGTAGCATACATATTAAAATTGCTTTCTTTCAGTCTGGCTCACAAGTACCCTTGACACCAAGGTACTGATGCAGATGACATGGACTAATATATTTTGTGCAAAAGGCTTGATTAGTGGAAGCCCTAAGTTTTACACCTCTAGAAAGAGGTGTATCTGATTGTGATGGAAACATTTACATTAAATCAGAAACAGGTTGAATACGTAGGAGAGTCACAAACATGAAGGGTCTAACCAAAATGGTAGGTCCCCTTACTCTACAGCTTGGGAGAAGAAAAAAGTTGATAGAACGAAAGACAGCATTACTGAAATTATAGAGACAACCTTCAGCAAGGTTCAACTGGGGAAGGATGCAACTGGACAATAGACAGTTAAGACAAAGAAGCCTGAAAACAATTGGGGTATTGGAGAGCCAGGAAAGTTTCTCCACAACTCTGTCAACTCCTTACCCCTAGAACAACCACCTTTAGTACAATTAATCCTGTGCAGCTTTAAGAAAGAATCTTTGTGCAAATTGGTATTGTGGATTAAAATGAATGAGAGCTTACCTTGCATTTTATTCAGCTGCAGCATTTGAAAATCCCATTACTTGCAAATACTGCACCTCAGTTTTAGCCTGTAAGTATACCTAATTTTAGTAAATCATTTTAATTTTCCTCTAACACAAGTTTTTTTTTGCCACAAAATGCTCAAATGAAGATTTGGTCTGACAGGAATATTCTTTTTTTAAGTAACCAATTTTTCTGAAAGTTTTAGTCTGGAGTAATAACATCATTAAGTCAATATGACGAAGGCAGGATAAGAGGAATGAAACAAAATATCAGTGCTTAAGTCTAAATAAAATCTAGTGATATGTTATTACAAATAAAATACTTATAAGAAGAAATCAAGCTGCAACCTGAAATGAATTAATATAACAAACACAAAGGAATGCAAAAATAAAAATAGTATAAATGACCCACATCATCAAAAACTCCATCATGTCCGCCACTTTCCCGGTTGAATGGAAACTCACAGTAATCAACGCCCTCCTCAAGAAGCACACAGCCAACTCGAATCAACCGAGCAACTTCTGACCCATCTCCCTGCTCCCCTATTCAGCCAACTGATTGAGAAGGTGATTAATAAGCAACTCACAACCCACCTTGAACTTCACCATCTTCTAGACAACACACAATCATGATTCAGGAAGAACCATAGCATTGAAACAGCACTCATCGCGGCCACCGGTGACATTCAAAACATTCTGGACCGACAAGAAAGAGCAACCCTCATCCTGCTGGACCTCTCCGCAGCCTGCAACACTGTCTTCCCAACATCTTTATCTGAAGACTCCACGAGATTGGCATATAAAGATCCGCTCTCAAATGGATCTGCTCCTCCTCATGGATAGAACCCAAAGGGTCAGGCTGCTACCCTTCACATCGAAGACCAATAAACTGATTTGCGGTGTCCCACAGGAATCGTCCCTCAGCCCCATTCTTTTCAACATGTACATGACACAGTTTGCCAACATCATCGGATCACAAGACATGTGTAAATACAAAAAAGACTTGGACAGTGGACCAATTTGCAAAAGAAGGGCACCACCCGAAAATCACCAATCTTATATAAACTACTACCAAATACTCTGTGCAAGCTTTAAAAGTGCCCTCTGTCCAAAGGCACCACCCTTAACCTCAGGGTAAATTAGAAACTTCAAACCATATCAAAGCTGCACCAGATGTCCAGTTACAATCAATTATAGCATTTGTCAAAAAATGTCCAATCCGAATTGTAAAGTGTGATCTTGCTTCTTTATTAATCTTTAAAAAGCCACAGCCAACGCGTTTCGTTCTGTACGCAGAACTTCTTCAGGGCGATAAGAGTGTCCATCAGAATCCTAATTTATAAGTGCGTAGAGTAGTAATTCTCAGTAATATAATCTCAAGAGATGTTACTCGTATGTCTCATCCGTGTGTCACCGTCGCTATTCATTAGAAATCGGCGTATTTTTCTTAGTTTCTCTGCTGCCATAAATATATATCAATCATTTCTAAAGACGAATGCTGCTTAGTGATATGATAATCAAAATTGATTATATATTACTGAGAATTACTACTCTACGCACTTATAAATTAGGATTCTGACGGACACTCTTATCGCCCTGAAGAAGTTCTTGACAAATGATATAATTGATTGTAACTGGACATCTGGTGCAGCTTTGATATGGTTTGAAGGATCACAAGACATCACCATCATCTCCTACACCAATGAACCCCAAATCATTCACTCCCTGATGGACAAGACAAACACCACAAGAGCCAACTTCACCAACAGCATGACCATGGTAGCAGACTCGATGCGCACTAACTGCTTGAAGCTGAACTCAGACAAGACAGAGGTACTGGTCTTCAGCAACAAGACCTCCCCATGGGATTCCACTTAGTGGCTGTCGGAGCTCAGACCAACACCCACACCCACAGACCATGCAAGAAATGTAGGGATCATCCTAGATGACAAGCTCAGTATGACAGCTCAAGTCAACGCAGTGTGCTCCTTCTGCTTCCACAACCTAGCCATGTGGCAAAAGATCTTCAAATGGTTGCCACAGAGCACCAGAAGGACTGTCACGCATGCACTCATCACCTGCAGGCTGAACTATTGCAACACTCTTTATGCCAGAATCCTCAAACAACACCTACAAAGACTCCATACCATCCAGAACGCAGCTGCAAGACTCATACTCGACCTGCCACATCACACTGCACCTCAGGAAGCTTCATTGGCTTCCCATTCACAAGCGCAGCCAATTCAAACGTCTCACACACACATATAAAGCCCTACATAACACAGGACCAGAATAAATGAACAACCACATGTACTTTCACCAACCCATCAGATACCTACTCTCTGCCTCACTCTCAATTGCACACACTCCCCGCATGCTCAAAAGCAAAACTGGAGGCTGCTCATTCTCCTACATCACACCCAAGACATGGAATTACGTACCTCAACATATCAGAGCCTCCTCCTCACTTCTTGAGATCTGCAAAAGCTGAAGACCTGACTCTTCATATAAGCACCTTGGGACTACACACCTGCACACCTTGCCTAAGCACCTGGATACTCTCTCGGGTGATTAGTGTGCTAGACAAATCAACAATACATAACATATTCCTGCTATTTCTGATGGAGGATTTCATAATATGTATTAAAGATCCTTATAAGGTAAACATCTTCTTGCCTTACCTTTGAAGACTAATTGGATGTGGACACAAAAATCACACACCAGTTGCAACACAAAGTACTGACTCTACTTGATCGCTTGTCCCTGTGGTAAACAATGCATAAGGATGACCACACGCCCAATAAAATTGAGAATAAATGAACATCGCACAACTATACGCTGCAAGAAATCCAATACAAAAATGAGCACACATTTCCTCACTGAGGGACACACTGCAGAGGATATACAATGGACTGTGCTAGAAGCATACCCGAAGATGAACTAGCATGCCCTTTTTTAGAAGGGAACAACAATGGATATTCCACCTCTCATCGAACATCATCGGTCTCAATGATGAAATTCCTTGGCACGAAATATAAATTAGATCTCAGTCAGTGAGTGACACATGCATGTCTACATTACCATCCTCATTCACAGAATAAACAATTGTTCAAAAGAAAACATATCTTTGAATCACTACTGAAAAGAATCATGCCATGTCATTAAAATAGGAGTGATTTTATGTCAATCTGACTATTAAAACTAAGATTGACTGGACTGACAATGTTAGCCCACATTGACTTCACAGATTTGTGCCCCCTTGTTAAAATGGCCGCCACGTTTACACATATATGGGAAAGAAGATTCCTCTCACATTAGAAATAAAAAACAGACTTGAACGCCCGACCAGAGTGTTTCCACTCTAGTGGTTGAAACCGGGCTTCAACTGCACGAGACACACCTGCTTCCAATTAACGCTGATGGAAGACAGGTTAAATACTGGAGACCCACCGTGCTCAGCATTTCCGAGGTGCCGATATACAGGAGTTCGTAAGTACGGCATAGCCACTCGATTTTTCCAAAAGAGTGTCGGTGCAATTTAACCGCTCGCTCGCCAGATCATTAACACATGTCAACTGACCCTGATTTTTGATATTTTACAGCACGCTAATAAGCGTGTCACCAGACAAAATACTCGAGGAGTCCTGATTTATTCCCTCAGTGGGTAAGTTCCCTCACTGATCAACAGAGTGTGTTGGAATTTCATGATATATGTTTTATCTTCCATGTGGTGTTTGTGAATTGCATTTTTTAATTCATAGGACACATTAGAGAGTGAGCATGAACATGTGAGCATGCTTTGGTGTCTCAAATTCTCTATTTTTTGATAATAGTGAAATTGATGATGTCATAATTTGTCTGCACTACAGGTCTTCTCAAAAATTGATTTACCTATTTTGATACATAGAGAAATATAGGTGGCTGGGAGTAAAACAATTGAACTCATATATCGAAACCCCAGTCACTGTGTAGATTAGGTTTTTATGATCCTGAAGAAAAGCAGCTAGAATATTCACATGACTAAATTAGGCTTGAAACATGTCGACCTTCAGCTACCTTAGATAATCACTTCTATCAGGTAGCACCACATATTTTAACATAGGCAGTAGGACTCAATCATTAAAATATTTCTGTAGAGTACCCCCTGTCCTTTTTTTATCCCACTCTTTCAAATATGCACTTAAAACACCATTCTACTACTTTACCCACACACCCACACTTCACCATACAGCTTATAAAAAGATCTCCGGTAAAGAGCCCCCATTGAGGGTGCCCGTCGGGCATTGCAGCGCCGGCCCGACGTGGAGCAAAAGCCCAATGATGAAGCATGACATCTATCTAGTTGTGTGAGGGCATTTGTTCTGACAGAGTAATGCTCCCTACAGACTTTGTGGATCCTAACTGACCTAAGCAGACAAATTCGTACTTACTAGGAACTGCGTACCCCGGTGATCATGGTAACATTTTGATACACTCGTCCAAGTATAAAGTACATGGCTGAAAGGCAGCCTGCTCCCTCATATATTTGTACTTTGCTGGACTATTAATCGATTCACACACCATAGTCTGCTCATCAGTTTTCCAACCCACATTCCTATGTTGAAGGTGTATATCAAAATGATGATTTACAAAACTGTAATTATATAAAGCCACTATGTTGTAGCTCAGTTATAATCTAACTTACAACATGTGCCACTGGCCCATGAAACAAAATTGCTTTGAAAAAAGTTGACATCCTGAGTCATATAGGTGCTCTATGAATATCTATAAGACCGTTGGACACATGTGAATGTTCTGTCCCATACTAAAGGATCAACGTCCTTAGTACATTTCAACCAAATGAGAAGATCATAATCCAGTCTCACACTTAACCTGGAAATTATATTTCTACATAGAAGGGCATACTGCCTCTGGAGCCCGGCAGAAAGTTAAGTAGAGAAAATATCATGTTGTAGCAATTAAACAGTAAAATACCAAACTGCATGCAAGAGAATCTTCTACATACAAATAATTAAAAATAAAAATAATTCCCTCCTCCATATACATCCTCCCTCTGGACTAATTAATGTTTTTGAGGGTCTGGCAAGAAGACGTTTACCTTATAAGCTAACAAATCAAATCAAAATCAAATCAAATCAACTTTATTCGATTCAGACAAAGAATCATAACAGCTTACAGTTCAATACAAATTTAAAAATGAGAAGAGTTAATCAAATCATTAAAAAACAGGTACAGTAAAAACGCTTGCTGATTTAAAATGCAGCAGTTAAAAACTTCCTTTTAGTGATAACAGACCTCAAGAATCTTGCCACTACCACACATGTGAACAAGTCCGGGAGCAATTGTAGGTATAAGTAGGCTGGTCTGCATTGTCTAAAATTTAACGATTTCATTCGAGGCTTTATAAAAATAAACCTTAGGTCTGTATAAAATTTGCAGAAAAACAGTACATGAATAGGTGATTGTTTAGAGATCTGGTCGCAAGGACAGCATATTAATTGACGAGACCAGTTGTTGGTAGTGGGAAAGGTTGTCAAACGATGAAAAATATCTAACCTAAAACGTGTCAATACAAATCTATGTTGAGCATTTAAAACCCAATTAAATACAGTTGCATCGTATAGCAGGTCAGTAACATTTGGTTATATTGTACGGTGGGCTTCACAAGTTCCGATGTTAATTTCTTTTCCTCTAAGTTGTTCAGGCATATTTTCTTTAAAGATGCTCTTGATATATGCAACAAAGATTCAGGATTATCGTAATATTCAGAATGACAAATAATCTGCATAAAATTCTTTATGTACTTCAGCCATGGAATTTTCAATGCATGGTCTGCACCACAACAGTCCTGTACAATGGCTCTGTTAAAACCTGTGTGGTCCGATGTCCAGAGCTTGTGCCATAAGAGCACTGGCTGCACCCTTATTAAATCTTCTAAATAAGTTACGCCCAACTCTGCATGACACACAAAGTTTGAGCAACTGGTTGGAAGCCCCAAAAGATTTTTAAGAAACCCATTTTCTACCAACTGTAAGGAATCAACATCTCCGTGTCCCCACAACTCAGAGCCATACATCGCTACTGATCGGCATTTGGCGATATAAATGCTCATCATATCCCTGGGAGATTTACGTCCCATTTTCCTAGAAAAATTATTCAGACCCGCTATTGATCTGAGGAGCTGCATTCTTCTCGATTTCACTGCACTTTTCCAGTTACCATTACTATCGAATAGGATTCCCAAATATGAAAAAGTTGATGTTTGGGGTAAAATCTCATTTCCTATTAAAATCTTGCGTCACTTGGCTAGCTTTCGACCAGCTTTCATAACGTACGTTTTACCTATGTTGATTAAAAGCCCCAGGTTCTCCATAAAATTTACAAATTTATCTAAAAGATGCTGAAGGGCATTAGGGTGCGGGCCATAAGTACTGCGTCATCCGCATACAATAATATTGGTACTGGCCTGTTGCCGATTTGGGGCAGATCGATACAGGAGTCCACAAGGGTGCTGCCCAAGCCATTAATATATAAGTTAAATAAGAACGGCGCGAGCACACACCCCTGACGGACCCCTTCTTAATGTCAACAGGGCTTGTGCATTCACCATTCATACCATATTGGATCTTGGCAGAGCTCATTGAATACAAATATCTGAGGAAGTTGACGATGGCACGGTCAACGCCCATCGAGGCCATAATGGACCAGAGTTTATCATGGGCGACACAGTCGAATGCGGAGGTCAAATCCACAAACGCCAGGAACAGATTGCCCCCTTTTATTTGTGTGTACTTGCTCACTAGCAAGTTCAAGTTGATAGCCTGCTCTGTGGTCCCAACACCCTGGCGAAAGCCATATTGGAAGTCGGACAGAATATTGTTACAGTCTGCCCACTCCTGCAATCTGTCCAGCACAATACGACCCACCACCTTGACCAGCGAATGCAGCAAGGAGATGGGTCTATAGTGGGCGGGACAGTTGCGGTCTCCCTTTTTAAATATAGGCACGATGTGTGATTTCGACCAGGATGCTGGAAAACCAACTTCCCGAAAAGACTTAAGAACCAGGGTCAGAAGAGGCCTCCAGAGATCAATGTTGTCTTTAAAAATGTCAATCTGGATCCCGTCGGGGCCAGGAGCCTTCCCTCCCTTGCTAGCTCCATTTGCCTGAATCACCTCCTCCAGATTGAAGCTAAAATCAAAATGCTTCCACACTGGAGTAGGCCCAGGGGAGACATCTCTCATGCCGACCACAGAGTTCTCTTGGTCCTTTTCAGCTGAACCCATATATAATTTCGCAAAATGGGCCACCCATTCTTGTTCTGTAATTGCTGCCTCTATTCTGGGTTTATCATCGTCACAGCAGAAGGGAGAGTTTACAATACGCCAGAATAACTTAGAATCTTTATTCTGGCTTGCTTCCTGCAGCCGGTCCCAAGCCTCCTCTTTAGGAACCTTTTTGCGATGTATTAGTGCTAGCTTATAAGCCCGCCTACAGTTTTGTACTTCTATGTTATTCCTAGGCGACTCCTTCAAGGCCTTCTTTAACTTATTGTGTGCAGAAGTGCACGCATGGTCAAACCATCCTAGCTTTTTCATTGCCCCTCTAATCTGTTATGTAATCAACCCACCACTAATCTCCTCACTAATGTGTCCAAAAGCCTCCACGACCGTACTAGCGTCAGCAGTCTCATCCAAACAGACCTCAAAAGCCCTACTCTGTTTTATAATGACTTGCTGTAAAAATCGAGATGGGTCAACCATGGACCAACGCAGGGTAAAGCCGTTTGAACGGGAGAGTACTATGTTCTCCGCGGCAAGCGTGGATTGCCCTTAACCAGGTTTGCTCTGAAGACTAATGTCCAGTTCAAAGCTCTGAGGAAAGTGATCACTCATTCCGATATTATGTAATGTAAAGTTAAGAACAAGTGCAGAATAACGTTTGGGAAATAGAAGGAAATCAATGACACTCTTACCCCTGCTGCCATCAAATGTACAGGGTACTGCAACCGGGCTGCCTCCAAGTTCGTTAGTAAAGCCTAAGTCATATTTGAAGAGCAGCTCATTAAGTTTCTCCCCATACCCTGAATGAACAAAGTGAGAGACATCGTCACCCAATGGAGAAATCATGCCACAGACTTTATTAGCCAGCAATTGGCATGGTTGGATATTAAAATCACCTCCCCAAAGCAAGATTTTATCATTTGAACCCTCATCCAAGATAGTTTCCAATTCCTCATCAAGTTGACACAGAATATCCTTTATGTCCAAGTTACAGGCATTGTTATAAAAATTAACTAAGATCAATGAAATAGAGGTCGTAGAATCAACCTGGACAATTTGATAAAATGGATTGGATGAATTTACTGTTACACTGTTGCTGGCCAATTTGTTAGATACATAAACACAGAGGCCGCCCTTTGATCTACCATGACTGGATGGAATAGCTCGGTGATGGAAGGTCTTGAAACCATTAAGATGTATAGGGTCGTTGGCCCAGGTTTCTTGCACCATCATGATCACAAAACCGGTCATAAATTCCAGCCATTCAGGAATACTATGTTTACTGCGGAGCCCCGCAACATTCCAGCTTAGAACTGTAAGGTTATTCCCTGATGATTTTGTACAGATCTTATTGTTATTATCAATATCGTTTCCGAGAAGATTACAATAACCAGTAGAGTTATGAGCCACATTCCCAGAGGTGTTAATCTCTAGGCTAGACCCATAAACACCCTGACAATCACGGTTACTGCAAAGTAGATCACAATTATTACAGGGGGGGATGTCATTAAAGGCATTAAAAGGGAGACTATTATTTTTTAGAAAGGATGCATGAGGAGTCGTTATAGTTAACTGATTTGGGCTCTGCTCGTTAATGCAGGGTACAGTGCTGTCACCTGGCATCTCAGCATCTAGGTGGGCATCAGCCAGTGGCCCCTCTCTACCTAGGCCGCGGTCCTCTTGTGAAACGTCAAAAGTATCTTGGTCATCCCACGGGTCAGGAAGGGTTAGGTTGGAAACTAATCCATATAGACAGCTTACAGTAGACTGGCTCTGCACTACGTGACTAGATGCATAGTTGAGTCAATCTATTTCTTCCAGGGAAGAAAGTATATCAAATCTATTGTGTAGTGGTACACTAAATTGCGAATGATTGGTTAAATGTGTAGATCTCTGCTGTCGTGCCTGGTGATGGATGTAATCTATTGGAGGGTAGAAGAATCCAAGGGGAAGTACGTTTATATCCCTAGTTGTCACATAAGTGCTGCCAAGTCTTTGTAGAATCTCCTGTGTCAAGCTGGGCGTTCTAAAAGTAAGAACAATACAATCGCCAGGGAATGTTTTTTCCCTGGTCCCTACCCATCCGACTCTTCTCACCATTTTAAACTCAGTGAACAGGGCTTCTGTTAGTCCGGTCCTCGTTCTGAGCCAGCAGAGTGCCCTGTTCCTTAATGTCTCCCACGTTTCATTAGCCTGTGAGGTAAGAGATGGAACATTTGCCAATATTATTATATACGGCGTGGCTTCTGGTGGCAAGTTCAATCTCACCTCTTCCATGTTCTCCCTATCCATAGGGGCTACACAAGGTCTTGGCAACTTGAGGGGACGTCTGGCGTTATTGTGTATTACAGCTTCATTATATTTTGTGTTGGTGGTACTCTTGTTGCCTTCAAGTGCCCTGTCTTGTGTTTGAGGAATGTTAACCTGAGGGACATGAGATGAACTGCCGTTGTTCAGTGTAGATGTGGGTTTTGGAAAATGTAGCAAGTGATTAACTGAGCCTACGCTTTCAACTCTTTTTAATGCTTCCTCTATATCAGGTACCCTGGCCAGCAGTTTCTCCAGGGGAGCTTTAATTGATACATAGAAATTATCCAAGACCAGACCCTGCACTGGAGCAGCAGCAACGTGAGAGGGCACATTTTGACCATTCAAATTGTTCATATTGTTTAGGACCATGTCCATACGTTCTAAGCGCCCATACAATTGGGCAAAGTTAGTGGCAATCAAGTCCTTAAACTGGGTTAAAACGCTATCCAAAAGAGACTTACTGGCCTCGGTAACCGCAGCCTCTGAAAGAATGCTTGATGTAGGGAGCAAAAAATCATCAGTCTGTGTGCCGATAGAACTTGTTTGAATCGATGGAGGGTGAGTACGACGGGGCTCCTTTAGTGCTTTTGATTTATATGCACCCGTGCCTATACCCCGTTTACGCTTCGCAGGTAACTCTCTTGTCGTACCTTCACAGTGGAGTTTAGAGGTCCGAGTCCTTAAAGCTATGGTGGGCTCGTTGAGCTCGCCGGAGGTATCCTTTATGGAGACCCTTGGGTCATGGTCGAGAGGGATCTGCAATGTACCCTGTGGAGAGGGCGACAAACAGGTTTGGGGGGCAGTTGAAGCAGCAATGCCTAATGATGAGCACCTTTGTAAGGAGGACGGATCCAAAGATAACCTCCTCTCCGTAAGTTGGATCTGATGAGTAAGTAAGGATTCAGCCCTTATAATGAAAGCGTCCAAAGTTCCTGTAACCCCCGAAACCCCCTTGTTTTTGCTCATTGTTAAAAGTAAGATCTACAACAGCTCGTTGCAGACAAAGTCACAAAACTAAAACTGGGGTATGGCAACGGTACAGTACCTGGCAAAATAGATCATAGGGCAGGTCAGGGTCAAGGTGTCCCGGACTATCGTCCTTTCAGGGAGAGGGGCCTCCTCCCGTCGCCCTTCCCCCCTGGTTTTAAGCGCTACTTGGCTTGGCGCAGTGTCGATGATCCGGCTCCTGCCGCAAAGCAGTCTGGGCACTGGAGTCCGTCTGTCTCCTGGATTGCAGCAAAACCACCACCGATCGCTAACCGTGTAGCAGAGCACGTCTGTCTGTTTGTGCGTCAGAGCATTAAAGGCAGCGAGGAGGGCAGCGAGGAGGGCTCAACCTAAGCAGACAAATTCGTACTTACTAGGAACTGCGCACCCCGGTGATCATGGTAACATTTTGATACACACGTCCAAGTATAAAGTACATGGCTGAAAGGCAGCCTGCTCCCTCATATATTTGTACTTTGCTGGACTATTAATCGATTCACACACCATAGTCTGCTCATCAGTTTTCCAACCCACATTCCTATGTTGAAAGTGTATATTAAAATGATGATTTACAAAACTGTAATTATATAAAGCCACTATGTTGTAGCTCAGTTATAATCTAACTTACAACATGTGCCACTGGCCCATGAAACAAAATTGCTTTGAAAAAAGTTGACATCCTGAGTCATATAGGTGCTCTATGAATATCTATAAGACCGTTGGACACATGTGAATGTTCTGTCCCATACTAAAGGATCAACGTCCTTTAGTACATTTCAACCAAATGAGAAGATCATAATCCAGTCTCACACTTAACCTGGAAATTATATTTCTACATAGAAGGGCATACTGCCTCTGAGCCCGGCAGAAAGTTAAGTAGAGAAAATATCATGTTGTAGCAATTAAACAGTAAAATACCAAACTGCATGCAAGAGAATCTTCTACATACAAATAATTAAACATAAAAATAATTCCCTCCTCCATATACATCCTCCCTCTGGACTAATTAATGTTTTTGAGGGTCTGGCAAGAAGACGTTTACCTTATAAGCTACCAGACAACACAAGTCTGACTGAACTTCATCTAAAAATCTAATACTTTGCGGCCTTCATTCAAGGAAGTATGATCAAGGAAATACTAAAAACTATTGCTAAGACCAGAAACTCTTAGCACTTCCTAGACCCAATCAACTTTCAGCTTCTCAAGGAGATTAGCTCAACAATTACTTCCTTCCGCATTAACATTATCAAGACTTCCGCATAGGGTCAAGCACCTGACTTTCCATACTGAAAAAAACAGAGGTGGATGCTGATGAGCTGAACAACTTACATCAGGTGTCCGATTTACCATTCACAGTGAAGGTACTTGAAAGCCGCATTGAGAGCCACGTGAAACTTTTCTGAAAGGAAATTAGCCTACTGTATAATCCTCAATCACTCTTTAGGAGACGTTGCAGATTAAAGATGGCCATTCTAAAATTAGTAGATGATGCTATACTTACTAGGTAAAGGAGACTCTTGCTTTACACTACTCAAACTTTCAGCAGCGTTTGACCCCGTAAAGCACACAACTCTCATCAGCAACCTGAAAAAAAGAATGGGGATACATAATGTCCTTAGTTAGTTCACAACCTATCTGGTAAATCACTCCCAATGCATCAGACGTCTTGTCAAATCCATCCACTTTTCACCAAGAAGTCCCTCAAAACTGTACTCTCTCAACAACACCCTCCAAAATCAACATGGAACTGGTTGCTACACACTCAAGCAGTCCAACATATCCTACACTCTTTTATGCAGATGATACACAGCTTTACTTTAAAATCACCCCCGCCTAAGCATATTGATGGAGCAACCGTAGTCATAGCGGAAATTTACTCTTGAATTACACACCAACTTCTCAAGCTCAACCTCCTTAAAACTGAGTCCCCCTGATCACTCCATGTGTTCTATGCCTGAACAATCATGGCTTAACTCAATCACCCTGCTGAAGTACAAAACCTCCTTAGCGAAGTGTGCCAAATCACGTGGCTTCTCCCTGCACAAGAACCTAAACTTACTTAATGCGCCCAACACAATAACCAAAACAGCACATCACTAGCTAAAGTTACTTCGAAGTATCAAAGCATTTCTCCCTGCAAATGACTTTAAACAAGTGGTGCAGTCTGTGTTGCAATCAAGACCAGACTTTTACAACTGAATACTCATTGGAACCCTAAAGGTTCATCTTGCACCTCTTAAAGCATCACTAGACTCTGCAGCAAGGCTGGTGGAAGGCGTACAAAAGCCTAAACACAATTCCCCAATCCTGATCACACTGATTTCGTGCCCAACCGAAGAGATAAATGCAAAAAGAACAATTGATGGACAGAATGCAGAACAATGTCATACATTCACCCCAGTACAGAGATCTGGGCCTAAATCCATCGTTTTTTTGCTCACCATGCCATTCCAGTTTGGACCCAGCCATATGCAAATCAGTCTTGACCCTGCGCCCAATGGGAACAGTCCAGCCCGAACTGCCAGGCCAGGTCCTCCCTGGACTGGATACAAGCATCCTAGGACCGGTTTCGGGCTTTCAGCCCTCATCAGCCAGGATAGCTTGACTCCAGTGGCATGGAGAGCACGGGACGCACGTCTGGGCATACCCGTCCCACTCGGGGTGACAAATGCAAAAAGAAAAATTGATGGACAGAATGCAGAACAATGTCATACATTCACCCCAGTACAGAGATCTGGGCCTAAATCCATCGTTTTTTGCTCACCATGTCATTCCAGTTTGGACCCAGCCATATGCAAATCAGTCTTGACCCTGCGCCCAATGGGAACAGTCCAGCCCGAACTGCCAGGCCAGGTCCTCCCTGGACTGGAAACAAGCATCCTAGGACCGGTTTCGGGCTTTCAGCCCTCATCAGCCAGGATAGCTTGACTCCAGTGGCATGGAGAGCACGGGACCCACGTCTGGGCATACCCGTCCCAGTCGGGGTGACAAATGCAAAAAGAACAATTGATGGACAGAATGCAGAACAATGTCATACATTCACCCCAGTACAGAGATCTGGGCCTAAATCCATCGTTTTTTTGCTCACCATGCCATTCCAGTTTGGACCCAGCCATATGCAAATCAGTCTTGACCCTGCGCCCAATGGGAACAGTCCAGCCCGAACTGCCAGGCCAGGTCCTCTCTGGACTGGAAACAAGCATCCTAGGACCGGTTTCGGGCTTTCAGCCCTCATCAGCCAGGATAGCTTGACTACAGTCCCTTGCTCACTTTGCCACTGGATTCAAGATAGCCTGGCTGATGAGGGTTATGAACCCAAAACCGGTCCCAGGATGCTTGTTTCCGGTCCAGGGAAGACATGGCTTGGCAGTTCGGGCTGGGCTGTTGCCATGAGACACAGGGTCAGACTGATTTGTATATAGCCATGTCTGAACTGGGGTGGCGGAATGAGCTAAAGAATGATGATGGATTAAACCCAGATCAGTTGACTGGGGGTGAGTGTTTGCAATGTTCAACACTCCGTCCATCATCCCCTTTGGTTTTGCTAAGTTCAACCGAAGAGATAGACATCAACAAATTGACATGCATTAGCAATAAAGCCCTTCACGGTGGTGGCCCAGTTTTCTTAGTTCAGAAACTGATTATGTCCGGAAGAAGACAACTCAGGCGCCCTAAAACCCTCTTGCAGTGTGAGCGTTCCAAGGGTTTTGAAATCTCGCCCCACTAACGTCAGAAAAATACCTTGCCACTGCTCATTATAAAAGGAACTAAACATGCCCTATTTCAGCGCCCCATGTATCCTTGATAGAACAAGTTCCACGCCCAAACCAGACCCGATACAGAGTGATAACTCGATCTTCTCTTCGGTGTGCCTTGTAGGCTTCCCCCTAACCCCATCATGACTATCTTTCTGCCACAATATCCTGCATAAAAGGGCCATCGAACGTTTGGAAGAACCTATGTAGAATGGTGGGACCATTCATTGATCGTTTTTTATGATTTAGGTAGTCATTAGGTAATTTTGCTTATCATGTGAAAAGTCACCAAGTGGCTTTTTCCTTGATAAAATTTAAAAAAGAGAATCTTTCTAAATGATGGAATTTCTCCCCTATATTAATATATGTATTTATGATGCGATTTTTAATCTGCATTTCTACCTGGGTAAAGTGTTCTGTTAGTGATCCGGTCTTGCACAATACTGAATAGCTAGCTGGATGGATGGGTGGGTGGGTTGGTGGGCGGGGGGATGGATGGATGGACGGATAGATAGATAGATAGATAGACAGACAGACAGACAGACAGATAGATAGATAGATAGACAGACAGATAGATAGATAGATAGATAGACAGACAGACAGACAGACAGACAGACAGACAGACAGACAGACAGACAGACAGACAGACAGACAGACAGATAGATAGATAGATAGATAGATAGATAGATAGATAGATAGATAGATAGACAGATAGACAGACAGACTGTAGGTGCAGGCTCTCTTTGAATGTCTCGTTTCTTATTATTGCACCTCTGTTGTGGTGCCTGAAAGTTATTGTTTGACTTTTTAAACTGTTTGAAAAGTGTGGGGAGGAACATAGAAGGATTGGAGATCAGTAAATAACATTAACTTGAACGTAAAATATTAGCCGTGTAGGGCTCAGAATGGTATTTATATTTCTCTTAAGTTACTGTGTGTAAACCCTGCTAAGGCTATCACTCCCTCCTCCCCCCCCCCCCCACTCCAATAACTGCACTGTCAGTCCTTTTTTATATTGACTTTGATGGATGAGGCCTTGCATTTATGAGGGAAGTAACATGCTAACGAGCAGAATGCCAGGTGGTAAAATGTTAGGTTTCCTGCCATATAAAAGTAATAAATGTGATGCATGGATATATATGTTGTCCTGAAGGCTGTTCACATAATTCTTAAGCATCTTTGATACAGTTTGAATTTACTGTTGCCAGAGGTGAACATTTAATTTATCCATTGCAACAGGCTACCCGACTGCATGCTTGTGAAAGCTGTTGGAGGAGAAAATAGATTTTGCATTTAACAAGCCATTATATCATCCCTGCAATGCCTGCTGCCTGGGCTGTGGATATAAGGAAATGGCCGTGCCTGTTATGCACATAAATACTCGTAATGGATAAATGCTTGTGTTTTTAAAAGAATGCTTTAATCACCTATACTGACCCTTGCTCGTTGAAAATAATATTTATAAACTTGGCTATGTAGTTAGTGGAGTAAATGAAAAGAGACGACGCTCTGCAGAAGTACGTTGAGTCATTCACAAACCATCTCTTAGCTTTGAGTCGTAAATCCTGCCAGTGGTAAGCCTAACCTGTCCTCCTGGCCTTACAACAACATTTCCCTTGCCCTCTTTACCCTTGCACAGCCCCTGCAGCCCCATTAACCCTCCCCCTTTAAGGGTATAGCTGTCATTAGTGCAGCAGTTGCTGTGGTACCTGGACTCACCCCGGCCCAATCACTGCACCTTTTTAACTATCCAGCCAGGGGGCAGAGAGCCTCTCTTTTTTTACTAGCTAGTATAAGGGCCCATGGCATCCTTACTGTACCACTTCCCCCAAACCTCCTCTCCTCGAGGCCAAACACGCACATCCACCTCTCCCTCCCTCCACTGTCAGCTTTACCCTACTTTAGCCACATGCCCCTGTGTCTTCATGTCCTGCGCGCTCCAACTTTAACACTGGATTTGGCAAGTTCACTGGATCCCCCCTGATGGTCTGTGTGGATTCACACATGGGTTACTCCTGGGCTGCTTGCTAAAAGATAGAAGATTTAGTTAAGGACAACGTGAATGTTAAGCAGGCAGGTACAAAGTGTGCATATGAAGGGTGCTAAATCGATTTTATTTAGTATTGTTGAGTTGGGTACGCATTGGAGACCTGGGGGCATATGTACAAGCCCCTTTCGCCACCGGAGCATCACTTTTTTTGACGCTCTGGTGGCTTGGCACCATTTCACATATTTACAAGTTGGTGCTAAGCCACGAGTGGCTGAACGCCACCTTGTAAATATGCCCAACTCCGCTGATATCCTCTGTGGCAAAGGGGCGTGCAATGAGTGTTGCAGTGGGCGTTCCACCGCAACACCCATTGCTTTTCGACGCTGTCCCAGATTTACAAGGCTGGGACAGTGCCAGAAACTAAGGCCAGGGAATACCTGCTCTTAGAATAACAATACGATGAGAAAGTATTAATTTCTCCTAGTTTTTTGCTCTTTCTATATGTGCTCCATTCTGAAGCACACATAGAAAGAGCAAATTGCCTATATTGATTGTTTATGTGTTGGGAGCTGTCCCTTCCTTCACATAAACAATTGCCCCTGCCGCGCAGGCACACTTGCAACTTGGTGGCAGGGTGCGTAGCGCTGGTGCTAGGCAGCTTTTTTTGCGCCAGTGCTAGGGGAAATGCATGGGTGCATTTTTAAAATGTTGTTTTAAAAATGTCGGAGCGTGGCATTGCATAATTTGGCGTAACACCGTGCTCCGACATTTTTTTGTAAATATGCCCCCTGGTGTGTCTCAGGAAAAACTGTTCTAAGTTTTGTCACACTGTGCAGGTTCAGGAGTATAAAGGTATCTTCATGAGAGTTTTGCCTGATCAAAGTGGAATTGGAATGTGTTGCCAAGGTTTGCACTGTTTGGGAGTGTGGGGTTGATGAAGGTTCAGAAGAGGTGAGTGAGTAAATTGGCGAACTGAAGTGTTGGGCGGGTAATTGTTCACGTAGCATCCCAAATGATGAATTTTCGCCTAATGCCTTCAATCTTTTTTGCTATTATTTGTTTACATGCGTTTGATCTGACAGTTGTTCTTAGTTGCTCTTTGTTTTGTTGCATGGGCTAAAGGGAAAGATGTGTGAATCCTACATGGCGTGGCCTATGATGGCAGCCTTTGAAATAGGGGGTTTGATCATAGAAGACAGCTGTGAGTTCTTCCTTCTACAGTCTGTATTTGTCAGTTGGCTGTCTGGGCTTGCATCTGGCTGATGTGTCTTTGATTGTTTTTCCCAACTGACTTGGTGAATTTGTTTGGGTGAATCCAAGGTTTCCAAATTTTTCCAGGCTCCATAGAATTGAGATGAAGTATCACTGACGAGTACCAGAAGTACCGGTGTTGGCTTTCTACATTAGAGCTATCTCACATGCCATGCAGGACAGCAGAGTTCTTCCTCATGTGACATAGACATTACAGGTTTGGCCAAAGGTTGCAGGGCTACCTCTCCGATTGTACAAGCCCGGGAATCAGGTAGCAGAGCTATGCCCCTGGTGACGTCTAACTCAAAACATTAAGCTACTGACAGCAGAGCTGTTTCACTGTCTCACACCCCAGACAACAAATTTGTCTCCCAAGCCACACGGATCTGACAGTATGAGGACTGAGACAGCAGGGTTATGCCTCAGATTGCACACCTTCATTTGACGGGATGATTACACATGGCATAGGCCACTCGAATTGTCTAGGATCACACTGCAAGTCAGAACCCCTCAGTAGAAACCGAGTCCCAGAGTTTCCTCCCTACTCTCTGCACAGCCATAGTTTGATGGATACTGTATCAGGATTTTTTTTTACTATTCAAAGTTCAATTAGGTTATTTTTATTAGTCTTGTATTTACAGTACACCTGGTATTTGCATATGGCATTATCGCTAAGCCTTTATGTATAGAGAGCAGCACAGGCTAGGGAATGACAACAATGTATGCCACGTGAGAATATGCTGATTCTGGCCCATTGGCGCAGCCCAGCTTTTATTTATACCACGTGATGACCACGGCAGCATGGGCGAGTGGGTGCGTGCGTATGACGTCAAGATGAAGTCTTCTGGTGGCGCACCCTACATCATGCAAAATTGAACCGTTTTGTTCTTTTTTTCATGCATCTCACCCCTCTCCTCTATCCTCTTGTCTCTCTTGATCCCTATTTCATTACTGCCACTCTCTCTCTCTCTCTCATTAGTGTTTTATTAATCCAACACTATGCTGCAAAAGGGCTGGGGGGGTGGGGGGTTGTCTTTGTATAGGGCAAGTCTGACACGTAAGCACATAAAGCCAGTAAATTTGAGTCTAGAAAATGTCAGGTGGATGGACTTTAAGCAATCACGGGAACGTGAAATTTCCAAGTGCGTGCTGCGAATACCGCTTGGGAACATTGGGAGCTGGCGCGCGATGCCCATTGGACTGAAAGGGCTTCAGCCCCCCCCCCTCCCCCCAGGGGGCTCGGCTGGGCAGTGTCTGGAGTCTTATCTCCGGCACGCCCGAGTTTTTCACAGGTCTTTAAAGACCATTTGCATATTTACATACCTTTGTCAACTGGTTATAGAGGCTGTTTGTTTTCTGGTTTCAGTACCCCTGGGCCCCCATTCTGCCTATTCCTTACATCTGGATTTTACTGCCTTAGTGTGAGAATGTATTTCATGAAAAGGAATATAAAGTAGGGTTACCAAAAGAAAAATGCCAGCCATTTGTTGTTTAAAGAGCCTGCAAAGGCCTTGTCTTGACACTAAATAGGGTTATAAATACAATAGTATGTATTCATCTATAATGTGACTTTCCAATCTTTGTTCCCTTTAATTATCAGTCATGGATCATTCAGGCAGCCCTAGAACACAATTTAAAAATGCTTTCTATTTATATTTGCTGTTCCAAGTATGCACAGATAAGTGCTGAAAAAATGCTTTAGGTGACTGCTTATTTTTGTACCGTCTGGGACATCATTATAATTAGCTGGCAACCCTAATCGCAAGACTGGAGGTTTGTTGCAGGATGAGCACAATATTTATTTAATCCACCCTCGATCCCCGGACCGTGAATAATGCCGTAAAAGCAATAGTTTAACTTGTATCTGAAACCCTACGCCAGCCCTCAATAACATGCTGAGTTACTTCAAGTGTCTGGGAATGCACCCTGCATTCAGACAACTCACTCCTCATTATCACCCTTCACTTTCACACTCACCCTGCACTCACAGGGATCACAATGTACTCACACTGATCCCCATGCACTCACACCACCTGCTCACCCTGCACTCACAGTGACCACACTGCACTTATGCCATTTGCCATGAACTCACACCGTTCTCCCTCCACTTAGCCTGCGGTCACATGAGCACTCACAGTGATCACTCTGCACTCACAATGCTCTTGCACTGTTCAGCCTGTACCTCACCCTGCAGTCACACAAGCACACTACTCACCAGTGGCGTCACTAGGGGGGTGCGGGGGGTGCGGACCGCACCAGGTGACACCATCACATGGGGTGACACCGTGAGCCTCTGCTCACCCCATGTGATGGTGTCACCCGCCCCGGTGCGGTCCGCACCCCCAGACTCGGGAGTTACCGCACTGGGTGACACCAACCCTAGTGACGCCACTGCTACTCACCCTGTCAATACACAGTCAGAAATGTGTGAGTTCTTCTGTCAAAGATTGCTATTGCTTTTACCTTCTCGCTCCAACCGTATGTGTAAAACCACTCCATACATGGTTGATTTAAATATGGGAAAGTTCTTCAGAAACTCATATATTTTAGCCGGTTACTGGGTAAGAGAGCTGGGGATGGTGGGTAGAGATTCTCCGTATGTACAAAGTTTCCCACGTGGTGAAAAAAACGGACAAAACTACTTTTTCTTCACGCAAGCCTGTGTTTCTACAAATCTGTCGATTTCTGTAGATTTTCTATCCTTCTCCAGGGGATTTTTGAATCCAAAAAATGAGAAAATAATAAACATTTTAGGCATACGTTTTTGAGTTGTTAATGCACTCATTTTCGATGAATAGGCTCCCTAGCCAGTAATCCCTACTCCTCCTTAACTTTGTTGATATTGGGGCTGTGGTTTTAGATTTTTTGTATCGTTACAGTCTGCTTTCAAGCGCTAGTTTGAAGAGGCACACAAACGATGTGCCACAGACGTCCAGAAGATGGCAGTAGATTGAAACCCATGCAATCGTTTTTACTGCGAGCCCAAACACGATTTTCCTTGATATGAACCTGGTTTAAAAATAGCACTAGATAATCTTTCTTAGAAATGATAGAGCTTATGATTAAAAAGTCTTAATGTGTGCCTGGTGCTTATTTACAGTTCTAGTCTCTTGACGTCATTTGATTTGAGGAACAAGTTATTCAGGAAAGCGGAGTATTAATCGTTTCCTCTTTGTTGATGGCAGCGTGAGGGATTGCTTACGGTGGTGGGAATATCCTGGGCCTTTATCATATCATCCATGGGTGATTTCATTCTATAATAATCCTGGGAAATATATTTTTATTTGGAGCTTTTTACACTGTGTGTGCCTATTCGTTCCTTTCGTTTTTAGCATTTCTACACTAATCAAATACAAGCATCACGCTACCTTTCCACGCATAAAAGTGTCATTTTAGTGAAGTTGTAATGTTAATCATATCACCAATTCAATGGCCGTGGGTGCGCAAAAGTGGTTCATTTGTAAAAAAAAAAAAAAAAAAAGTACAGTGGCCCAAATTTGCTACTGCTGAATGAGAAGCCGAGTACCAAGGCTGCCAGGCCTTGATCCCACCTCATGTCTTTCTTCCACTTCCCTCTATTTTCTGTTTCTTTATCTCACTCTTACAGGGTCGTTTTCATATCGACTTTCCCCCCTTATCAGTCTTTTCTTTCTCTTTCTTCTTCTTTCTCCCATTTCTACTCAACTTTCTCTTATTTTGGGTCCAAGTCTGATTATCAAAAATAAACCTGGGTCTCCAAAAGTGAGTGTTGATGCTACCGCCTGCAACCACCAATTAACACTAACATAACACGTGTGTATGTTAAGCACACGTATCGCCCAAGGGTAATATGGCGCTGAATAACAGATGTTTATTGTTACCCCCAACTCAATGGTACTCATTTGATCGACCTCAGCTGGATGAAAGGCTGAGTGGACCTGCCTGGATTTGAACCTGTGACCATGAGGACGAACACAGGCCCCTACGTGGGCGCATTAGTCCACTAAACCACCAGACACTTTGCACTTCTGCTCCGGCGCAGAAGGGATATGTGCGTTTCTTTTTGGCACACTTTCCTCATACAGTAACTTGAAATACTGCGCATTTTGCTGTCAACAAAGAATGCAAACACTGGGCAAGTAATGCGTCTTTGTTTCCGAGCTCTGCTGTCAGCAAACCATGCACTAACTGGGAGATATTTCTAGTTTATGTATACGCTGAGGATGACAAAAAATAACAGACAGGACCCTTCTAAACTGGGCACAGACAACGGCATCATGATAGGTCCGCTGGTAACCGGATTTGCAAAGCATCATAAATCACAACATCATGTCATTTTTTAAAACTTAAACAAGCATCACAAACACGAAGGGGCAGATTTATCAACTTTTAGTCAGGACAGTGCAAGATGTTGCTAAACTATTTACTTTCCAGTGCAAAACTTTATAACCAAATAATTTACAGGCTGCTTTCCAGTTTCCTTTAGCACTACTTTTAACTAATTTTCACTCCCGTGCATCAAGAAGGAATCCCAAGGGTGGTACATGGGTGATGTTACAACCCATGGGTTTTGATGCAAAGCCCTATCTAATAAAAATGGTAGACTGAGCTTCGTGCCATACGCTTCCTCGATGAAGGCGCTAACATTGTATAGCACACGTACAATGTGAGAAAAGATTTAAAGTATGGCTAAGCAAAGTGTTTTGTACTGGAAGGGTAGTCTTCCAGAACAGTACCTACTCTAGACATCATGCACTCACCTTTGCACTACGGTGCACAGGAGTGTGTATTGATCTAAGCAGCCTGAATGAGTGCCCGCCCTGGGAGGGAGAGTGCATTATCTTAGTAGATATGGTGCTGCCTTGCTTTTTCTTTTTAGCATATTGTTGAGCTGTAAGATAGTAAATCTTCACTGCATGTGTGCTACACTGTATAGCCTACGTCCAATGTGCAAAAAGAACGATAAGTTGGAGTTCTACCCCGAGCTATTGCCAATGGTTAGACTTATTGCAGGCAGCCTCCCACCACCTTTAGTGCATTTCAAGCAAGTGTTTGTCACCTGCTTTTGGTTGGTGGTATTTTTATGGTGAATTTTCACACGTTTAAGGGCCTCATTGGATGGACCATGGCATTATGAGAAGCAATCCCACGCCTATAACTAGGTGAGTTATTAACCATGCTCGGCATTGCCTTCCTGTTCTGACTTTCATGCCTTGGAATGCAGGATAACATGGCAATAGTGTACGTTACCCCCTTGTGAGTTGCAAAACATGAAATTTGAGGCATTTACCCTCGATACATTATGCAAGGTTTACCTGGTGCCATTTGTAGGAAGAAAAATTGCTGTATTTGGGCTCAAATCCTTGTTTGCACAGGAATTCTAGTCACTGTCACTTTTAGAATAAGGACTTTAGAAGTCGTAGGCCCGTGTACGCCTCATTCCCAGTCAATGTGACCCCTCCCTCTTCAACCTCATAATCCTCGAAAAATGTGGCCTCTCTTTTCCTTTGCGGATATATGCCTCTCATACTATTATAGCAGTTATGCCACTTGTCCGGAAGTTAATGTTTTAATAAGGGATAGTAATTCAAATTCTGCTGAAATTCAAAATCAACACTATACTTTAAATGGAGGCTCTGTGAGTTTACCATCTCTTAAGTCTTTTAAACACAAGGAAGGAGAGAGGACACTGTCTCTCATCCAAGCACAGTTCACCCAATTGCATTCTGGTAAATGCAGTGCGCTTACTTCAAAGTTGCTGTAGTTTTTCAGCAAAGTTGGTGGAGGTAGTGCTGTTATCTCTAGACATGTGTTTCTGGATTTAGCCCTTCATCAGTAGAGAGCAGAAGTAGTACTGAGCAGGGAAAAGCCATCTGGGGTTGCTGAAATGCTGCCCAAGTCTTCACGGGTCACAGTACCACTCCGCAGGCACACAGGTGCATTTCAGTTTGTATTGGACTAATCCAGTGATGCACCAGGTGGTCCCGGGCATGGCAATGGCGCTATCCCATGTAAGCAATGTGGAGAAAAGTCCAGCAGTTTTCTTTTCTTCAAAGGGTTTTAGTTGTTCTGTGTCTTGAGTACCATACTATTTCATCTCAGATAAAAATTTTCCTAGCGGTTTCAAGTCCTGGCATTTCCTTTCTTTCACCTTGTTGCAAAGAGTCTATGGTGTTTTCGAAGCGGTTTCTGCACGCAGGTACACTTAAAACAATGGCAGGGATCAAAATTACATAGACAACAGCATCGTGGCTTTTCTTCAGTAAGGCTGGATGAATATTACATTTACATTTCTCGCCACGATTAGAAAATTGTGCATCTGGTTAAAAAACATCTCGTCACTTTTCCAGAATGTGAAGTGTTTATTTTCACTTGGTTTAATATTGAAGTTTTATTACACCATCATGTGACCCAGGGACTTTAAAGGTTGCAGTATAAAAGTTGTACTTCATTTACTATGAACAATTTAAGGCGCTATTTGTGAATTTTGAAGCACGTAAAACAGAACAGGTTCTTAACTTTGTGTTTTTTGCAAGCTGCTTTTATTTCATCGTACAGTCTCTCTGCAGTTCGCCCCTTTGAATAATTTAATTTCAGGGACCCAGAAAGAGCTGTGGCACAGCGCTGTGACTATCATGACCGCACCTCCCACCACTCCATTGGAAATTCTGGCTATAAAGAACATGTCACTTCCGGCAGCAGGATTCCAGACTTCTTCAGTTACATATTTTCTCACCAGAGCCTCACAGTAAGATCCAGACTGGACTAAGGCAGCAGCTCAGAAAAACAATATGAATGAAGTTGATCCATGGGATCAACCAACCAGGGGTCTTTCCAGAGGATGAAACCGTGGCAGATCTCTGCGTGGGCAGGGACTGACACTCTGGAAATCCCTTGAGTCCAAACTAAGAGATGAACCCAACCACATGAAGCTGAGTCTCCTCAGGCCTGAGCCCCTCAGGCTTGTCTTCAGTTGAGATCCACATGGAACAAGGGTCGTGCATTAGAATATCAGACACAAATACTAACGTTGGCCCGTTGGATGCTCACATCCACTTCCACCAACCAAGCTAGAATTACTAGTCAGAACTCTGAAGTTACAGAAAGGCAAGATGCAGCACTATACAAAAGTCACTAATAAATGCTAATTTCAGAAAGCCACTCTCATTCAGATGCTTACCTCTCACCCCTCTTTGCATTGTTTACATACTGCATCAGGCCCCACTAGTCTTTACGGCCTATTCACACGCCTGCTGCTGTTACCTGTTAAACTCAGAGGGGGCAGGGGTGGGGTGTTAATATTCTGTTTTGATATCAGAAGCTCAGGGTATGAAAATTGCAGCAATGATTCCCACTTCTTCATGATACACGAATTTAGGTGGTCACAATAATTTTTTAAGCAATTTTATGACACAAATGGTTGCATTTCATAATTTCAAGCGATTAAAACCTTCTTACAAAAAGCCTATCTTTTTATTATTCTTTGAAGTCTGGAATTGAGAGGTGTGGTGCAGCGGCCAGGGCAGCTGACTTCGGAGCACAGGGTTCACGGTTCGATCCCCGGCTCCGGCGGCAGCTCAGCACCATGTGACTCTGGGCAATAGCTCACTTAATTTCCACTACAGCCCCCGTAAGGGTGAGTAGCTGCGCTATATAAAAACGGACTTACATTTTTTTATTTTTTACTTACAATTATTTTTTGTAACTTGTATTTCTCGGGTGTTCCCACATTACCAATGTTTGGTAGTAGTCCTGGATTAACACTAATACATGACTACTCATAGTCGAGGGGTTGCTGTCCCTAAGGTTCCCACTCTTTATGCCTTGATTACTGTATAGTCCATCTGATGTTTTTTCCCCCGATTTTTTCCATATTGTTTATTTCTCAAATGAACATTTTTTTGAAAAGTTGAAATTAAGTTGGCTAGTGTAAGATTCCCTCCATTATATGATGGAGTGCCCTACTTGGTAGAAGTTTGAAAATCAGTCTTACTAATAGGAAGATATTTTTCGTGTAGTTTGCTTCTTGTTTATATATAATTTAAATGGCTCATTTCCTAGTTTGCACTATGTCACTTCTACTGTGTGTCAAGTTTGGTGTGATTTCACAATTCTCAATATAAATGCCAATATACTGTAATATTACACTTGTACCTTTTAATCAGAATATTCCACCCATTCTGTGTTTGTGGGCATTTCTTCATTTTAGTCTTGAAGAATAAAGGCATGTCTCGAGGCTTCCTCAGTTTATTGATTTGACCATGGGTTTTTTGTTAGCTGGTGTTAGCTCTTAAGTTCTATATCAATTGTGAGAATCATTCTTAAGTTCTCTATCAATTGTGAGAATCATTTTTAGGTTATACCACTCTGGGAAACCTGACCCATTGACTTCTCAATTGCTGCTATGCAGCAATTCAGTGCGCAATTCAGTGCGCAACCCACGGTAAATGACATTCCAATAAATTTAAACTGAAAAACCTGATCAAGGAATGTGACAATCAAAATACCATTTGAAGTAAACCCAAATGTTTACATCTTGCTTATCTGGAAGATCATGTTGCTCTTCAAAATTTCGACCATTTATGTCCGAGCATTGCAGAGGCCAGCAGCAAGAAACGTGAACCTTCTACTATCTTTCCTAGATGGCCACAGACCAAGAGTGGGAAGAGGGAAAGGCTACTATCGGATCAAAAGAGGCAGAAATGGTAGTTGCCCTTCTGCCCCCATCAGGTCCCCACTGACCACCACTAAACCTGGTGGCTACTGAGTGAAGGCAAGATTGAATGAATGAATGAATGAATGAAAGTGGATTTATATAATGAATGAAAGTGGATTTATATAGCGCTAACTTAGCCCAAGGGCGTCAAGGCGCTGTTACGGAGCTTAACACCAACAGTACAGAAGGCATAGCTTTTACCCTCATTAATTTAAGTAGTTGGAATATTTGTTTGAAGCAGGATCATTCAGCCAAGGTCTAACGAGGACTGACAATAAAGGACCTGATTCACAAGGGTAATTTACACTTTTGAGTAAGTTTACACTTTTGAGTAAGTTTACTATTTTTCGGTATTTACAAACTGCACTAATGTAGTAACTTACACTTGTTGTAATTTACACTTTTGTAGTAAGTCCAGCACTACAAATGGCCAACCACTACTAATGCAACACACTCTCATAGAAAATAATTGAGATAGGGGCTTACAGCACAAGTGTAAATCACTACAAAAGTTTAAGTTACTACAAAAGTGCAGTTTGTGAATACCGAAAAGTAGTAAACCTACTCAAAAGTGTAATTTACTACAACGTGCAGTTTGTGAATAGCACTTTGTAGTATGTTTTGTAATACTGTTGTAGTACTGCAAAACGTACTACAAAGTGCAGAATGTGAATCAGGCCCAAAGAGTATACCATAAGAAACAAGATGGCTGACAATTGGGTCTAGCGGTGCTGAGGAGATAGTGGGACTATAAAATACTTCTAAATGTTAAGCAGGAGAGATGATATAAGGAAAGTTTGCTTTTTTTTTTTTTAAAGCATCTACTTTTACTCTATTTGGTTTTCTGCTAACACGTTTTGTACAGTTACTCCACTCTTTGTCACAATTGTATGAACACTACTATTTTAAATTAAACTACAATGCCATCCAGGGCAGCTGCAATGGCTGCTATACCTTCCATATCTGCCACTTGTACAAGCAGAGAATCATCAGACAGACAATCTGGACTGCCTGTACCTCCCTAACACATAGGAATGGGTGGTGCTGGTTTTGGGTAATTGGCAACAATTCAGATGCGCTATAGTTATGTTCCCTGAAAGGGAAGCATAAGGAAACTTATTACGGCTCTAGCAGAGCCCTGTAGCATCAGAAGTTATTAACATGCAGCCAGCTGACTTGTTCGAAAATGACACCACAGAATGATAATTAGCAGAGCAACCTAATGACACATTCATGACATCTAGAAATTGACAGAATTGGAGTAAGTCTAGCATCTAGCTTTCTTGTAAAACATGGAATGGTTTCACTGCATCTTAGTTTCCCATGAATTGGGAAGAATCCTATTGGAAGCTAGGAGGAGAACTAGAAAAATGCCTTGCTGTGGATGCCAAGAGAGTGGACAAGTTGTCAGGAAAGAAGGCGAGTGGCTTTGCTAAGTGCTGGCGAGAACGCCACTAAGATGAGGACAGTGCCTTTTAATTGGTAACAAAGAGGTTTATTTGTAAGCACAGATTTAGTCGATCAGAGTAATAAAAAACCAGAGTAGTGCAGTGGCTTGGGCCCCAGGCCCTCATGCAGCTAGAGTAACAACATGGAGGCATAGTTATAGTTACTGGAACTGGCCCAGGGCACGTGCGCCTGGCCCCTTTTATTTTCAGAGTCACCTGACCAGTGACACCTGTGATGGATGGGTGTGGGGTGAGTATGGAGCCAGCCCTCAGGAAGTGGCTGGTGACATAGGGCATATGTTGGAACACTAGAACATGTCCCGCAGGACCCTACATCCCTCTCAAACATTATTAAAAAGAAACAAAGAAGTTCAATCTGTGGGAGAGAAGAAACAACAAAACAAAATACCGCTGAGTCTCTTCAGGCAGTCCGCAGGACAATACAGGATTTGCATATACGTGCAGCTGGGCACACCCGGATCACGGCACGCACCCTTGGTTTCACCAGATGACTCTGTGGATAAGTGCGACATGGATGAAGTCTAGGCTTCTCTCAATCCCCTGACTGTGGGGTCACAGTCTCTCTGTGCGGTGTAGTTTGATCCCACCTGTGCTCATGGTCTTAAAGAGATTCAAAACAGTTCAAACTGAGGAATGCATCGGGAGCGGTGGAGGAGTCCACTGCAGAGAATTCTTTGATGGCGCCCTGGCTCCGTGGATGGCAAACCCTCAAAGACAAGAGGACAACATTGCAATGGATGGAAGTCTTCCTCGAAGGCCTTGATAATTCCCGGTAGCCGTTGGTGGAGCAGCTTCAGACTTCTCTCTCATGCCAAGACTCCCTCAAGTGGGAACTTCCTTGAGGCCCTTTACGCTGGACTGGCACGGGACTGTATCGGCTGTGCTGGGCCTCTCATAGGCCGTGCAAAGGGGTAGCTGAGGAACGGCCAGCAGGGCCACATCCAAGCTGCTCGTTTAGCCGCAAAGGGTAGTTGTCTCAGGGTCTGTGTGCTCTTGCCATCAGGACTCAAGTGCACAGGCATCTTATCCAGATAGTCTTTGGATGACCAGTCTCCACCAGTGCCAGGGATGCCTTGTTACTCTCTGGGTGTTTCGCAGGTATCAGGCTCTACTCTGGATGTACGGTGCTCCTTAGGTGGTTCTATTGATGCACTTGACAGTGATGACACTCACTGATGACGGCCAGTGATCTTCCGTGTGACGGGTCTATAACACATCTTTCTCTCCTCTTCTTTCATCTTCTTCTTTGTGACGTGGTACTGTTGCCTTGTGCCACACTCTTCTGCTCATCACTATTTCTTGTGATGTGGCATCATGCCACTCTCTTCTCCTTCTCTTTCATCTTCTTCGCGATGTGGCAATGTGACCTCTTGCCACTATCTTCTCTTTTACTCTTCTGACCAGGCCTCTCGCTGTGGTGCTCTCTTCACAGGGACCTCCCTGGTCACGTCCTGTTCATAGGACTGACTTTTCTTCTTTCATCACAGCCTCTCACAGGCCCAGTCCTGCCAATAGGACTTCTTCCTCATGGACCTGTCACAGGTCATGTCCCTCTCTCAGGGATCTGCTTGTTGCTCTGCTCCACGGCCTCTCACATGCCCTGTCCTGCCAATAGGACTTGACTCTTGCACTCCCTCATGGACCTCTCACAGGTTCTGTCCTTCTCTCAGGGTTCTGCTTGGTGCTCCGCTACATGGATGGAGGGTCCCTTCTCTTCCTTCCTCCCTTCTTCACTAGAGCGCGTAGTGCATGTGCCTCGAGGCTATGCCACCGCGGCACTTGCCCAGCCTAAGTGCAGGTGTGCTTGGCACGGTAGGTCATTCCACGTTACCTGCACAATGACAGGCCAACGGTGGCCATTCACTACTGGGATGGTCAACTGGTGCAACCTCATTCCTTGCCCTTTCCTTTTCTTTCTCTCAGGGTTCTCTCGCTTCCGGGTCTGCTACACGGTCTCTCTCTGCGGGTGGCTTCTTCTCTCAGGTCTGTGGCTAAAAGACTCGTGCTGCTTTACTCCTTTTCTTCTTCGGCACTACCTGTCCTTATGCTTTGCTACTTTGAGTTCAGCTGCCTTCTAGTGTCACTACCTTGGCTGGGGCAACTCTGGGCTCTCGGTTACTCTGTGCGGGGGGTTAAAATATCTTGCTGTGGTATATTTGTGCTTCTAAGGTCTTCCCTCTGCAGGGGTTTCCAGGCTCTCCCCTCCACACAATATGCAGTCACCAGCAAGGTGTGGGCACTCTTGGTTAGTCTCTCCCTTCTATTTCATTGACAAATCAGTTCTTCTCCCTTGCGAGCCACTAGCCGCCAGGGGGGTGTGCACTACTGTTGTTGCACTGGGCCCACCTTGTGCCTTGCTGTCACGTTGCCACACTTTCTGTCCTGCCCTCATATCATCTCCCCCATACTGAGGGACAGGACACTGTCACTGTGGTACAATCGCTGCCGGAGGCAACATGCTCTCTCTACTTGCTGTAGCAGCCTAAGGCCCCTAGAAGGTGCGTAACATTTACAGTGCTATTCCGTTGGGCAGGCTGTTCCACCGAAAGTCTCTGCTGCCTCTTGCTTTTATTGGTGGGGCACAGTGTGGCCTCTTAGTGTCTCTGGGGCTGCCGTGTATGGCAAAATCGCGGGGGCACAGCAGGCTCTTTTTCCATGCAGGGGGCTGGTTTGTACCACTTTTCTCCCGCTGCGGCATACAAGCCACTTGCTCGCTTGGTCCCTTGCAACAAGCTGCCACTGGGGGGGTGGGCAGCCTCCGTTCGCCTAGTGCCGCGGCAGCTTCTCTGATGTGTGCGGAACCTGCTTCTCAGTCCTGCGTCATGAAGAAGGATGCTGGGGGCGTGCTATAGAGGTGCAGGGTTGTGAGGGGGGCGCTACAGGCTGTCTTCTCCCAGGCGGTGGGCTGGTTGACACTACGCCCCAGCGGCCAGCTTCTTTAAGGCCGCTGCGGTGGCCAGCTTCTTCGGGGTCGCCGTGGTGGTCAGCTTTTTTGGGGCTGCCTTCCTCACTGTCGGTCAGCTTCTTTGGGCAACAAGATGACAGGCGGCGTGTAACAGCCATCTCCACAGGCAGCAGTCATGCACTGGAGGGCGAGTCTCCCTCCTTTCTCTCCGGGACGGCTGGCGGCAGGCGGGCCCAGTGACAGGCGCTCCAGCAGGTAGGGGGCACCTCGGCGATCGTATATGTGTCTGGCAGTGGGTGCGGCCCTTACTTCTTTTTAGATGTGCCCGCTCTTCTCACTGGTGGGTGCTTCGTTCACTTCAACATCTGTGCAGCCCACGAGGGCACTGCTGGAACGGGGAGGCCTCTGGCCCCTTGCAGGTGGGTCAGCAGCGTGGGGGCACCTTGAGCACAGCGCTATCTGCGACGCTTCCCTCCATTGCATATTTCTACTGACCTCATGCTGCAGGGCCAGTCAGCACTACGGCTGCAGGGGCTTCACCGGAGGACGCCTGTGTGTGCACTGGGTGGCCATCTTCTCGCCCTGCAACCATCTACATCCAGCTGGTAGTAGGTGTGGGGGTGAGCCTTAGACACTAACCACTCTTCTCCCCACAACAAGCTGAAATGCTGCTGCCAGCTAACACGCAGGAACAGACCCGCTCATTGTCATTGTGGTGGCTTGGGCCCTAGGCCCTCATGCCGCTAGAGTAACAACACGGAGGCATAGTCATAGTTACTGGAATTGTCCCAGGCCATTTGCGCCCAGCCCCTTATATTTGCAGGGTCACCTGACCGTTGACACCTGTGATGGATGGGTGTGGGATGAGTTGGAGCCAGCCCTCAGGGAGTGGCTATTGACATAGGGCATATGTTGGAACACTAGAACGTGTCCCACAGGACACTACAAGTAGATATGATGTATATGTGTGTGGTGGTTGTGGAAGACTAAAAAGGGTTTTCAGTTGAGAGATTCTTGTACATTAAAGCAGGACTGCACTGGTCCTACTGGATGCAGGAAGAACCCCATGTAGGTTGGAGGACAGGGGCTGCACTTAAGGGCTGGATAGGCTGACAGGTCTTCACTTTATGAAACCTTTTATGGAACTTTGATTGGGCTGCACATTATTTTCCTATATGCACGCATACGTTTAGCTGCGGTTAGAAAATAATCTCCTGAGTGCTGTGACAGACCCCGACGAATACTACAAGAATATCGAGTTTTTAGATATCCTGTTACCAAAGTATCGTAGCCAGAATATTGACTACTAAAATAATGAGACAGCAACTATACATAGGTAAGTATAGATTTACTATACTTGACTGCACATATTTGTACCTTAACAATACATATGTGTTCAATGTTGAGTTGAGAATAGTAAATTTGTAACGCCCAATATATATTTACCTTCACACTGCTTTGGTTCTCAATATTCTGGATACAATATTTTTGTAGCACAATATTTTTGAGCTTGATATTCTGATATTGTATCGTAATTGCATTTATATAGCACTTACCACCCCTGACGAGGCGTTGAATCGCTTTTTTGGTGAGTAACATGCTACTCCGGTACCTATAAAGGATTATTGGTGAATTAGTATAGTGAAAAACGAAAATAATTTGAGTGGTGGATATGTTAGTCAGTTATTTGGATTGAGAAGGCTAGTGGAGGGATAGAAGAAGGAAAAAGGCTTGCATTTATATAGTGCTTGCTACCCCTGATGGGGTGTTGAAGCACTCTTTCGGCAAGTAGCACGCTACTCCGGAACCCATAAAGGATTAGTGGTGAATTTTATAGTGAAATATGAAAGTAATTTTAGTGGTGGACATGTTAGTCTGTTATTTGGATTGAAAAGGATAGTGGAGGGATTTGTGGAGCTCATAGCAGTAGAAGGAGGCTTGGGATGAGTAAAAGGGAGGTGGAGGGGGAAGAGTCCGAGGGAAGGGTTTAGAAAGGCTTGTTTTGGGGGATCGAAATAGTAAAAGAGGTATGAGATGATGCAAAGAGGGGTAGAGTAGGGAAGAGCCTAGAAAGGGTTATTTTGGGGATCTTAGTAGTGGTATGGGGTTTGGGATGAATGAGAGAGTGGCGGTAGAGGCTATATTGATAGAGGTATAGGGTGAGAAATAGGGTAGTGCATTGGAAAGAATAGTAGAAAGAGGTTTGAGATGAGTCGGAGAGTTGAGGTAGAGAGAGGTATAGGGTGAGAAATGGGGTAGTGCATTGGAAAGAGTAGTAGAAAGATATGCAACCAACCATGAAGCACTGAGCTATCCCCCTAGAGAGAGTTGACATTGCTAGTTGTCTTCAGTCAGTGCAATAAGGGGCTGGTATTAAAGCATTTTCCAGGCCTGTTTTTAGGTCCTAGTTCAGGGCTAGTAGTGTTCACAGATATGGCTGCTATATAGCGAGGGCCACTGGAATTATGCAGCAGGAGAATGCCAAATTATGTGGCAGGGTTGGCTAAATTATGCGCCAAGGAAAACCAAATTATGCGGCATAATGCAGCACATTTTCTGATAGTATCACTCTATTATTTTGTCATGTTTACACTGTTTGGGCATAGGTTCTACATAATTAGTACCAGTTCAACACCCAAACATAGCAATAAGCTACAGAAAGGTGACCAGTAAACATTTGCAATGGGCCTTCCACTGCGCTGCAACACGTGGCGCTGCGTTTTTAGTAACATTTGAACCATTTGAGCCAGAAACAACATTTTGTTTTGCTAAAATCGGCAGATCCTGCAGCAGATGATGGATTACGTGGCAAATACGCTGAAAAACGCCGCAGCCGCACAATCGCATTATTCCAGTGGACCTGTATATAGGTATTATCTTCATTATCATTAAAGTAAGCATTGCGATAGGAGGGTAGTAGCGGGAGGTCAGTTTCCTTTATCGTATGTCTATAATGGCTATTTTTACAGATTGCCATTTTACAGCGGCATGTGATTAGCTTTGCTATTTTCTGCTTCGTAGGATTCATGTTTATGAAGAGGACAGCAATGGTATAAGACTGGTTCCTGGACACTGCTGCGAATTGTTGTAAGGCTTGTATGCCACTTCTTGCCACCCCTGTTTGCCTGAGAAAGTTATGTTTGTCGCAGATTGTAGCGTTGACTGTAGAAAGGCCCTAACATTGCCCTGAATTCTTATGCGTGGCATCATCCTTGTAAATCATTAATGGAAGCTGAACAGAAAGGTTGCAGAGCCACCGTAAATACTGACATCAGCACTGAGCGCGTGGTCTAGAAAGCTAATGTGCAGCAACATGCTTGTATTTTTTATTCTGAGTCAATAAAATGTTTCACACCCGGTACGGAAGGCAATCCTTCTGACACCAACAGGTCAATAAACAGCTTGTTGTTTCCTCCTACGCATAAATGTGGCTCCAACAGGAAATAGCCCGTGACTCCCATCAGGAAATATCCAGAGCCCCTCATTGATCTTGAGCTGGGCCGCCAGAACTGCTTGTGTTGAGCTGGTTGTTCTCGTATTAGCTCGATGGCAGTAGTCCCTCACAAGCACTGGCAAAAGCCAATATGACTGGTCTTGGCAAGATGCAATGTGTGCAAAAAAAAAACAAAATACATACAAAATAAAGAAGTAATCTCGCGGCCCAGGAAAACGAACCCTGGCACCGAAGTACACTTCTTTTCAGGAGGGTGTGCACTTGTGTTCAGGCAATATACCATCTTTCAAAGTGCAACACAGATAATGGATAAATAGGGCTCTCCAATTGCCCCATGCTGTATGCAGCTGGCGGGAGCAAAATGTGAATGACATTAGGATACATCAATGGAAGAAGAGGGCTCTGTGTATGTGCGCGTGCGTGCGTGTGAGGACCAGTGCGTCACGATGACAGGTCCCCATAGTGTATTTAGGTACTTTCAAGCGAGTGTATAAAAAAACTAAAAGTGCAGCTATATATGCCTTGGTCACTTTATAACCTTCCCTACTATCAAAGCGCGTGTGGAGTTAGAATAGTAAATACACACTTCATTATGGTCAATGGGCGGTCCTCATAATAATAGGTATGTGAGAGAGTGTGTGTGTGTTTTATGCAAAACATAGGAAGCTGGCAAGCCAGTTAAAGTTGTCTCTAAGCCACACCTAATGAAGAATAATATAAATATTTGCTAAAAGATGTAGATGTCTTTGTCTTTCATGCCATCTACATTAATAGCTGTTATGGCACAGCATTACTTGTCAGGAAGTCATGAGTGCTTTTCTAATAACAAGCCGTTTTTAGTAGTGACCAAACCAAGAGGCCTGATTTTTTTATATATGTATTATATAACATTTTTTTTCATTGATTGGGGATATTATATGTGTTTTATAGGATGACTATGTTTAACCCGTTCCGTGCGCGCGTCGGCCAACGGCCGTCGCGAGAACTACCTCGCTAGTGCTGCGCACGTCCGTTGGCCGACACGGCCCAGCCCACTCAATAGAACTCCCGCACCGCGGCGGAATTTGCGCCGCGGTTTAGGAGTTAAATGTGGGAGTGAACTAATGACTAAATGAATTCCTGGATGAGTGAGTGGATGGATGGATGAATGATGACATTTTCTAGAAATGTTATAGATCTCTGGATTTGGCAATCTGTCAACAAATTAAGATGCAAAGAGTCTGTTCTCCTCGATCGATCAAATATTGTAACACCTCACCATCTGCATTTTTACTTGCATTTAACTCTTAGTGAATGGAAATGGATGCTTGCAATCTGCTAAGAATTGCCACCATTATGACAAGCATGACTTTAACGCCATGAATTACAATGATTATGCAAAAGACAGTTGCATACAGAAAATGGGTGGTATCATGGCATCAGTGCTGCAGTATATCAACAGTAACCACCACGCCAAGAATTATGAGTGTAATTCCAGCGGGAGCATCATACCACAAGTAGGCACTATCACACAACTGGTGTTCACTATATGCCAAGAAGTAACTCCTCTAGAGTCAAGAATGATCAGCTTTATGGTAGGAGGAAGCATGGGAGTAAGAGTGGGTTACATCATGCCATGAGTGGCCACAGTTTGCCAGGCCAAGCATTACGGTAAAGATGGTAACCATCATACAATGAATGCCCACAGTATGACATGAAATAATCCCATTTTGGTAGGTCAGCAATGGGTGCCATCAAGCCATGATTTGTGACAGTATGCCACAAGCTATCAACTTTATGCAAGGCTAACATTATACGTGGTGAGCACCATTATACCATTAGTGGTCAAATTATACCAAGAAATAATATTATGCCAAAAATTAGCACCATTATGCTAGGCCAGCCCAGTGCATAATTTGTATAAAAATAAGCGTTGGTGCCCAAACGTCCGTTCAGAAGCCTGTGGCTGGCACCGGTGCACCGAATACATAGGTTGTGTAGCCTAGAACCCACTTCAGGCCTCCTAAATCGACTACTAGACACTCCCTACCTCTTTACCTCGGGAAACATCGGTTACATCGAGGTTTTTACACCGCAATACCTTTACAACGTGGGTATTACAACGCAAGTCATTGGATGGCGCTCTAAGCTAAGGAATAGTATGATTTACTATTCCAACACCTTCCCTACTGTAACGTAGGCTGGAGTTGTAATAGTAAATCATACTATTCCTAAGTCCAGCGCCCTCCAACGCAAGTCGTTGTAACGACTTGCTTTGTAATGCCTGCGTTGTAAAGGTATCGCGGTGTAAACACCGCGATGTAACGTCATATATTCCTTTACCTCACTTGTGCAGGTGATGGTTTTCCGTCCTTCTCTTCCTCCTTCTTTCCCCTTTATGCGTTTTCTCTCTGTTGCTCATGGGAAGTGTCCGATGAGGAAAAATAAATGCCGTTCCCCAAAAATGAGTGCCAGTGGCCCCCACCGGCAACTGACAACTCAAATTAAGCACTAAGCCCGCCATTATTCCAGTAGTGTGATTAAACCTGTAAGTGGTGTCCACAGTAGCCCATAAATTACCCCCAATATGCTAGAATCATCACTACTGTAGGGGGTTGGCTACTATTATACAATGGATGCACACATTATGCCAAGAGTAACCACTTTCATACCAAGAAATATCACACAAATTCCAGAGGCCGACACCATCATGTCAGAGATGGACCCAGGATGCGAAGAGGAGGTGCGTCACGAGATGCTAGGTGGGCCTTACTATTACAGTAGATCAGAGGGATGATGTCACCCTGAGGTACGCAGACAACAGGCAAACTCACACACGTTTATTTCTCTTTCTCTCTCTTGCCCACTCACACCCTCTCTCTCTCTCTCTCTCTCTCTCTCTCACACACACACACACACTCTTTACAGTCTCAAGCTTTCAAATAAAAGGAACTTCAAATAAAAATCTGCAAAAAGATAGCACTCTCACTAGACGATACTATTTTTCAAAACAAAGTCCTCAGCATTGGCAAAGGGGGACCAATAGAAAATAAACCTTCGTAGAAAAATGCATGGATGCGCTGTACAGTAGTGCTGTGATTGCCTCTGCAAAATAGCGCATCCTGAATATTTGGGGCGAAGCGGATCTCAGACGCATGGTGCGAACATGGATAACACTGGGACTGGAAGTAGCCAAAAGAAACATTGCACGGCTGTGGGGGGCAGAGCAAGCACTGCAATTGAGAGACTGCAAGAAGGATATGGACTGGTGTGTGTTGGTTGAGAGGGTGGTATATGAAGGCCACTGGTGCCCCCCAAAAATGGGTGAAAATTTGGGAAAATTGGAATGATTCTAAGGATATTTTCTGTGACCATCTTAACCCCACTGCACTCGACGGGTAGACATCTCGCCATCTGGCCATTGTGTATCGCATAAAAATAACATAAAAATATTGCAAAAAAATAACGATTGTACGGGGGAAGGGAATGAGGGGATGCCAATGGAATCATATAATGAGCTGAGACTGTATGTATAACAACACTGACATTCAGATTTGCTTTAAAGGCACACCTACTCAGCTTTCACATAAAAAAATACAAGCTTGTTTCCTACAGTCAGCTTTATAAAATAGTCTTTAACTCCAAAATACACTCCTAGCCATCAGGAGCGGCTGGCACATATATGCACCGGTTGGGCGGGCAGGCATGTAACAAAGAAGTGGGTGGGTGGGTGCGTGTATGCAGGCAAGGTGAGTGGCAAATAATAAAAAATAAAGTCACTTACCTTGCCCGCTGCACGTTCGATGTCCTCCTCAGTCCCTCCTCTGTCAGCTCTGCAGGCTCCAGCCTGCAGGAAATTCCACTAACCAATCCTGGCGCTACTCTCACCAGCATGAGAGCAGCACCAGGATTGGATGGAGAGTCGTTGCTGGATGCTCCTACAGACTCTCTAGGCCTGTGCTTGGTCTCAAGCCAGCTGTCTAAGACAGCTGAGTGAAGAGCTGCAAAGTGCGCATATCACTTTGGCCGGCTCAAGAGAGCCGGCCAAACTGACATGCGTACTTTGAAGGGTGCATCTTGCGCCTCCAGTCCTCTAAGCTGCCAATCGGCAGCTAAGGAGGACATGCTGCCATTTATCCCAGCTGGAGGCTGCTGCGTGCTACACGTGAGAAATAAAATGGCTATTAAATCATTTCATTGCCATTTTATTTTTTACGTTTAGCGCCGCTGCAGTGGGCGACGCCCCTTCACCCTCACGAAGAAACTGCTGCTGCTAGCTATGAATATTAACATTTCCATATTTCCATACACAAATTGAAGGATGTAATTAAAATGATGACATGCTCCCACAAACAGTGCCCTTTTAAGAAACAATGTTCAAGGGGGCCAACACACATCAGAGCCCCTGTCTCTGTGACTCCTGTGTCATCCATAGTTTCATACACAACCCCAAATACCACAGAGATTAGCCCACATGAGACCACTACCCTTGATGAGCTCAGTGAGAGCAGCCTCTTATGCCAACAGACTTTTACTAGCTTCCGAGTCCCTGATAAAAAAGTATAATACACGAGAACCAATAGCTGTTGATTTTATGAGTTCTGGACTAAAATTTAAGCAGTCTCCAGCAGACTTATAAACAACCTGTTTTCAAGCTACCGCTTCTTTTTGTTGCTCCTCTGCTTCTTTGAAATTGAGGGTCACACATATCAAAAATCAATTTTGCATTCCCTAAATAGCGAATTTTAGGTAATCTCTATTTAAGGAATGCAAAATGGTATGTAAGAAAATAGTGATTACCTAATAGCGATTCCTAAATTAGGTAATCGCTGTTAGGTAAAACTACTCCATTCATTCCTAGGTGTGAATGGTTTTTATTACCTAATTTACGATGACCTAATTGGTAATCACAACTTAGGTAATGCAAAACCAAGGGTGCCCGGGGGCCTAAGGTCCCACTGAAGCACCCCCCAAAAACAATGTACACATGTGAAGTGCACACATGCACTCAGGGGCCCTAGGGGCATGTGTGCGCTCAAGGCACTTTGAAAAATGCATTTTTTGTGCATTTTCAAAAATTGCACATGGTTACCATCGACTTGGAGTCAATGGTAATAGCATTTTCTAAATGCTCAGTTTGCATTTAGAAGATGTGCTTAGAGAATCGCAAATTGCGATTCCCTATTTGTAGTCGCAATTTTAGGTAATCGCAAAAAATATATCTTGAAAGGCTATTTTGCATTTGCAAATGGTCAAATTTAGCGATTTGCACCATTTGCGAATGCAAAATAGGTTGATATATGTGGCCCTAAGTTGGTTATGAACTACTTGAATCTAGTCAAATGGGTACTCATTGAGAAATGACATGTTTGTGAATAATGTCCTTTCTGTCAGATCATTTGTGCCAGTGAGTTTTGGAGGAAGGTTTAGAACTGCACATTCAGATAAAATAATTTAAAGGTCTGAAATTCTTTGTTATTTGGGAGACCAGATGTTTAAACTGAGACACTGCACCACAGCTTGGAATTAATTTCATCCACAGAGCTTCATCATCCTTAAATCACCCAGGTCTGGCCACCTTCTGCTATTCCTAGCTTCTGACATGTGATGATATGCAATCTGCCTAAGAAGGCATAAAACATTGTGTTAGACCTGTCAGCCCTAGGGTGGTCTTGCCCTGTTTTTTCCCTTTTGCGCCTCGTTTTTGCCACCGTATTTTTTACTGGACCTAGGTCTCCGGGCGCCTTACCACTGCCAACCAGTGCTGAGGTGCAGGTGCTCTCTCACCCAAGATGGCTGCCACAGGCCCCTGCTACTGCGGAGTGGCCTTGCACACATACACCTACTAGTAGCCAGGGTCAGACTGGGACATAGGGATACAGTATCCATCCCGTCCCGCCTCTGGGCCACATAGCCAGACATGGTGGAAGGTTCCAGAACCTTCCGGGCTGTGGGAGGAGTTATGTTTTGCCGCCTTTAGGAGAGTCACCTGACCTAGGGGTATAAGAGGTTTGGAGGGAAATCTTTTAGCCAGTTGGGGCACCACTGATCCTGGGAGAACCTCTGCCGGAGTACAGGCTTTAGGGCCTAGGGGGAGACCTACACTACTGCTACTGACAAGGCTAAGGCACTGCTGTAGTAAGTTAGCTGAGGAACGCCCACCACCCACTGACCTTGCCCAGCGTGAGGGGACCCAGGGAACCATCTTCAGTGTGCTGGGAAGTACCATCCAGCACCCCAAGTACCACCAACTCATTCCCTCCCCATAAGGAGAAACCCCAAGAAGCAACCAACAAAGAACTACCGCAAGCAACCTGAAACTGCAAAGCCTGACAAACCAGCAAGGTCAGAAACCTGAACTGCCAAACTGGGGATCACCAGGTACAGCGCCGTGCCCTGTAGCGCTAGACCTTTACCCCCATCCACTCCTAGCTGTCGCAGTGCCGCCCTGCTGCTGGGCTGCCCAAAGCACTTCTATATCCGCCCCCCTGCCAACTTGCTTCAAGCGCGCCCCCGCGCTGTGCCTCCACGTGGGAAGAATCGCCCCCTCAAGCCACTGACCGTGTGGCTGGAATCTGCCTTTGCGGCCGTCGCCGCATGTGAGGAACTGCGGAGGTGGGCGTGGTCTCCCTCGAGGCCGGGGTGGTGAGGTGCGCCGTCCGCGCCCTCACCGAAGGTCCGGAGCTGCCTGAAGATCACCGCCGGGCCCGGGAGCCCCCGCAGAAGAAGTTGCGGCCTGGAAATCACCGCCGCGGCCCAGGAGGAAGAACGAGGCCTTCAGCCCCCGCCGACGCCGTTGCTAGGCGACCGGGGACGCCGACCGCGTCATCGGCCGCGCCCCGGGAAGGCCGCGCAGCGAGTGGGCGCCGGCTCCCGCCGCGCCCCCAGCGCCGACGGAAGCCGCAGAGAAGTCCCCAGAGAGCAGAGGAAGGCGGGAAGCCGGCCGGAGAGGACTGCCGGCTCCCGCTCCCTTCCCCGCAGTACAGCGCTGACTACAGGGGCCGGAGGAGAGTGATACCGCCCCCCCAACGACCCGCAATTCCGGCCGGAAGGCCGTGGAACCCAGTCCGGGGCCCGCCCTGCAAAACACGGGCCGGCCCAGAAAGGAGCCAGTCGCTCTGGAGAGCGACCACCGAAACCACTACAGGTGAGCCCGGGAGGCCCCTAGGGCACACAGGAACGCCCCTGGGGGCCGGGGGCCACCATTAACCCATTAATGGAAAGGGGGAAGTAAGGATTAACGGACACACGAGGCGAGGCCCCGGAGAGGAGTGGGCCTGGCCTGATTTAACCCCTAAGCAGCTCCTGAGAGACACAGAAGCCCTAATTAACAGGGAAGCCCCAGAGAGAGAGACATGTAGAGGGGTTCCCTAAGCTATTCACCAGCCTAATTGTTATGCCTGCTTTAATTACTGTTTAGGCCTGATGCATATCCGCATTAATGAAATGTGTTGCCTAGTGTACAGGTGCTTAACTGAATTGAGCTGAAGTGTACACCGCCAAGAGTTGAAGTGTTTTGTGTTGCAGGTGTACCGGATTTGCGACGCCCCCTGTACTGCATATGGGCACGCCTAGATTAACGCAGGCCCTGTTTGAAATGTAACGTAAAATGCCTATTTACAAGTGATTGAATATTCCTGAGGTGAACTGCATGTTTTAGGCCCATGTTTTATTCCTGCACCCTGTGATCATTATTGGTGCTACGTTTAGGAGATGATTCCTGTGGCCTTTTAGTGGCCTACAATGTTGATGAGCTATGGTGCTTTAATGAGATGACGCACTAATTGAGTACTTCGAAGAGTTGAAATGTTGCCCTGAATTAATCTGCCTCATCTGATGCTGCATTGATTTATATAAAAGAACTTGTTTTTAATACACAGACCTGGTGTGGTGTCACATTATTGCGTCCGCATTACTGAGTCAGAGTGAGTGTGTGCTGCACAACTGCCTTACACATTGCCTTCGGGTGCCTTTCCGCCTCGCGCCATGCTACCGTGCCGGAAGCGGTAACCCCGGTTACAACATTGGTGTTCAGCGGTGGGATAAGGACTGGTGTTTGTGCAGCACCCTACAGGGACTCAGTGTGCGCCGCAATTGGACACCCATTTAAATGCAAGTGCGAAGAATTCTTTTGTGATTGCCTGATTGTGTACATTCCTGCGTTAGACCTGCTACCTACAGTCTAGAACCCTTTCTCTAAATTGTCTGGGGCCCCACCTAGCAGGATGGAGTTTGAGTTGGCCAACCTAGAAAGGTATACGGTGGCACAGCTCAAGGAGTTCTGTCTAGAGAGGGGGGTGTCCGTCAAGCGAGGCGCCAGGAAAGAGGAGCTTCAGAAAGCTTTGAGGGCATGGGTAATGGCCCACCCGGGAGGAAGAGGGGACGAGGAGCAGGGGGAGGCAGACGACCCAGGAGAACTGGACCTACTGCACATTGACGTTAGCGAGAATGTGTTGCCAGGAAGACGTTCCAGGGCAGGCAGTAGTGCGTCAGGGGGAGTTTGTCTGCAGAGGAATTTGAGGACAGGAGGGAGGAGAGGCAATTGAAGTTAGAACTTGCTAGGATAGACAGGGAGCGAGAACAGGCAAGGCTAGCCATGGAAGAAAGGAAGCTTGCGCATGAGCTTAGCCTGAAAGAATTAGAGCTCCGAGCCTTGCAGATGGAGATGCAGGGCAACTTGAATGGTGGCAGCGTACCCGCTGGGGTTCCCCAGGAGCCCAAGTTCTATCTACCTAGAGCGGTGATAACCAGTTTTAGTGTGGGAGATGATATTGATAAGTGGTTGGCGGCGTACGAGGTGTCTTTGGTGGCCCATAGGGTTCCTGAGAGCTACTGGGGGGGAGGTCTCTACAGGTACATATCTCCACTAGTAAGGGACACACTTTTGACCTTGGACAAGGGGGATCAGACGAACTACCCTATCATGAAGGAGGCCCTGCTTAAGAAGTTTGGCCTCACCCAAGAGAAGTACCGCCAAAAGTTCCGCAACAGCCACAAGCTTCCCACACAGAACTGGGTGGATTTTTTTGATTATGCCCGGAAGGCATTGGAGGGTTGGGTGCGTGGCAGCAACATTGATGATTACAAAGGGCTGTACGACCTGTTCTTGAGAGAGCACCTCCTAGAGAAATGTTTTCCGGAGCTGCGCCAGTACTTGGTGGACCGCAAGCTGACCGATCCGCGGGAGCTTGCAGAGGAGGCAGACACGTGGGTCAGCACTCGGGTGTCCCACAAGGGAGCCGGGGCGGACCCCCGAAAGGTGGACAGGGGTTCCCCCAGAAGAAAGAGGGGGAGATAAAAGGAGGGAGTTCTTTAAAGGCCCCCAAAATAGACCACCTGGGAGAGGGGTAGGTTCCCCATCCCAATCTGGATTCCAGAAACCCACTTACCCTGACAGGAGTCAGCAGCCCAGAACTGTCCGGTGCTACGAGTGCGGGGAGGTTGGACACTACAAGGGGGATCCCCAGTGTCGCAAGAGAACCCCAGCCCCCACAGGAGGTAAGAGCCCCGGGGTGGCCAGTGTAGCGCTTGGGGAGGAGTTGTCCCTAGGTAGGGGAGGTGAGTGGACAGGCTTGACCTTAGTTTCCCTGGGGGATAGAGAGATCATCCCACGGGTTCAGGTACCCTCGAACACTGCCAAGTATCGGCAGAGGGTCCTGGTGAACGGGGAGGAGGTGGAGGCTCTGAGGGACACAGGTGCCAGCATGACGATGGTAAGACGTCAGCTGGTGTCCCCAGAGCAGGTGATTCCTGAGGTATTCCACCCGGTTGTTATGGCTGATAATAGCCTGGGTCATTACCCCGTGGCCCAAGTTCCCTTTGAGTGGGGAGGAGTCTCAGGCCTGTTGAAGGTTGCGGTGAGCCCTGCCATGCCAGTTGACTGTCTGCTTGGAAACGACTTGGAACATACTGCCTGGAGGGAGGTAGAGTTCAATGCCCATGCTGAGATGTTGGGATTACCAGGATGGACTTGCGTCGTCACGCGGTCCATGGCTGCCCGACAAGGAACTCAGCCCGGGTTGGAGCCTGAAATAATGGCCCAGCCCACTGCTGGACGAGGAGATGTCCAGGAGGAAGCACCCGGTGAGATGGATGGGGAGCCCTGGGAGGTGACCCCGGAGTCCGCTGAGGTGGATGGTGTTCCCGGAGGGGACCTGCCGACTCCTGCAGAGTGGCAGGTGGAAGGAGGGCCTACCCGGGAGGAATTCTGCCGGGCGCAGAAGGAGTGCCCTACGCTTGAAGGCATGCGGCAGCAGGCCGAAGCCCAAGCAACTGGAACAGAGACTGGTAACTACCATGTCTACTGGGAGGATGGTCTCCTCTACAGTGAGCCTAAGGCTCCGGTGCATGGGTCATCAAGGGCCTTAGTGGTCCCCCAATGCTACCGAGCCTTTCTGCTAGAGTTGGCACACGAGATACCCCTAGCAGGACACCTGGGCCAGGACAAGACGTTTGCACGTTTGGTCCCACATTTTTACTGGCCCAGGATGCGCGTCACCTCTGACACTTTCTGCAAGACCTGCACCACTTGCCAGGCGAGCGGCAAGACAGGGACTAAGTTGAAGGTCCCTCTGGAACCTCTCCCGGTTGTCGGTACCCCTTTTGAGCGGGTAGGGATTGATATTGTCGGGCCGTTGGACCCGCCGACTTCTTCGGGACACAGGTTCATCTTGGTGTTGGTGGACCACGCCACCCGGTACCCGGAGGCAATCCCTCTGAGGACCATCACTGCACCGGTGGTGGCGCGGGCCCTGATGGGGATTTTTACCCGAGTGGGATTCCCCAAGGTCGTGGTGTCAGACAGGGGCACGAACTTCATGGCGGCCTACATGCAGGCCATGTGGAAGGAGTGTGGAGTAACCTACAGGTTCTCCACTCCTTACCACCCCCAGACGAACGGGCTCGTGGAGCGTTTCAATAAGACCTTGAAGGGGATGATCCGGAGCCTACCCGAGGACTTGAGAAGGAAGTGGGACGTCCTCTTACCCTGTCTGCTCTTCTCCTACCGAGAGGTGCCACAGAAGGGGGTCGGTTTCAGCCCCTTTGAGCTGCTCTATGGCCACCCCGTTCGGGGGCCCCTCAGTCTTGTCAAGGAGGGGTGGGAGAAGTCTTCCTCGAAGCTTCCCCGTGATGTGGTCAGCTATATGCTGGCATTCCGCAGCCAAGTGGCCAAGCTGTGGAAGGAAGCCTCGGACAACCTAGAGGCTAGTCAGGCCATCATGAAGAAGTGGTATGACCGGAACGCTCGGACGGTAGAGTTGGACGCTGGACAGAAGGTGTGGGTCATGGAGCCAGGAGAGCTTAGCGCCCTCCAGGACAGGTGGTCTGGACCGTTTGAGATCCTGGAAAGGAGAGGCCAGACCACTTATGTCGTCGATGTGAAGACCCCCCGTCAACCCCACAGGGTGTTCCACGTCAACCGCCTGAAGCCACACCAGGAGCGTTCAGAGCTCACTCTCCTGATGATAACAGATGGAAGTGAGGAGGAGGAGAGTGAGCCTATTCCAGACCTTCTGGCGGCCCATGAGAAGGATGGCTCGGTAGAGGGAGTGGTCCTCGCCCCATCCTTGACCCCAGAGCAACAGAGGGACTGCCGCCAGGTCTTGGGGCAGTACGCCTCGTTGTTCTCCCTCACGCCTGGGATCACGCACCTGTGTACCCATGATGTGGACACAGGGGACAGTCCGCCAGTAAAAACCAAGTCTTACCGGCTGTCCGATAAGGTCAAGGCTAGTATCCAGGGTGAGGTTACCAAGATGCTAGAACTGGGGGTGATTGAGCCTTCCAGTAGCCCTTGGGCTAGTCCGGTGGTGTTGGTGCCAAAAGTGGCCCCACCGGGCACCACACCAGAACTTCGGTTCTGTGTGGATTACCGCGGACTCAACTCAGTAACCAAGACCGACGCTCACTCGATCCCTCGGGCGGATGAGCTCATTGACCGGCTGGGAGCAGCCCGGTATCTGAGTACCATCGATTTGACATCAGGCTATTGGCAGAGCAAGGGAGAAGACTGCGTTCTCCACCCCCGAGGGCCACTTTCAATTTCGGGTGATGCCCTTCGGGTTGAAAAATGCTCCAGCCACTTTCCAGCGGTTGGTGAACCAGGTGCTGTCTGGCCTAGAGGCCTTCTCTGCTGCCTACCTGGATGACATAGCTGTCTTCAGTAGCAGCTGGGAGGACCATCTGGAGCATCTCCAGGAGGTGCTACAGGCTCTGCAACGGGCTGGTCTAACCATCAAGGCCAGCAAGTGCCAGATTGGACAGGGATCTGTCGTGTACCTGGGACATCTGGTGGGCGGGGGTAAGGTGCAACCCCTCCAAGCCAAGATCGAGACCATCTTGGCCTGGGAGCCCCCAAGACCCAAACAGAGGTCCGGGCTTTTCTCGGCCTCACGGGATACTACCGCCGGTTCGTCAAGGGATATGGAACCATTGTGGGCCCTTTGACGGAGTTGACTTCGAAGAAGCAGCCACGCAGAGTCATCTGGACGGCTGCCTGCCAGGAAGCCTTTGAGACCCTCAAACGTGCGATGTGCACCGCACCGGTGCTCAGGACTCCAGACTTTGGATGGGAATTTATCGTGCAGACAGACGCTTCTGAGCATGGCATAGGAGCTGTGCTCTCGCAGCTGAATGACGATGGCCAAGACCAGCCAGTGGCCTTCATTTCCCGAAGACTACTCCCCGGGAACAGCGGTGGAGTACCATCGAAAGAGAAGCCTTTGCCGTGGTTTGGGCTGTAAAGAAGTTGAGGCCATACCTTTTTGGTTGTCACTTCCTGATCCAGACCGACCACAGACCCCTTCGCTGGCTCATGCAGATGAGAGGCGAAAACCCCAAATTGTTGAGGTGGTCCATTTCCCTCCAGGGGATGGCCTTTCGGGTGGAACATCGAACCGGAGTAGACCATGCCAACGCTGACGGTCTCTCCCGGTTTTTCCGCCTTAGCGATGAGAACTCCCTAGAGGTTGGGAAGCTCTCCCCACTTTCGGCTGGGGGGGACGCGTGTTAGACCTGTCAGCCCTAGGGTGGTCTTGCCCTGTTTTTTCCCTTTTGCGCCTCGTTTTTGCCACCGTATTTTTACTGGACCTAGGTCTCCGGGCGCCTTACCACTGCCAACCAGTGCTGAGGTGCAGGTGCTCTCTCACCCAAGATGGCTGCCACAGGCCCCTGCTACTGCGGAGTGGCCTTGCACACATACACCTACTAGTAGCCAGGGTCAGACTGGGACATAGGGATACAGTATCCATCCCGTCCCGCCTCTGGGCCACATAGCCAGACATGGTGGAAGGTTCCAGAACCTTCCGGGCTGTGGGAGGAGTTATGTTTTGCCGCCTTTAGGAGAGTCACCTGACCTAGGGGTATAAGAGGTTTGGAGGGAAATCTTTTAGCCAGTTGGGGCACCACTGATCCTGGGAGAACCTCTGCCGGAGTACAGGCTTTAGGGCCTAGGGGGAGACCTACACTACTGCTACTGACAAGGCTAAGGCACTGCTGTAGTAAGTTAGCTGAGGAACGCCCACCACCCACTGACCTTGCCCAGCGTGAGGGGACCCAGGGAACCATCTTCAGTGTGCTGGGAAGTACCATCCAGCACCCCAAGTACCACCAACTCATTCCCTCCCCCATAAGGAGAAACCCCAAGAAGCAACCAACAAAGAACTACCGCAAGCAACCTGAAACTGCAAAGCCTGACAAACCAGCAAGGTCAGAAACCTGAACTGCCAAACTGGGGATCACCAGGTACAGCGCCGTGCCCTGTAGCGCTAGACCTTTACCCCCATCCACTCCTAGCTGTCGCAGTGCCGCCCTGCTGCTGGGCTGCCCAAAGCACTTCTATATCCGCCCCCCTGCCAACTTGCTTCAAGCGCGCCCCCGCGCTGTGCCTCCACGTGGGAGGAATCGCCCCCTCAAGCCACTGACCGTGTGGCTGGAATCTGCCTTTGTGGCCGTCGCCGCGTGTGAGGAACTGCGGAGGTGGGCGTGGTCTCCCTCGAGGCCGGGGTGGTGAGGTGCGCCGTCCGCGCCATCATCGAAGGTCCGGAGCTGCCTGAAGATCACCGCCGGGCCCGGGAGCCCCCGCAGAAGAAGTTGCGGCCTGGAAATCACCGCCGCGGCCCAGGAGGAAGAACGAGGCCTTCAGCCGACGCCGTTGCTAGGCGACCGGGGACGCCGACCGCGTCATCGGCCGCGCCCCCGGGAAGGCCGCGCAGCGATTGGGCGCCGGCTCCCGCCGTGCCCCCAGCACCGACGGAAGCCGCAGAGAAGTCCCCAGAGAGCAGAGGGAGGCGGGAAGCCGGCCGGCGAGGACTGCCGGCTCCCGCTCCCTTCCCCGCAGTACAGCGCTGACTACAGGGGCCGGAGGAGAGTGATACCGGCCCCCCAACGACCCGCAATTCCGGCCGGAAGGCCGTGGAACCCAGTCCGGGGCCCGCCCTGCAAAACACGGCCTGCCCAGAAAGGAGCCAGTCGCTCTGGAGAGCGACCACCAAAACCACTACAGGTGAGCCCGGGAGGCCCCTAGGGCACACAGGAACGCCCCTGGGGGCCGGGGGCCACCATTAACCCATTAATGGAAAGGGGGAAGTAAGGATTAACGGACACACGAGGCGAGGCCCCGGAGAGGAGTGGGCCTGGCCTGATTTAACCCCCTAAGCAGCTCCTGAGAGACACAGAAGCCCTAATTAACAGGGAAGCCCCAGAGAGAGAGACATGTAGAGGGGTTCCCTAAGCTATTCACCAGCCTAATTGTTATGCCTGCTTTAATTACTGTTTAGGCCTGATGCATATCCGCATTAATGAAATGTGTTGCCAGTGTACAGGTGCTTAACTGAATTGAGCTGAAGTGTACACCGCCAAGAGTTGAAGTGTTTTGTGTTGCAGGTGTACCGGATTTGCGACGCCCCCTGTACTGCCTATGGGCGCGCCTAGATTAACGCAGGCCCTGTTTGAAATGTAACGTAAAATGCCTATTTACAAGTGATTGAATATTCCTGAGGTGAACTGCATGTTTTAGGCCCATGTTTTATTCCTGCACCCTGTGATCATTATTGGTGCTACGTTTAGGAGATGATTCCTGCGGCCTTTTAGTGGCCTACAATGTTGATGAGCTATGGTGCTTTAATGAGATGACGCACTAATTGAGTACTTCGAAGAGTTGAAATGTTGCCCTGAATTAATCTGCCTCATCTGATGCTGCATTGATTTATATAAAAGAACTTGTTTTTAATACACAGACCTGGTGTGGTGTCACATTATTGCGTCCGCATTACTGAGTCAGAGTGAGTGTGTGCTGCACAACTGCCTTACACATTGCCTTCGGGTGCCTTTCCGCCTCGCGCCATGCTACCGTGCCGGAAGCGGTAACCCGGTTCCAACACATTGTGAATGTGAGTAAAGGAACAGTTCCACTATTACAGCGTAGAGCCTTAGCTGCATTGATGTGCTATTTTGTATCCTAAAATATTGGTGCATGGACCTTCCTACATTTTTGGCTATACGGAGGACTTAACAGGGGCACTATATAAAAAAAATCAGGGCTACATCAGAGAGTTTGTCATCATAAAAGCCTACTGTAAATTGTTGACTTCACTTAAATACATCACACAGAATACTCTTTTCAAGAAAGTCTTAATTCATAGGAAGTTAAACTTATAATATCGATTATGAATGCTCACAATTTTAAAACACCTAAATTAATTATATTCAGTGCTTAATTTGTGCCGGTGCTTAGCACCAGCACTTATTTATCAGGGCCGGGTCTACACGCGTCTGCACGTCATATGGCATTGATGATATAATTACCTCACTCAGTTACTGACTCGACGCAGACAGTGTTGTTCATTTTGTCTCCCGAGTGACGAGTCCCGGTAAAGAGTGTTGCGGCTGTCAGAGCCAAGATTCATATGATATGAATCATGATTCATTACTGGTCCAACCAACACAGACTGGTCCAACCATAATTATTTACTGCCAATATCCATATCGTATGCGCACTGCGAATTTGCCTTAGGCGCCTCCTGCGTCCCTTACTTCAGTGATGCCGGTGGGAGGATGGGACACTGATTGGCCTAGATTTGGTTCGACGGGGGTAGAGGCTGTGCGGCAGGCAGCGTGCGTAGATTTCTTTTTAGAATGCCAGCCCCCGGTACACCCGCACCCCACGAGTCAACAGCGGACGGCGTTGAGGGCAGGCAGCAGCACCTCCAGACCAGGCCTATCAGTTAAAAAAGGCAGTGCCCCGGCCGCCCACCACCAGTTACTGTAAGTACTAAGTAGCCATGCTATGCTCATTTTTTAGGTCTCGCCTAGCGTTGCTGCACACATGCGCAGCTCGCTCGGCGAGATTTATTGTTGATGAGTAGTTTTAGAAAAGGGCTTGAAGCCCCGCCCCTCATTCCCATTGGCCGGCGTCACCGTTTATGGTAAACGGTGGCCTGCCATTGGAAATTAGGGTTTTTGGTGGACGCCCTTTGGCCTCCGGGCCGGACTCGGTGGCCTGCTTTGCGTCTGTCGCAAAGCCGTTTCTTATCTTTATGGGGCCATGTGTTTAGAAACACATGGCCCCATAAAGACAAGAGATCCCCATGCTTGCAGCGTGGTCCTCCTTTCACTTTCGGGACCGCGCTTGTATTTTTTTCACAATGTCTGTGGGAAGAAGAAAGTGTTAATGTGGTCAAAGGGGCTAAGGAGACCATTGAGGTCCTTGAAAGGTGATATTATTATTTACCCAGTCAGTGTTTAAGTCGCAAAAATATTTTTCAGAGAAGAGCATTTAACTTTCGTTGAGGTATTCTGTAACAACCCTTGTCACGTGCACATGTAAAAACCAAAGCGTATACAACTCATCGGTGAACGTCTTTAAACGGGGTAGCGGTAGATGATGGATAATACGAATGTTACACGTTTTAAGAAATAAACAGCAAAACTACATTGCGGCATCACGCGCGCGAACAGAAGAGACAGACTCAAATGCAGCATATACAAAGGCAATTCTACAAGACGGGTGGGTTTCTATCGCTCGTGTCTTCGAGCACTGTGCCCCAATCCAAGATGGCCACTTCGCCTAGAGTCTGATACGATGAGTAGTTCAGAAGTCCTATTTCCGTGTTTACTAGTTAATCGGTGCCGTCACAATAACTAGAGCTCCCATAGGTATCCATATTTTACGGGGTCCGGCACCCGGTAAATGGGGACCTAACCTCTCGGGTTACAAGGCCCAGTCCCGCTCCAGGTCCATTAGTGCAACTAGGAGACCTCAGAGCGAGGCTAGGAACGCACCGCCATTGGAAGTGAGGCAGGTAGTCCGGAACTGGCGGAGCTAAAAGGATTCCTCGTAGTCGCCTGGAAGAGTGCCTGAGGAGAGGTGAGTGTGGATCGGGGTTGTTGGTTGGTGGGGTTAAAGATATTTATGAAGCGGTAAAAAGAGGCTGGGATAAAACCCGAGCTATGTCAAATCCGAGTTGAAGCTGGAGTTCAGTCTCTTCTCTCCTGAAACTGAGTTGCTTTCGAGGTAGAGTTGGCATCTCTCATAAATGTTCCTCCGTGAAGCATATTGTCTTGCAAAGCTTCTGGCTTGTCATTGTGCAGAGTGCTTCCTGTTTATTTCGGGGCACACACGGTGACCGGGATGTTGTTGGGCGAACGTCAATGGAATAAATTTAAAAATGCAGTTATTTCATTGTGAGGTTTCATCGTTAATGACACACTAAAGGGGTTTTGTTTCAGAGATTCATGAAACTGTTCGTTAACTGTCCCTTTCCAAATAACTATAACGTCATCTGTGTAATGGCCCCAGGAAAAGATATGGTCCATCCATCCTGCAGTCGATGCACCATAGGTATGCGCCCTCTCATACCAACCTATGAAAAGGGTTGCCATTAGAGGGGGCATCCCGGAGCCTATCACAGTGTCCTGCAGTTGGTAGTGCCACATCCCGCCTTCTAAGCCTCATAGCATTCTGTGTTCAGTGTACATCTTCAGACTTGTTAAATACATCCTTATTGTCCCATATAAAGGAGAATAACTGTTTAACTAAAGCCTGTCCACATATACAGATGGGTATTCGGTGGGAGGAGTAATTTCCTTAAGTCTTAGGTCTCCCTGCTGGGAACAAAACTTTTTTTGTGAATTTTGGGAAAGCTGTAAGTGCAATGATAATGTGGTGACTTTAGATATGCGATATCTATGTTTCGTATCAGATAAGAGGCCTCTCTCGTTCCAATCTGCTAACCTTCTGCTTATTAGCGATGTCGCCAACCAATTATAGTGTCTATTACGACATTAACATGTGCATTATAGGATAAATAAAGATCATATAAGTTACTGTGAAATTAAGAATTATTCGTTTTTCCTCCTATAGATGTGTTATGAGATGTATGTTTATGTACAACATCCCTTTTATCCGATTGTTTTAGAAGTTAAAAGTAAAAAAATGAACTCCTACCTAACTTATAGCTGATGTACTCTGATTATGTTTTTATTTGTATGAAGAACTTGTGCTTTTTAGTAAGTATAGTCGAGGTTATGGTTTTACTACCACAATTTATGTTGTTTAGTACACATAATTATCATATACTCATGTTCTCTACAGCCATGAAGAAGTTTCATGCTTGAAATGAAACATGTTGGTTGTCTAGCTGGTCGAATAATGATTGACTAGAATACTGAATAAAGAATGAACAAAGGATTAGGAATACAGCATCTGCTTTTTGACTTTGGAGTGACTGAATCTATGCATACTTCGTGTTGAACACTTGTCTGAGTGCACGCTATTGGTTGCTATTATATATCTGCCACATAGCGCTAAGTGTGCTACAAAGGCAGAGGGTTCTGTGAGTGACTGTGCACAATGTTTGTTCCAGATGCTGCACCAGATTGAACGGAGTTGTATTGTAAATGTATTGTATTGTAATTGCATCTGTATAGCGCTTACTACCCCTAACAAAGGCGTCAAAGCGCTTTTTCGGCGAGTAGCACGCTACTGCGGGACCCATAGAGGATTAAGGTTGAATTAGTATAGTGAAACATGCAAGTAAATTTTAAGTGGTGGATAGGTTAGTCAGTTATTTGTATTCAGAAGGATAGCGGAAGGATAGAAGAGGAAAAAAGGTTTCTATTTATATAGCGCTTGTTACCCCTGATGGGGTGTTGAAGCACGCTACTTCGGAAACCCATAAAGGATTAGTTTGGAATTAGTATGGTGAAATATGAAAGTAATTTGACTGGTGGATATTAGTCAGTTATTTTGAGTGAGAAGGTTAGCGGAGGGATAGAAGGGGAAGAAATGTTTGCATTCATATAGCACCTGTTACCTCTGATGGGTGTTGAAGCGCTTTACTGGCGAGTAGCACGCTACTCCGGAACCCATAAAGGATTAGTGTTGAAAATTAGTATAGTGAAATATGAAGTAATTTGAGTGGTGGATATGTTATTTAGATAGAGAAGGGTAGGTGGCGGGATAGAAGAGGGAAAGAGGTTTGTATTTATATAGCGCTTGCTAGCTCTTGGCATTGTAAATGACAATGCCTTTTATGTGTTGGTTTTTAAAACATAAATAAAACGCATTATCATTTACAATGCCAATAACTTAAACTCTCGCAAATGCGAGACCTAGTGCATTGAAAATGCAATAGGTCTCGCCTTTGATTAAGTTAAAGCCATTTGCTTTGCTAATGGTATTGTATAGCAAAGCAAATGGCTTTAACTTAATAAAAGGCGAGACCTATTGCATTTTCAATGCTTGTTTCTTGAGCGTGGTGTCGTGACTGTTACCGTGGTAGTGCCACAATCTGAAGATTCGATGATGCCCAGGGCCCTGGCCTAGCTGTACACATTATATCACGATAGGGCCGCCGGGGTTAAGTTAAAGGCCCTGCCCTTGAAGTATCCTCCCCTAAACAGTTTACTACTTAAGACTCGGGTGGCTAAATGCCATGAAAAGCAGGATGTTAATTAAACTGGTTGCCTTCTTTCTTACCAATAGTTGCACACCTAATGAATGAGCCCATACTCTTAAAGGCTCTTTAAGTGTGCCATGGTTTGTGCTAGTAATCGTGCCTTAATATGTATTAAAGTGATGTGCAAAACCAACTGACAGGGGTAGGTCAGCCTCGCAATTATGTCCTCCATTAATTTAATTCAAAGCAATCTATACAGCGTGGCATAGCGGCTTCCCGCCTCCTAGTCCTGGCCAGGGGGCTAATGAAGACTGCGCGCCATCCATTCGATTAAACAGGCGGCCCCGTGGACTCTTCGTGCCACTGGCTTTCTTTAGTGACTCGTGCGGATTTATTTTTCAAACTAATTCTTTTCTTTTATTTATGGCGGAGGCTGGCAGAGCTGCAGTATGTATGTGTCTACTATGGAAATACCTGGGACTTAATCAAGTTTGGAAAACGCTCCAAGTTCAAGCTTAATGTAGGCTCGACCGTACTCTCCCCTTTCTGCTGCTAAAAGACTTTTAATCACCACGAGAGCCCCCTCAGAGTTTCTTCCCTCTCCCCCAGCCGCTAAACAACCTGAATCTGGCACATCCCTCGCGTGGCCTTCAGAAGTTAAAAAGAGCCTCTTTAATGGAGCCCAATATTGTTTCATTGGATGTAATTTACTATTTACTTCAGTGTTATGATAACCAGACCAAGAAACGCAGTCTCCATTTTACATGTGGCCGGAAGAAAAGAGAAGATTTTGATGTTTCAATGTATTTAAATTCAAATGTTGGTACAAAGAGCACTTAATTTGCACAAAAAATGTATACTTTTGAACAGACAAGGCTGACTTGCAGTGGGTTAGTAGAAAACACTGTTTGTTGAAGGCAGCATCTTAATTTATAACTCTTAGCTACCAATATATGATCGATTATTCAAAATGTCAGTAAATTTCAATGCATTTAATATGCAATCTCAGTCTAGAGAATGTAACCACGAGACAGAGAGGACAACAGAATTATGCCCCGACTGCATCAAAAGTATACATTTTGCTCAGGTTCATTCTAGGCCTGGCAACGTGTTCCTCTGTAGATTCCCTAACACGATGGCAATAATTTCTTAATATTTTTGTTTATTTTACATTTTCCTATAGCGCTGCTTTTATAGAGCCATTGAACTTTCTACAAGACCATTTCACTGTAATCTGTTGCTTTAATAAGGACTCTGGCATTGGCCACTAAGTAGAGTCAATATGAACAAGGGTTCTTACTTATATGGCTTGTGACTGAAAAGGGCTAGAGAGCACAGAAACAGAGACCTAATTAAGGCAGGTGTGACAAACTTTGAACCTCGGACTTTCAATGGTTTTGGTCAAGATACAAATACGAAGCAAGTGCCATAGAGAGATTTTACTGTTTGTTAACATTAGAAATTGCCCCCGAAGTGCCTCTGAGATCTACATTTTTCCCCATTGTCAGACGTTTTCATGTCTTCTGGAACATAACTTTCTGCCTCTGCCATTGGTAAGAGAGAGGATAGCTCTCTCCTACCAACACTTTGTTCCAGCGCCACTGGCTTGGGTGCCTTTGTGTGACATTTCCATGCTTCCTGGTCTGAGTACTTGTGTGTGACATTTCCATGCTTTCTGGCATTACAACTGACTTTTAGCAGTGCCAGTTGAGGATTTGGGTGGCACCAATAGAGTAAGTGGGTGGAGCCAGTGGAGGAAGTGGGTGGAGCCAGGGGAAAGTAGGTGTGGCCTCCGACAAACATTTGAGCACCTGCACTTCATATTGTACAAATTAAGCACTGATTATCGTCCCTGTGGTCTGCTGGAAAAAAATGGATCAACATGAATGTTATATTTTAGAGCACTGGTACATTGTGTATTGTTCGATATTAAAAACATTATACACCGTCAAAGTATAACGAAAATGATTCCTTTTCTTATAAGTTATTTTCTGTTTAAACTCAGTGGGTGCCCTCACCACAAATCTTTCGATCCTGCCAACTTTATGTCTTCTTCATTTTTTTTTATTGTCTTGTGGAATCCTTTGCAACCTCTTTTCTCTATCAATGCTTTGCTCCAGCTACTTCCAAGAAATAACCCTAGCATCTTCAGTTCTGTAATACCTGCAATGTTCCATCCACATCTACCTCGGGTTTGGTCTTGGTTTTGTATTGTAATTGTGTTTATGTATTGCCTACCCCTGATGAGGTGCTGCAGTGCTTTTTAGATGGGTAGCATGCTTCTCTGTGGAGAGTGCCATAGATGGAAAATGTAACTGTTTTGTGGCCTATATTGGCAGTGGCGAAGTAGTGAAGGAATACGAAAGTTGTGCTCTTATCTTGTTTTGTTGCTGCCGGAGACCAGGTCCTGTGGGCAACTCCCTGCTGCACATGGCCGACGTTCACAGTGGTGGACTGTCTATCTGCTGGCGGTTGGCCACAGGGCCTGCTGGAGATCAGGCTCTTTAACCAACCGCCTGCTGCGCACAGCCAAAGGCAGGGGTCATGGGGGTCTGAGGGGTTGGCCACTGAGGGACGGTTGGGGCCGGATCACCTGACATTGTTGGGCATATACTTAGCTTAAATAGAAAACCTCAGAAATTCACTTATAAAACAATGGCTAAAGTAACATTATTGTTAGGTATGGTAATAGTATTACAACGGGTGTATGCCCAACTTAAAATATGATTTAAAAAACAGAGAAATTCACTGCAAAAACAAAGGTTAAAGTGAGGTTCAGAAATTCACTGAAAAAACAATGGTTAAAATGACATTATCGTTAGGTATGGGAATAAGATTTTAACAGGTGTATGTTCAATTTAGAATATGATGTAAAAACACAGAAATTCACACCAAAAACAAAGGTTAAAGTGAGGTTATTGTTAGGTATTGTAATAGGAAATTAACATCGGCTGAAAAAAACAGAACTTCACTGAAAAAAACAAAGTTTATAGTGATATTATAGTTAGGTGTTGAAATGAGATAAGGGCTAACATGTAACAAACAAAAAACACTGACATTTTCAGTTATAGTTTAGGGAGTTCACTATAATTTGAGCCTCAAACATGCACTTTTTATGACCTCACATATTATGTCACTCATGATATGTTAAATACCATAATTGATGACATCAATAGTGATATCAAAATTACATAATATGCATCACTCTTCACACCATCCAGTGATCATGATAGTGTGCTATAAGTGTTTCCGGACTGGAAGTGATTTAACAAGCTACACCTGTGCCAAATTTTCTATCACCAGTCAATTGATAATGGACATAACGTTTGTCAACATGCAGGGCACATAGTGTATCTGCCATCTTACCCACATTTGGTGGATGTTACATTCTTTTAAGGTTAGATTTCTTTTATTGATTTTCAAGACAAAAGAGTCAACAAACAAGCAAACATGCACTTGGTCATCGGAATACAATTCGGCATTGGAGTTATTACGTTTGGCAAATCATACATCAACACCAAAAGGAAACCCGCCTCCCCCCCTCCTCCTCCCATGAATCAAGGGGACATCCATGAGTGGTAGATGTCGAGGTCGGGTAGGAACTAGCCCTGTGAGGGAGAATCACTAAGGGGCAGAGATGTTTAGGTCTGGTTGCTTAGGTGGGTCCGCAAGTCGCAGAAGCCTTAGGTATTTGGGGCAGGTGAGCTCCGTGAACTCAGACGTCATAAGAGTAAGAAAGGGCTCCCATAGGTCATGGAAGGAGGCCCCCGGGTGTGTCAGAGAAAGCGAGGTCTTCTCCATTCCCAATATCCCCCACATGCGATGGAGCCATCCTAATCGAGTTGGGACTGTCGTAGTACCCCAGTGGGAAAGTATGTTTTGTACCGCAGCGCCTAGGGCAAGTGCCATTTGTTTGCCCCTCCGGGATTTAAGCGGGAAGGTAATGGCGTTCAGAAGGCCCAGGAGGACATACACTGGAAGGCGGGGGATCTGAGTATCGAAGTGGGAGTCAACATCATCCAGAATCTGCTGCCAATACTCCCCTAGGGAAGGACAGTCCCACAGCAGATGGGTGAGAGTACCCAACGAGCCACAAGCTCTCCAACAATGTGGGCTACGAGAGGGGTTGCCTCTATGTAGTCGGACGGGGGTCAAATACCAATAGGTAGCCACTTTAGTGGCTGTCTCGGTGGAGGCCACATTACGGGCTGTACGTCGGGCTCTATAATAAATGTAATTCCACTCTTTCTGCGTCATTGCCCGGCCCAATTCCCCCTCCCAGCGTAGCTGACCCGGGGTTTTCCTGGTGATAGGAGTGTGTTTGGTGAACTTGTATAAGTCCGAAGTCAAATGAGAGTCAGTGTGTCATGTGAGCAGCCACTTCTCGATTGGTGTAAGATGTCTCTCAGCACCCTTCCGCACTTCACTGTGGAGAACCCAATGTCGAACCTGCATGTAATGATAACGCTCTGTTTCGGGTATGTCCTGATCCCTATGGAGGTCGGTAAAGGATCGAGGCCCTGCCAGGTCGAAAAGGTGTCCTATAGATCGGCATGCCTCCTTAGTCCAATGTCAAAACCCCACCGAATCCAGCCCCGGTGTAAAATCAGGATTATGAACTATGGGTGTGATCGGGGACGGGAAGGTCGTGAACCCTCTAGAGATGGCGACCTTATCCCAAGCCAATAGGGTAGGGTGGGTTACCTTGGAAAGATACAGATTCTGAGGTCTCGCCGTTCGTGCGAGGAAGGGGACACCCCCCCCCCCACAGAGGCTGACCGGCGAGAGACCGATCCATGAAAAGCCAAGGCTTCTCAGACTCCGGGCGGGACCACTCCACCAACGCTCTCAGCTGGACCGCCCGCCAGTAAGCCTGCAGGTCGGGAACTCCCAGGCCCCCTTCGACGGGGTCTCTGTAAGTGAGCTCCCTACCAAGCCGGGCCCTTTGGTCACACCAAATAAAGCGCTCTATATCTCTCTGCATGGAGAGTATAGCTCCTGTCGTAGGCACTAGTGGGAGTGTGTGAAATACATAAACGATTTTGGGTAGTATCATCATTTTTACGGCCGCTATGCGGCCCAGCCATGACAACGAGTGCGGTCTCCATTTCCGAAGGCAGGCTCGGACCTGCCGTAGCAACGCCGTACAGTTCGTCGTATTGGTGACCTGTATAGTAGCGGAGAGTTGCATACCTAAATAGGGGAGCGAGTCGCGTGCCCATTGGACGGGATAAGACCGTTGCATCAGCCCCAGTGTCGCAGGTTCCAAAGAGAGGTTAAGGGCTTGTGACTTATGCACATTGATCTTAAAGCCCGATACTGAAGCGAACCGGTCCAACTCAGCTAGTAGGGCAGGCAGAGAATCCCTGGGGCGCTCCAGCGTGGCCACCACATCATCCGCGTAGAGGCAGAGTTTGTGTTCCGTCCCCCCAAAACACATCCCCGTGATGCAGGGATCATCTCGAACCCTTTGAGCCATGGGCTCCATATACAGGGCAAAAAGGAGCGGCGACAGAGGGCACCCCTGTCTCGTCCCCCTACGTATGGGAAAGGCAGTCGAGGCGATCCCGTTCACTCGCACCGAGGCAGTGGGATCCACGTAGCTACCAAATATCCAGTCGATGAAGCGGAGTGGCAGGCCAAAGTGAGAGAGCGTCGCCTTGAGATACGGCCAGTGGACCCTGTCAAACGCCTTCTCAGCGTCGATGGAAAGTATCATTCGTTCCGCTGGAAAGCGCTCAGACCTATCCACCACATGTAAGAGCCGCTTGGTATTATCGGAGCACTGGCGCCCGGGTACAAACCCAGATTGATCCGGATCTATTAATCCGGGCAGATGGGGAGAGAGCCTCCGCGCCAAGATTCCGGTGAAGATTTTCAGATCTACATTAAGGAGGGAGATAGGGCGAAAAGATGCACAGAAACGCCTATCCTTACCTGGCTTGGGGATCACCGTGATCAGTGCTTCGAGCATGGAGGGTGGAAGAGGGGTGGCAGCCCCAATCGAATTATAGACCCGCACCAGCAGCGGGGCCAAGATATTGCAAAACTTTTTATAAAAAGCGGAGGAGAAGCCGTCTGGGCCAGGTAATTTATGAGGTTATAAGCGAGAAATAGCAGAGATGACCTCCTCTAGCCTAATAGGAGCTTCAAGTACCAATTTGGCCGTGGAGACCCCCTGCAGGTAGCCGGCCGGGCCCTCTTCGGGTAAGGTCTGGGCTGCATACAGGGTCTCATAGAATTGTCGAAATGTATCTGCAATCTCGTTGTCAGTGTTCCTGTCCCTGTTGGTCCAGGACCCCATTGATGCGAGACGCCTGTCGCTGAGCACGCAGCCTATTGGCGAGGAGCCTCCCACACCTATCCCCCCCACATAGAAGGCATGCTTCAGTCGAAGGGCGGCGTATTCAGCCCTATCGACATCCAGGCCCGCCAGCTGTGCCCTGGCTGCCTTAAGCTGCTTCCAAACTCTGGGTGCCCCTGTCCGCTGATGGATTCGCTCTAATTCAACAACCTCCCCGGATAGTCGCTCCTTTTTCTCCCTCCTATCCTTATTGTCTGCTGCTGCAATGCACAAAAATTCCCCTCTGACTACTGCTTTCAGTGCATCCCAGAGGATTGCCGTGGAAATAGTGAGAGAGTCATTGAGGTCCAAGTAATCAGTGATGCATTTAGTAACTTGCTGCACTACCGAGGGGTGTTGCAGCAGCGTCTCGCGCAGATGCCAGGACTTACGGGGGGCCGCCGATGGAGTAAAGAGAGGGATGCCCGCACTGCCGAGTGATCAGATAAGGGACAGGGGAGAATCTCCACCTCCTGTGTCTGTTGTGTCTGTGTGTCAGACGTTAGTACATAATCAATCCTGGCGTATGTCTTGTGGGGGTGCGAGTAAAAAGTGTATTCCCTGGACCCTGGATGTCGCAGTCTCCAGATATCTGTGAGCCCAGCCTCTGCCAGGAGGCGCCTCCCATTCTCAGAAAGGGCCCCAGTCTGCCCCCACCTCTGCGCAGATCGGTCCACCGCTCCATCAAAGGCCAAGTTAAAATCACCCCCTAGAAGCAAGGATCTGTCTGGGAGGCAGGTTAGTTCATGTACCACCCCCCGAATGAACCCCTCTTGGCCCTCATTGGGGACATAGACAGTTGCTACCGTAAAGGCATGCAGACCCAGCGTGAAGGTGTAAGCCAAAAGTCTGCCCCTACTCTCTGCTTGCTTGCTGCCAATCCGACCCGGGAACTTAGCAGAGACCAGGATTGCCACCCCACTGTCTTAGAGGCCCTAGAGGAGAACAGTTGGTAAGGAAAGGCTTTGGACCTCAATCTGTGGGTGTCAGAAGGCAGGAGGTGCGTCTCCTGGAGGAGGCAAATATGGGCGTCCGAGTTTTCTAAGAAGGACAGGACGGCCCGTCGTTTGATGGGGTTGTTAAGACCCTTAACATTAAGGGACAAAATATGGATGTCAGCCGACATGAGGAGAGACGAGAGGGCATGCTAAGAAGGGCTGCACCCCCACCTGCAAAGTCAGATACAAGACATTAACTGTAAGCACCAACGACCCGCCATATCTGGAGGGAGGAGGAGGAACCCCCAGTACCCCTAGTAAAGAACAAACAACTAGAAACAATAACGCGTGGAGTCCACAAGTGTCCTGGGCAATCCGCCCCATGGAGAGTCGTGAGATGGATAGCAGGAGCCGCCCGCCACCCCCATCCCGCACAAGGCCCAGCCAGCTAAACCACATAGAACCCACTAAAAGTGAAGACTGGTGTTACCAGAGTTAGGCATACTTCAGTCTGCGGCGGCTGAGTCGTCTGACAAAGTGTCCCGCACAGCCTTACGCTCTTTAGCCATTGTCTCCGGGTCTGGGCAAAGGCGCAAGGGAGGGTTCCCAACCTGCTGCCATTTTGCTGGGCTGTTGCGGCGTCCAGCGGGGACCTCCCGTTCCGGAGTAACACGGTCGCTGTCTGGCAAGTGAAGAAGCGATGAGGCCTCACGAAGGGAACGGACCTGGCGAAGCTTGCCCTCCCACTTGAAAATGATCCGGAAAGGATGGCCCCAGGAGTAGGAAATGTCTTTGGAGCGCAAGAACGCCGTGACCGGCCGGAACTCTTGTCGTTTCTGCAAAGTAGAGGCCGCCAAATCTTGAAAAAGAAGAGGTCTACAGGAACGAAAGTCTATAGGGTGTTTGGCCCTCGCCTCTCGGAGGATGCGTTCTTTAAGTTGAAAGTCATGAACGCATGTCAAGATATCTGGAGAGGGAGCAGTCACCGGTCTCTTGGGTCCAACACGATGTGTCCGGTCGAGCTTAATCCGTTGCTCCTGGGGGGCCCCCAAGACATGACGAAAAAGTTCCTCAACGAAAGCTTCAATGTCCTGCCCCTCCGATCCCTGTGGAACCGCCCGAATTCTGATATTGTTCCGGCGGGAACGATTCTCGAGGTCCTCCGCCTGGGCTTGGAGATCTATTTGTTGGTCCTGCAGACGGAGGACCTCCTGTTGGAGCTGTGCGACTTCTTCGTTCTGCGACGTTGCCTGTGTCTCCAGCACATCGACTCGCTCCCCCACCGAATCTATGTCTCTGCGTATCTCGCGGCGCTCCGAGGACAGTTCTTTTTTCAGAGCGTGGAATTCCCCCGTGAGGGAAGTGAAGAGAGATTCGAGGACATACCATACCAAGACATTTATAAAGCGCTCGGCTACCACCAACGGCGGTGTCCCGGCGCTACACAGAGACAAAAGAAAAAAAGAAGAAAGAAAAGAAAGCAAGCTAAGGGAGATCAAAAAGCCAGGTTTTCAAAGCACTCCTAAAAGTGGTTTCAGATTCTGCTTTGCGCAAGTAGAGAGGCATCGCATTCCATAGAGCGGCTGTTCTTAATGCAAAGGCGCGCCCTCCCATCCTAGCTTTACGGTAGGAAGGAGAGCAGAGAAGAAACTGGGAGTTCGAACGCAAGGTCCTGTTCTGGTGGTATTTCCGAAGTCTAAGCCTCAGATAACCCGGTCCACTTTCTCTAGTAGCTCTAAAGGCAAGTAACAGGGCCTTAAATTCGATTCTCCTTTTTACTGGAAGCCAGTGAAGACTGCGCAGGTGGGGGGAAATGTGATGCCGGAGAGGCACGTTTCTAAGAAACCTAGCAGCAGCATTTTGAACTGTCTGGAGCCTTTGAATAAGATAGGCAGGAAGGCCAAGATACAAGCTATTGGCATAGTCCAGCTGGGATGTAATCAAGGCATGGACTATAGTGGCCCGACAGTTCATCGGTAATAAATAAAGAAATCTACGCAAACTTTTGAGCTTCCAAAAACATGCTCTAGAAACTTGGCCAATCTGGGCCTTCACCGACAATTCCGAGTCAAATCTAAAACCCAAATTTCTGACAGATAAGACTGGGGTGGGAGGGGATTCAACTGCAATGGCCACCATAAATCAGCCGGTGGAGGTGATGGTTGGTTAAAGAACATCACCTCAGTTTTATCGGTATTCAATTTAAGACAGTTATCTGTCATCCATGAAACACTGCGGGTGACCAGCCCCTCTGATTCATTTTGGTCCTGTTCAGCTTGGGGTCCTCCCTGTGCCATCGACGCCTCTGTCCCCCCAGCACCAGCCTTGGGGAGAAGATCCTTCACCGACCTATCCTTCCTGGATTTGTTTGTGGCCATCTTAAAGCGGCTACGTCTCCTTTGCGTGCAGATGTGAAGCAGTGTGGGGGATGGTAGGGGGCTGTAGATCTTCTGGAAGCGAATAAGTGGCTATCCACGCCACGCGGTCTGCAGCCTCTGTCGGTCTCAGTCCCCACAGCCCGGAGTCAGCCAAGTCGATGCCCCGGCATGCAGTTCCCAGCACGTGGCTCCCCTGGTAGGTCCCCTTCGCGAGTCACCACCGAAGGCTGCTCTGTAAATCACCCTTTCTGAGCATGCCCCGGGAGTCACTAGGGCCGCTCCTGCTAGGCCCCCCTCTCTCCCAAGGCCCTCCAGCTGTAGCCGCGCAACTAGTTGCGCCGTCTGTGCCGCTGTCCGAACCGCGCCGTTCCCAGGCGTATGTGCCGTTACTCCACTGCCGCCACTCCTTGGGGTCTCAAGGCATCTCCCGGCATCGCCGGTGGATGGGCACCGCGTCCGTGCGAGGCCTGCCGCCTCTCAGTGCAGCCAAAGAAAACACGCCCGTGGGACAGGGCGGGGGGATGCCCACCAGTGAGCTGGACGTACGGCCCAGACGTCGCCGCCGCAAGGCCGCCGGGCGATACTCACAGGCCCACTGCTACCAGTCGGCCAAACTCTGCAGGGAGGAAGCGTGGGGCCCAGGGGGGACCAACAGTACCTCAGTGCCGTAGATCTCGGGCTCATCCGCCCACACCGGCAGTCCGATCGGGGCCAGCGGCCCCCCGAGTCGAGTCACACACCCCGCTGATCCGGTGCGCACCTCCAGCTGGGACAGGGGTGCCCCGCCACCTAGGGCCAGCCCGCCGCCGCTCGGATCTTCCAGGGCACCGCCGTTGGGCCCGCTCTCAGGGCATGAGCCGGCCTCAGCGCGCCTCCGCACGCTGCTCGTCCCGCAGTCCACGGGGACCTCAGCCCAGGCCCCAGCGCCGATCTCGGCGCGTAGATGTCAGCGCCGCTCCGCTCACAAACTCCGGGTGTCGCGGGTGTGCACCGGACCAACGTGGGGTCTGGAACGCTGTTTGGGGGTCTGCTATACGCCGCTGTGAGGCTAGGGCCCAGGCAGGGGATTGGAGCGACGAGTAGGCACGTCCTACTCAGTCGCCATCTTGGCCACGCCCCCTACATTCTTTTTAATGGATTCCCCCACTTAACAAATAAAATCCCCTTATAGACTTAAATGGGGTCACCCACTTTTAATCCTTGATCATCCTTCAAAACAGTGTTCATTCTCTATTCACCTTAAGGGGATCACTTTCTTAAAAACTTAACAGGTAGGCATTAACCATGGAGTAAACACCTTCAGCCAGGCCCTATGAACAGCCCTTCATAGTTTTGTTAAATACAATACACACATTTCTTAGAGGAGCAGAATGCTTTACAACCATAGAGCCTAGCTTACAACCACGCTGTAGGTTACCCCTACTGTCTGCATTATTCAACAACGTGCAATGCCTCAAAATTTTCAGGGAAGTGCTGCAAATAACATCCTTGTCTTATAAACCTCTACATTACATAGAGTTAGTCCATAGCACTTTATGACTACTATTTAACATGGGCATTTGTATTCTATTGTCAACAGGCGCTTTGATATTCTCACTGATTTTTTGGTTAAAGGCTTTAGTTTTAATCCCCAATCTATTTGGAAACGTGCCACAGCAACTCACACCACGCACATTCAGCCTTTACCCTGTTTAACATCGAGTACTGCTTGCACATAAAACTTTACTGGTAGGTAAACCTTGCACCATATAATATTTGCCAACCTCATCCAGACTTGCCTGCAGGGCCTTCGCTATTTCCATTCTATACACTGGCAAGTGTACATACAGTAATTCTATGCTGTATAGGACTGTAGGCCATTTACTACCAATATTATTTTTTTAAATAATGTAAGGGTTTTTGGAGTAGTGTGAATAGCAGAATCATACCTGCATGGCCTCAGTGCTGACATCACTGATGCCATTTGAGATGTCATGGGTAATGTCATCAACTGTCATTTAACATGTCATGAGTGATGAAAAACACATGGTCATAAACAGTTTTTGACGGAGGTGCAAGTTATAGTTGGTTCTCTAAACTATAATGGGTGAATTTCAGTGTTTGTTTCATTTTATAAACGTTAGTTTTTAACTCAATTTAAAACCTAATTATAACATCACTTTTAACATTGTTTTTCAGTGAATAAATGTTCATATAAACAAAAAGGAAAAGGGTAAAAAGGTGTAGGTTTAATACTTTAAAATCTTGTTTTTAAAAAATGTAACACTACATAATAAAATCATAACAGAAAAAAATGTAATAACAATGTAAAAAGTAGAAAGAAAGGTAGAGGAAAAACCTGTGTAGGCACTCACTTGCAGGCTGACATAAATGTAATTCAAAATTAGGGTCAGATGTACAATGAATCAATTTCCAAAAAGTAGTCGCAAATTGCATATCAACTTTTTGTCAGTCGTTTCTGCAAACCAACCTTTGTACAAATAGGCTGGTTCCCAAAAACAGCATTCGGAGTGGATCACAATTCAACCTTCCTCATCAATATTCATGAGGTAGGTTGCAAATTTTGACTCACTCCCATTGGATGCCATGTCTGTGATCACATTTAAATAATGTGGACTATTTTCAAATGCAGCCTGTTTTCCTTACAGGAAATGATCCAGCATTTAAGAAAAAAATATGTACTGTATTTAAAAAGTTTGTTTAAGAGTTGTCAGAGGTGCTCTGGGCCACTGCCTACTCACAAACAAACTTTTGTTTTCCATTTACAAAGACGAAGGGGTCCCTATCCCACAGGAACCCCTTCCCCTGTGGAATAGGGTTACAATTTCCTTTGAGGAATAAGGAACCTATCAATGGTTTGCTGCCAAAATTGCTGTTGCAAACAAACAGCTTTGCGAATCACAATTCAGAATGGACGCCCTTAACACAACCTTTCCAATCTGCAATTATGAATGCATTTCAAAACACATTTTTTGAATTCTGTATTGTGATTTAGCGAATTGCAGGCTTGGCGACTGCTAAATGACTTTGTACATCTGGCCCCAGGTGATCTGAAAAAAATGTAATCCAAAATTATGGAGGTCAGCAATGTAATGTAAATTGATGTATAGGAGCAGATATATGATGGTTTGGTAAATGCTGAAACCATTAATGCCATGACATGATGTGATACTTTGTAATATGTGGTTCTCAATTTTTTCACTGCTCCATTTAGATTTTTAAAATTCATAACATTGACTTAATTTGTCTTTGGTCACACATTTATAAGAGTTGCAGCCTTCAGGCGCCTATGCTGATGAGCTGAGAAACCACCCCTGTATGTGCACTAATTTCCATTGTACTAATATAATGGCTGTACATTAGAGTGGAAGGTCCCCTGAAAGAGAGCAGGTGGGGGTAAGTATCTCTCCTTAGAGTATACTCACAGATATGCAGGAGCTCCCCTATGCAGTATTTTACTATGTACATTTATCTTGGGAGACATTGTTATAAGGAGAGAACACAGATATGATCCTTAATGTATCATGGGGATCAAGAGAGACGTCATCTGGACCGCCATTATTTATCTGCTAGCCATACAATATAGCTAGTGTACTCTATTCAAGTGAGTTGGGTTTATGTTGAATGAGGATTCCTTTGTTTTGACCTGGGCATCAGGTCGCATAAAATATCAAGGTGGAAGCACAGTAATTAGAAATAGTTGGGCGGAGCTATGTGTGACACTATGCCAACTGACTTGGATACACCCTGAATACCGATCTCACCCTTAAGGAACACATCGCTCAAGAAAACGAAGCCATCAATGTACCAGCTCTCACTCCTTAGTAAAGTAAAACCAATCCTCCCTGAAAGCAACTTCAGAGTTGCTTTTTAGGCTTGATTACCCTTGCATCTCAGCGGGGGCAAAGCCCTGCACCATGACTTTCCAGACTCCACGCTGGCACCCCTTAAGTGGCAGCACGCCTCATTAAGTGTCTGAAGAGATATGTTCACAACCCCCACAATGATTGAACTTCACTGACTTCCTTTACTAGCATGCACCATCTTCAAAACCAGCAGCATCATCTACAAAGCAATCAGCAGCAATTCACCTGCCTAACTGTCTAACAAGCTCACCATCTCTGGTGGTTCTCAGCACACCCACAGCCAAGACACCATCAGAATGGAGATAATGAAGTGCAAAAAAAAACCACAAAAGCAAAGCAACAGGCCTGCTCTATCTAGGAGCTGAAGCCTCACATCATGATTCAGTAACACTCCGCAAAACAGTTACCGCTCCTATCACATGTTGATGTGTCTTTGCCTTTGACCTTGTACAATGTTCTGCTGCCTTTTTGTTAAGTTTGCTCTATATAAATGTCACATATGTACCTGAATACATAGTATGCTGGGGAGAGCACACTTCACTTTAGACCTTTTCTGCGAGAACTAAGGTCATCTATTTTAGTATGAAGAGACTATGAGTTTTCTCCCGTTACTTACAGTTCACAAGCTACAACCCTTATATAGCACAGTGATCTATGGAATGTCATCAAAGAGCTTCATGCAGACTGGATGGTATAGGTTAGAACGTTATTGTTTCTTCCCCAGACTTTCATTATCCTAATCTTGCAAAAAAGGATTTATTTGGGTAGAAGAACATTCTTATTAGTAAAGCCTACCACTCCGGTACGTTTTAATTCATGAGTTTGTGCTTCTCCAGACCAAACACTTTTAAAATAAACTGCCTACTAGAATGGGTGACACGTGATTCCTACCCCTTGTAATCCTCATTGTCTTATGTAACATTTCCTATAGATTGATTTACACACATATGATTCATTGGCTCTGTATAATGTGCATGTGATGTAAAGTGCTCTAACACCCTACACTGGTATGAGTAGCGCTAAAGAACAAATGAAATGCATGTGAGAGAGAGGCTATGAAGAGATGATGGTCACTGGGAGAGCGTGGTAGTGAGGGAATTCGTGGAGAAGGACGCTTTTTTGGGGGGGCGCCCACAAAGATTGTCGCACTGGGAACCACCAGCGATAAAGCCAGCCCTGCTAGGAGCTAAAGATACAGAGTAAAAAAGCTATGCATGCAGCAGTCGAAGTTACTGAATGCTGACCTATGTTAATGTAGAATCATCCCAGCTTCTTTACCAATACTAAATGAGCAAAAGTTTCATGTCTTTTTTTTATCACTGTATAATTTTCTATACTTATCATAACAGGAGCTTCTTCGCTAATACCAACAATTCCATGTTAAAATGCCAATCATTTCTCAGCCCACGCTCATCTCAAGAGATAAGAAAATATACATTTTTGTAAGTTATTTAGTGCAATTCAATATTTTTGCTGACATGAAAATAGGAAAGAATTTTTAATTAGAACCATATTCAGAACAACCTTTTTAAAACGTGAAGAATTAATTAGCCTTGGTAAATTATTTACTATAATCCAAACGCTAAGTGCTTCTAAACATGAACATTAGTGATTTGAAGATAATATGCAATCTGCTTTATAAGCTTTTTCTCTCAAATCTAAACTAATTTATCTTTGTGAGGCTCGGGAGTCCAGAACTAAGTTGCTTTGGAATAATAAGGCAACTAGTAAACTGTTGATTAATGCATACGTGAATAAGACACCACCAAAAGCACGTTTTCCACAATATGTTGTTTCCTGCAGCAGAAAGCGTACAGACAAAACTGCCGGGAAATTAACTTGGCAGTGTCCTTGGCAGCCGCGGCCCATGCAGGTAGAGCGGTGGGTCCGGGTGGGAGGAGATTTCGACAGACGACAACGAGGGAAAATTAATTATTTATTTAATTTTCCCTCATCATTGTCCGTCGAAATCCCCCCAACCGGCCCCACCGCTCTACCTGCATGGGCCGTGGCTGATCCCTGGTTGCTGAGATTGACACAGCTGTAGTGCAGGATAATCGTGAAGTTGCTTGACACGGGGGCTTCTGGTGATATCTGGAATCATTTATTGTGAAAAGGAGTTGCCTTGATTGCATTCGCTGAACATCAGAGTTGGATGTATACACTGGGTGAAATGTTCAGGCCTGTGACTGAAAATTGGATGGAGATAGCCACCTTGGCGATGCAGCTGATTGGTTGCTCTCCTCACTCAACATGCCCACAGTACCTTCCCCTAAGCAAAGGCGAGGTTACCTCCTAAAAATGGAATCATACACAGGCCTGGTTCTTTCTGTCTCATCAGCATTGTAGCCCTAGGATATATCCTTGGGGGCATATTTAATATTATTTCAAACAAAGTGACACACAAGGGAACTCGCGGCACTGCGTCGCGTGAAAGGGAGAAATCAGAAATGCTCCCTATTTACAAATATATGGAGCATTTCTTCTCTCTCACCTTGCGGTGGTGCACTATGCACTGCCTAGCACCAATGCAGGCACCCTTGCACCATAGTGCATGGGCGCCTGCATTACAGGCAGAATTGATTTTGTGCAGGAAGAGAACCTGTTCAGCCAAATCCCCACTGCATACAGCTGAAGGCTATGTGCAGCTGTGGGTTGGATGGCTGCAGCAGGGAGAAGCAAGAACCTGGCCACAGGCCCTGCCCTGCAGTCAGCTCCCAGCTGTGCATGATTAAATAGTTAAGCGGGTTTAGGCACTGGGTCTGGCAGAGGGTTGGGCGGCTGTGGAGGGTTGGGCGCAGCACCTGGCCAGAGGCCAAGCCATGTGGCCCAAACTCGTTTAACATTGAGACAGACATGACAAACAGCAACACATTTTTCTATTCTTTAACCTAGAACGGCGGTTGTAACAAGAAATTTCTTTTATTTTTTCAGTATTTTTTCATTTTCGGGGCGTTTATCTAAAAACAGCAAAAAACAGGGCATCTGAACTTGGATCAAAACAATAATTATTCCTGCACTTTGATTGGTGAGCAGCCAGCTGCTGGTCTCTCACTGCTGCAGTTTTATTGCCAACAGAAATAATTTTCCAGCATTTCATGCAATATAACTCAATATTTGCATAAAGAGGGTTGACATCTCTTGTTGTTTGGTGGCAACAACTTCAAGAAGAACGTGGGAGAATGGGGACCACAGTAGAAGATGTTGAGGCTCCCTCATCTTCATGACATCTTCTCTTTGCTTATTAAACTGAGAAGTGTGCTAAGCATTAAGATGTGTTATCTAGCCTGACTTTCCAGAGGAGTACTTTTTCCCAGTACCCTGGGAAAACTCTGTATAACACAGGTTGCAGGTTACTACTGATCCAGCGCGATATTAGCAAACAGCATTCATACACTAGATACTCACTTGGGCCCATACATTCATACTACGCTAATACTTACGCTGGGTTTTATCAGTTGTTACTCTCTATCAAAATCCCTGCTACCAATTACCTTCTGATTGAAGAGTAATGACTTACCAATGAATCCTTTGCTAATTGGAAAATTTAAAATGAGTGACATTCATTATAGTACATAATCCTGAAATAACCACTGAGTCAGGAAGTTTTAAAATGTTTATCTAAAGATTTAGCGGAGTAAAATACAGAGCCACATGGTACTTAATCGCAATACCCAAGATTAAGCATAGAAATGATTATTGCTAATCAATGACGGTGTTTAAAGAAAAGGAGAAGATAGAGACAGCAGCGCAACTAAAGGTTGCATTATATTTACCTAAGTGCGAGAACCAAACCCCTTATCCAAGGAGTTGAAAGGATAGGACCCAGGAAGGATGAAGAGCAAAGACTTCCTCCAGGATCAGGACAGGACCGGTGACCTCTCTACAACGACGCCTGCGTCGTTCCCCTCTCTGATACTCGACTTCTCCTCGATTCTCCCGTGCCTTCCTTCTAATGGACTCTGCCGCCCCCTCCTCAGGACCTCTTCTGCAATCGATCAGCTTGGCGGTCTGGAGCTCTTCCTGTCAGCATCTCCGCTCTCCTGTGCTTCAAGACTTCCGACTAAACTAATTAACTAATTCTATATCTATTATACCCTTCTACGCCCATGTACCTCCCCTTAATGTTGCTAAAATATGGGGCCACTACTTCTGATTGGACAGAGACAGGAGGTGGATTCTCGCACCATATTGATTTGGCCTAAATTGTAAAGCCTATTGTCTTTACGTTCCCACCCCTTCAAATTAATACATTCGCTTTATTTCCCACCCGTCTCATGACAAATGTAAAACAATTTTCATAGACAATGTATCAATGTACAACAGGGAAAGCAAAGTACATCATCTTCGGTCATCGGGTCGCGGCCTTGGACTTCGTCCAGGTTGACTTCATTTGGCAGGCACACAGGACACATGCGCAGAACCATTTGCCTCTCGAGTTTCAGATCACCAGCCCAGGCCCAAGTTTACGAACTAATAAAAGTGTAAGAAGAAAATATTAAAATCACAAAATAAAATGTTTCACTGTATGCCCACTTTTTCTATTCTATTCCCATTTAATTATATATTCTATCCAGCGTTAGGAAACGACAATTTAGTAATGACATGAGAGCAAGCTGAAACATGTGAAAACATCAAGCAGCCATTTTAATGCACACTGCGCAGAAGCAGAAATTTCCCACCAAGCAAAGAAAGATGTCACACCATGTGATATGGTTGCGACATGCGCATTGAGTTTTCCCGCGCATAGCGGCCATTTTGAATTACAAACAAGCGTTATTCATTAGTAAAACACATAGGCAAGCTTCCTTTTCTTTCGTGTCGTGAATGCAAAAGGTTAGTATTAACAATACAAGTTTAATAAATTAATACTGTGAGGAAGATTGAATACAAGCAAGTTTCATTTATGAAACCTTGCTCCATCACTACCATTGCTGAAACTTTCTTTTCCCCTGGTGCATTGGAAAAAAAGTCACAGACAATGGGCTGAAGATAAGTTCTTGACTCCTGTTCTTCCTGATCCTCTTAAGCTCCTCTCCTCTCTTCTCTTCTCCAAATGTCATGTTTAATACTTTTTTAAGTTAATCAATCCCCCAAAATTTTGAGCAAACACTAAAAAAGAGTCAAGAGACTGGAAGGATGTGTAGAGGCACAAGTCAAACTTGACAGTAATAGTCCGGGAAGTTCCTCAAAATGTATTAATACAGTAATTTCAACCAATCAAATGTGCTTTTACTGTAAGTCATAGATTCAATGGTACAATTTTCTGGTCATGAGAAACCGAAAAATGCAGCCATTTTACTAAAAACTACAAAAGATCTTTGTTATTTGTGCCTGTGAGGAAACCCCTAAGGTCAAACTGAAAATAAAATGACCACTTAATAGTAAACTCAATTGTTTGCATTCCTTCCGGATCTGGCGAGACTGCTGCGGGACCCATAAAAGGAAGTAAAGGCCCCACAGGAGGGTCTGTCACTCTATCATTGGCTCTTTGGGTCCCATTGGAGACTGTGGTATCTTTGTTACATCAAAAGTAAAATGAAAGCAGATATTTGTTTGGTTACTGAGGGAACGATACTTAAAAAAGAAACCCACACCCTTTAGAAACATCTTCATATAGTTTTCCGCACTACCATTACCAGATTTGTGTTTAAAAGAAGCAGTTTGGTGTAAATACAGTCACAGTCCATCTTGGCCTGAGATAATCCTGGACATCTGGAGGCATCAAGCACATCATCTACCAGGCCTATGGCAGGTTCAGCATCAGAAGTTGGCAACATTATTGTCATTCCTTCCACTTCTGCAGCACCACAACAACCAGGCCTGAGAAAGAATCAGTGGTGCAGCAGTTTTTTAGAAAGTTCAGTTGGCAAAAAAAACTAAAAAACATAGGTGCACAAAAGGTTGTGTACACTTTGTGCAACTAGATGCTGCATGAAGGAAAGGCTGGGTAATATTCCATGGAGCCCAGTGGGATATGGAAGTATCTGAGGGCTAGCTGTGGATCCGAACATCATAGCTTGTGATGGGATGCAGAAGAATCGAGCAGCTGAAGGACAACAGACTGCTCCACAGGAAGTGTTGCATCAACAACTGTAGGAAAGTGAAAAGAAGATGCCGTATTTTTCAATGTGCTGCAGTTACTGCCTCAAAGTAGTGGCCTCTGGGGAAACTAATAAAAGAATAATTTCAATGACCAAGGAAGACCATCTCCACGAAGAACACAAAGACTTGTGGAAAAAAACAAAAGAAATAAAAATCAAATGGATAAAAGAAAATAAGAAAACAGTAGTTCTAAACTGTAAAAAAAATACAAAAACAATCAAAGCAAAAAATGTTTGAAAAATAACACAAAAACACACAAAAAATCATGCAATGTCTTCTACACTTAACCAGAGGTTGTGTGTTGACTGGGTCCGGGTGGATGATTTCACTGAGTTGGGCACAATGTCTCATAAGAGATCAGACTTTTTGACCACTCCAGTAATGCATATGGCTGTATGCCATCAGCAGAGGTACTCCCTACCTTCAAAAAGAGTTACACATCCTGAATGCAGGATATGGTCCAAAACAACTGAAATTCAGTGAAAAAACTAAGGTTAAAGTGAAGTTTTAGTTAGGTATGGAAATAAGACCTTTACTTGCATAAAGAAAACCCTAAATTCACTAAGATATGCCACAGATTAAAGAAACGTTATAGTTAGATGAAAAAGTCACAAAAGAGCTAATGTTTAAAAGTGAAAAAAACCACTCAAATTCGCTGGTTTTGGCTCAGTGAGCTAGCTATAACGTGTACCCCCATCATGCACTACTTATGACCTCACATATTACATCAGTAATGACAAGTTAAATGACATCATTGATGACTTCACTGATGACATCTCATATGAGGTGCTGTGAGTGGGAGCATATAAGGCTTCTTCCCCAACTTCCCATGGGCTGGTCTCTGCTAGAAAGAAGTGCCTCTGGGAGAGTTTCGGTGGCAACCATGTGCTTAAAACATCAAGGTGCAGTGCAGCTTCTGTTTTTCACAGGTTGCATCTAGGCCTCTAGCTTTTCCTTGCATACAGTCCTGTCTGCATCAATGCTTATTAGTTTAGTGCTGATGTTTTGGTGCAAGGACCTACCAAAATGTATATCCACCCTTCCTCCCTTGTAGAAGAATGGGCCACTTAGAGCCAATAAGTTTCTGCCTGAAGATTATATTGTTTAGCTCCATGAAGCAGTGCCAAACAAGTTTGCAGTACCTGGGCCCCATCAAATGGACTCCATTGTACGCTAAAATTATACACTTATGTTGAATGTGAAACATCACTTGACGAAAAATGGGAGCCTTCTGTTGCAATCAAGAAACTTGTCTCAGCGTCCGAGAAATTGCGTTCTGCACATGCCAGAACGTGCAAAACAATCTAAGGAAACACTTTCGAGTAGATTTATAAGCATTTTTGCGCTGGGTTAGCGTCACTAAAGTGACGCTAATCAGCACAAAATGTTTTTTTCCTACTTTACTTTCCAGTGCAAAACTTGTTTTGCTCTGGAAAGTACCCTAAAAGTAATGCAAAGCAGCACGAAACACTGCTTTGCGTTACTGAGCGCCAAGCGGGCGTTACATGGGTGGTACAAGGGCGTTCCCATGCAACCACCCATGCATTTTGATGCAAAACCCTATCTACAAACAATAGTAGACAGGGTTTAGCGCCAAAACTTAACGCCATTTCAAAGGAGGCGTTAAAAGGAGAAATGTTTTTAATTCTCCTTTCTTTTCCAACTTTGTATGCGTGCTGCACTGTGCAGTACACATACAAAGTAGGAAAAGACTTTAAACTTGTCTAGGCATAGTATTTTGTACAGGAGGGGTACCCTTCCTGTACAAAACCTATGGTAGACTTAGGCATGCACCATAGCGCTATGGCGCTAATGTGCGTGCCTGGCGCAAGGCACCTGAAATCAGAGCTGGCGCTAGGGAGAGGGGAGGAGAGAGCCATATCTCGTGTAGATGTGGCATTCTCCTGCTCCCTCCCTGTCACACAACGCAGCGCAGCATTTTTGGCTGCAGCGCTCGGTTGGGAGACAGTTTTGAAAATCTCCCCCCAAGTGTACAATGAGATGATATGTAATGTAGTTTGTAAAACTCTCTTGATTACAGCTTCAATTTGACATGATATAGATCGACTGACGTCAAAACCACAGTTTGCAGGTCCAGGAAATCGACAAACACAACTTGTGAGTCCAAGCAGGAGTTATGTCCTAATTTTGGTAATAGCTTTTCACAAATACTAGTTCTCTCTTGTCCTAATTCTGCATCATCTGATTCTACACGAGCAATATAGATACTTGCAACATACTTAAATCAGTGCTGTGAATGCAGCCTCTGTGGAGCCAGACAATGCAGCATGCAGACGATGCTTCCAGACAATATGTCCCAGTAGCCTTTCGTGTACATTGAATAGATATATTAAACGCACAAACCGCTACAAAACCCCGAATTTGGCATGACCATTAGTATACCTTTGGGAATCTGTTGATAACTGCTGAGTTGGATGCTGCAGGTAAGAGAACATTTCGCTTCTGGGTAACACCCTCAATTACATTCTGCACTCTGTGGGCAACATAGTGACAACTATGGTCGATTGTATCAAATAACTGCTAGAGGCACCTTTGTAAGGGCTGCCATCTGTCGATTGCATACAAAAAACTACCTACTATGGCCCTGATTTCGAGTTTAGGTGTTATTTATCATACTTGATAAATAACGATACCACATGGTACGTTATTTATGAGGTTGATAAATAACCCCTTTTACGAGTTGACGGAGAATAACGTGGATTTGGGTGTTTAGCACACCAAAATCCACATTATATGGTGAATACCGTATGCTTTTCCCCAGTTAAATTTTGGCAGGTTTGACCTGCCGGAATTTACTAAAGGTTGAAGTTTTTAACGCATCCTACCGGATACCGGATACGTTAAATACCTAACAATTCGTAATGCCGACCCGTGCCTAAACAGGGGTTTACACATGGTTCGGAATATACCGACCAACTCGTAATCAGGGCCTATGTAAACTAGAATCAACTCACCATGGATCATCTAAAAAGCCGAAAGAAATAGTATGGGGGGAGGGTCAACATCCAGTTGTAATGCAGCCAGACTCTTCAGAATGTCATCCTGTTTAATCTTGTCATAGAAGAAAGGTATGTCGATCAACAACTGAATGCACCCCATCACCCTCAATATTCTAAATCAGTCTCCCTTGCATTTCATGTTCATGCTACTAGACACAAGAATACATTAAGAACTGAACGTTCCCATCTTGCTGTCCTTGCTGGGTTGGCTGCTACTTCCAATGCAGGAAACTAGTCCACTATTGGCAGCAAAATGTTGTCTGTATTCCTGTTACTGACAACCATGCCCTCATTTAGTTGTGGAAACCGCATGAAAATGGGTGACGTGGGTTGTAGGTATGTCCCTTCAGCCATGCAAATGTGAAAGGAATTATGTAGTCCTGCTTTGAACAACAGATCTCAGGCCTTGGTTTGCTTTCAGGATGCCTCACCATTAACGAATCTTTCTCTTAAAGGGACGTGGTTGATAATGCCCTTAAAACCAAGAGGTTTTGGAGTAGGCATTCAAGAGAGGAGTGAGTGGTTCTAAGGGACCACTGATTGACTGCTGTAACAGGCAAAGGGGATGCAGTCTGTCAAGGACTACTCTCTCTTTGTGAATGGTTACTGTCTCGGGTGTAACACAGGCCCCTGAAGACCCTCTGGTGCAGTAGGGGCCCACACCCTCCTAGGGCCCCCATTCAACCTAAGGTCAATGTATTTCTCTGAGGTATGGGAGACTCGGAGGACCCTAACTACTTTCTGCAGGGGGGGCATCATTTTATGCTATGCACTGTACTGTCTGTGAAGGGTTTGTAGACACCATTCTAGAGTTTGTAACTTGAGGAGTAGTGGCAAATGTTTTCAGTATCCCATTGTCCTCCATTAGCATGGAGGGCACGGCCACCTTTCTTAATGGAAAAAAATACCTCGAAAAAGAATATTTTTGATGCCCTTCTGGCAACAACTCTACATATTGCAGGTGCGCTTTGTAGATTAGAATTGGGCATTGCGGATTGAAGCAGGTCTGCAGCCATTTGTCCACATGGACCAGGATGTTTTGTGCCTGAGATAAACCATAACAAGACTTTTTAATTCCATAGATGCTAAACTGTCTACTGAATCCTATTTCGGTTCCCTTCCCCCCACCGTAAAATCAAAAAAATAAACAATTGTAATTTACGAAATGCACAATACAAAGTTGTGTCATTTACAACTAAGAGGTGCTTATTTTATCAGTCTTGGAATGGTGAAAGTTAGTTGGTTAGGCAAGATTTCGAACGTAAAGCCCTTCCGTTGTGCACAGATATTCTATTTTCTGAGTTTTCTTCCTCAAGCTTTCCCTCATAATTGAAATGATGAATTGTTGTATTCATTGGCCCTGAATTGGAATTAAAGTTCACACTTAGTTAAAGCAGTTGCAAGCAATTCCCAATGCACATTAGCTATTAAAACAAGCATTTGCAATGCAATAGGTCTCACATTTATAAGAGTTAGAGCTATTGGCGTTGTAAATGGCAATGTCTTTTACCTATGTCTTTTGGCTTGGAGTGGGTGTATGTGGTGTGGAGTGGAATTATGTGGGTTGGATTGGAATTGTTAGTTGTTGAATTGTGTGGTGTGTAGTGGAATTATGTGGATAGTAATGATGTGGGTTTGAGTGTACTGGCTTAATGTGGAGTGGGATTGTGTGTCATCGAGTGTAAATATGTTGAATGGTATTTTGTGTTGTGGAGTGGTATGTCGTGGAGTTTAATTATGTGGTGTGCTGTTGAATTTTGTGGCATGATGTGAAATTTTGTGGGGTGGATTGGATGCATGTGGTGTGTTGTGTAATTGTGTTGAGTTGAATTATGTGGTTTATTATTGAATTATGTGGTGTGGAATGGAAAAATGTGTAGAGTTGAATTGCGTGGCATGGAAGTGTGTGGCGTTGAGTGAAATTCTGCTGATTGGAATTAAATGGCATGATGTGGAGTGCATTTGTGTAGATTGTGTTACCAAGTTTAAAAGTGATGAAACATAATTACAAAGAAAGGCGGCCTTTCATTGTGCACAAATTCACAAAATTAGCTAGATGTCAAGGTTGAAAGATGCACTAACACTGGTGAAAAACAACACTTCACTTTTACTATGAAGTTGATTTAGTAATTGCGTCTGGATATTTGGAGACAGATGCCTGAAAGGAAACAACCCAGAACTATATATTTAAGAAATAAGTTATCAAAAGGCTTCAGTGCCATGAAGAGATGTTAAATAAATGTTCACTTCATTATAAAAGGCATGGTCTGCATTTTGTCCACGTACGTGCACCATGAAACACTTCAGCTTAAACATTTTTAAAAAAATGGAAAACAATGTCAAATTGTAAAATATATCATTTAGGAGTAAGTGGAGGGCAGCTCCAAAGAACAGTTTAAGATTTTGGAAAGGAGGCATAATTAGGGCAAATTAAAGACTTCTGTCATAACGTGTATTCAACATTGCTCTCTGGAGTGCACATTCTTCTCCCCCATAAGCAATTCCTTCACCTGACCTACCAAAGGTAATTGATTGAAAGTCAGAATTTGTGTGCTTTAATATATACATTTCTCTATACTTCTGTGGAACTGGAATGTTTTCTTTTCTGTTTACCTTCAGAAATATATTTGGATTATTTGTTTTAGACGTCTTTATACCCGAGGGAATCCAAACGTGTAGCTTAAACATATGTTAGACCATTAAAGGGATCCCACAAATTAGTAGCCAGGAAAGCCACACAGATCTCTTTGAAGGGGAAACTAATATGTAACAAATGCTGAGTACTGAGTTGCCGTACCACTCTTTCTGTCCTAGCTATAACCTCCCTCCTCTCCAATATTACTGTGACCATGGATCGAAGAGCACTCAATTGCTTCACAGGAATGGATCAGTGGTGACTAGTATGGATAGGGATGGCGGGCAGAGGGAGGGGGTAAAGAAAAAAACGTACCTCCTCGCCGCGTCTTGTCTCTCCTCAGTCGTCTCTCCGCATCGTCCCTCCGCTCCGTCCCTCCGCTCGTTCGGAGCATCGGAACAGGAAGCACCCATGCTCCCCTGACTAATGCAGCTTTGCAATTGGTCTGAGTGCCGTGATTCGGCGCTCAGCCTGAGAATGGGAACCTGGGCATGTTCTCCATCTAGGCTGTAATACAGTCTGCATAGAGAACATGCAAAGTGTGCATGACTGTTTGGCCTGCCCGAGAGGGCAGGCCAAACAGTCATTGCGCACTTACAGAGTGCCTACCACTCCTCCCCCCTGCTCAGAGAGCAGAGCAGCCTCGCCTGCCCCCCAAAGACGCCACAGCAGGAACAAATAAAATGATAATAACAACAAGTTATTATCATTTTATTTGCCCTTTATTTACACTGCTGAAAGCAGTGGGGCGATGCTCCCACGCATTAGCGGAGGAGCCGCCACTGGAATGGATGTTGAATTGTGTTTTCTGGGTACTTACCTTTACTGGCAGATTGGAGTAGCTTGAGACACAGTGGCGCCTGTCAAATAAACCAACCCTGATGCTTGGAGAGGTGCCAATCACCATGTGTGTTCGAAGTCCCACTTCAAAGGCAACTCTTCTCTTGCTTAGTAATGGATACACATCACTCCCTTCCTTTCACCCTGCTCTAGATGGCAAAGTGTTTAACTGTTTATCAGCCTTTCACCAAAATCTGAAACTGATCTAGTGCTGTATGGTTTAAAGTCTAAATGTAGAACAGGCGCTATGCTACTACGGAACACATACATGGAGGAAAGCAGTGTTGACGTTTGGAAACGTCCCAGCAATGGCAGTGATAACGCCGATTCTTATCTAATTATCTATAAGAACCTTCTGGTCGCCAAGATCTTTTTACCTGTTGAATAGTGTAAAGGAGAGAATCTCATCCGGTTATATAACAGCATTCATTTTGTCTGAAAGGACCACTGACTCCGAATTCAAGTTTAAGAATTTATTATCGCCAAAAATAACTGAACATGCAAGCACCTCAACACGAGGTTAAAGAAATAGATGGGCACTAATACAAATAATAACCTACGCAGGAGTCTCATCCGACTCAGGATAAAGAGAATAGAAAGTTCTAGAAGGATCAACCAAGCTATGATTGCTCCAATTTCTACGTTGCTTTTCATTTATCTAAGCAAGCTTTAAATCAATTGCTGTCCCTACACTAACACTTAGTGACATCCCTGCATAACGATTTTTCCCAGGCAAGAGTGAAATAAAGGTGTCAGCTGTGAAGACTTCCTAAGAAGTGCAATCACATAATACCTAAGCTCAGCTCTGTCCTCTTCTCTGGTCTCCCCTACCTCTTCTCTGGCCTCCCCTACCTCTTCTCTGGCCTCCTCCCTCAGGGCACTATCCCTAATACAAAACCCCAATACAATTGTACACGCCTTTGTCACGCCTCCTTGGCCAGGTCTTCTTTCTTGTACTTTTACATCGAAACGGTTACTTCATCCTGGACGGTTGCGATGACCTTGAGTCCCAGGCACCTTCTCCGCTGAAAGTATCATCCCTAAATTCCATTGCACTCCCGTACCATGCCTCCCATCTCTCTAACTTTTGAAAACAAAGAGTTAGTCTTTACTAACGAGACATGTGTCCTTGCACCTGCAACAAAGATACGTTCAACAGAAACCTTCTACTGTGCAAATTAAATCTACCGTTTGTGCCCAGAGAGCTTTACCAAGAGAAACTTTTCTCTGCCTACAAAATAAGCTAACATAAGAATAAACCAGGCCTTCCCTAAGCATATATGTAGTCAGGCCTTTACATATAACTTTTAAACACACATCTTACTTTTCCCTATAAGCATTTTCATTACAATTCATATGCAAACAATGAATTACATGTGCAACTTTAATATGGTGCACGTTTGAACTACTGCAATTGAATTACACACAAACTAATTTCTCTATGCATTATGTTCACACAATTCAATAAGCATTACATTACATGATTATCATAACACAATTATACTGCTGATTCACTTTATCTCAGTGAACTATTCATTCTTTACTAAACGTGCATGGATATACAACTGAATATATACGAATATATGTCTGAGTACATGCGGGTGCGGACTATCAGTGATTATGATGCACCCCTACAATTCACAAGAACATTTCGCTCTATCAGTTCCCCCTTTGATGACTCCTGTCATCACATTCCATTCAACTCCCTTGGAGAAAGAACCGACCTAAACAGAACTCGTTGCCATTTTCCCTGATCTTAGTTTCTCCATGCTCTTGAGCCTTTGATACTGACTGTCCTGCAGTCTTGCCAATCTCATCTCATTTTCCCTCAAAGCTCTCTTGACTCGGCCTGCTCGATACCACTTTTAGGCCTTGATCAAAATCCACAAACAAACCACACAAACCACCACGATAAGGAGGGGTCTCAGAAAATACCCAAGGAATCCCTTTCCTAGATTCGCAAACCAACCTCCCACTTGACCAAAACCCTTACCAACTTTTTCCCAGGCCCCCTCTTCGGTCAAATCCGCTATTTTTGTGTGGATTGTAGTGATGTTACTTATATATTTCTCCAGATCCTTGCTACGGTCTGGTATATAAGTGCAGCACTCTTGAACCTTCAACATTTTACAGACTCCGCCCTCTTTTGCCAATAAGACATCCAAAGCAAGGCGATTCTGCAAAACCATTGCCCTTATCGACAACATCTCTCCTTCCACCAGCACCAATGACTTTGCTGTATTCATTGAAAATTCATCCACCACAGTCGCTAACCTCCGGATTTTCACATCATTCAAGACTACTCCCAGACTGGGTATCATAGCTCCAAAGATATCCCCCACAACGATTCCTGCACTTGCAGCTCTTCTCGCTCTTGAATGCTCCCCACCTTCTAGAAGATCCAAATCCTCTGTATGGTAAATCTTTGGAAATATTATTGCCAAATAACATGTTCCATACCAATTTGCAGGCAACCTCACATAAGCATTCTTCCCACATACATAATACACCGTTGGTATCACTTGTACAGGACCTTGGAGAAAATCTTTTGCCACATCTGCCATGGTGAAAACGTGATCACAAGTGCTTTGTCCCACTGCAACCTTTTCGTAGTAAGTCTGATAACGCCTTATACACAACTTACCCCTCTGCTCTTTGTCTAACGCTATAGGACCATAGCTTCCCTTCGTCTTATGCAACTTTTCTTCATCTGTCCAATCTAGCCTGTGATGCCCCAAGTCTCGTGAGTGGGTCAGCTTTCTATACCTGTCCTCTACCTGATCTACAAACTTTTTCTCCACATCTGACATCGAGCAGGTCAGATTGTGTCTGTGAGCGAATGCTGTATCCAATTCCAAACTCGGTATGAAGAACTTCCTGAGTCTATCCTCGGTCTTATAATAATCATACTTATTCAAATGCTTGTAAGCTGGGACTTCAGGAAGCACTGCGTCGAAATTGGAAAAGAAATACTCAAACTGATCTCTCTCATAAAATAAACTAAGCAAAAGACTACATGAAATTCCATAAGTCAGTGGAAGATGGTGGTACCTAATACCCTCGTCCACCGAAGCAGGCAACTGCATACACACATAACAATCTTTCGCATCCATCACATCAACATACTCATATAGCAGCTTAGCATATGCGTTAAGCTTAAAATCACTCCTAGATAAATCTATATGTAACCTACGACTTTCTTCTAATAGCAAAGCTCTGTCAGCTCCCATGTTTACCCCCTTTTGGCTAGGTGTAGTAGGTGTAGGTGTCCCTGGCACCCCCTGCACTTCTAGCTCATGCGAACCAGTATATGAGACTGATTACTATGATTATAGAAACTATCACACTACTTATAAGAACGCCTACAATCCACTTTGATCTACGATTGGGATCTCCCGGCTCCATGGTTTCGAAAGTTCTCAAAAGTCTTGGTTATAGCAATGAACCCTGAAAAAAGTCTCTGTGTCCTTTACTCGTGACTTGCTTAACCAGCTCGGGCAACCATGAAATCTCCGGATTTTCCCTTCTCGATCACAATCTTATTTACACAGTCCAGAAAAAGACTTCCCTAGTTTTCGTTCCTCTTCTGTGGAAAGTCCCTAAGTTTATTCTTCTTCCACTCGGACCTAGGTTATCTTCTTCTTTTAGACTTTTATTTACAGTTTATAGTTGATCCACAATAAGATCCTCATTGAGCAATTCCAGAACGTGATACAAAAGTTCAAGACGCAATATTACCATTTCATGTGAAGACGGCTCAAACCCAAAAGACGGAAATTCGAGTCGATGCAGAACCAAGTTTCGAACTTCACTCAGAAGCGGGGATTCGGAACTGTGAGGGTCAGTGTTCCTTCTATTTCGAGCCCTGGCAACTGCAACACCACCTTCACCACCACGGGCTCCGACGGACCACCAGCACTGACCTCAGCCTTCCCGTGCTCACCACCCCCTGCATCAAACACTGTGTAAGTCCACTCAGGGGTAGAGTATCTGCGACAAGGTACTCTGGTTCTTTTCGACCTTCGCCGACTATCTTGAGCCTGGTCTTCGTCGCTTGCCTCTGTTTCAGATGCTTCAGACACTGGGGCAAGGTCTCTTTCAGGTGCTAACTTCAGGTTCCGTCGCCTCTGTCTTTCAGGCCAACTTTCTTCACTTCTGTTCGTTCGTCTGCCTTCCCCTTCTATACCCAGTGCACTACTTCCTCTTTCTGCTGAATCTGACTCTTCTCCGCCCACTGCACCGCTTCTGTCTTCGGTGTCTGAGTCAGGGTTCGAACTGTGGAAACCCCCTTTAGCTTGCTCTAGTGCACCACCAGCTGTGTCAGCGACCCTTACAGCTTGACTTGTCCTCTCATGTGGCCCTGCCACATCAGCTGGATTTTCATTTACGAGAGGAGCTGTTTCTTCCAAGGGTGCTGAAACTCTGCGGGTATGGGAGGCATGCACCCAGTTCGGCAATCCTCCACACTTTACTGCTGTGTTCGTGATGAGTATCACCTGATACGGGCCACGCCAACGGGCATCCAAGCAACTCTTCCTCACGTGCTTCCGGACAAGCACCCAATCTCCGGGACACAAATCGTGGCACAGATCACTCGAGGCTGGGACCACTGCTGCTTGCACCTGCTGGGATACAGAACGGACCACATCAGAGAGTCCTTTACAATAATCGAGAATCAAGTCATCAGTGATGCTTATCAAAGCTGTAGCTGGTACTGCCGGCAACCTCATTGCCCTTCCCATTAGAATTTCATGGGGGACAACCCGGTTTTCCTGTCTGGGACACTTCGCATGCTCATCAGCACGAGCGGCAAAGCGTCGGGCCATTTCAGGGATGTTGAAGAACACATTTTTGCCATCCGGGCCTTCAAAGTTCCATTAACTTGTTCCACCATCCCAGAAGCCTCTGGTCTGTAACTACAGTGAAGTCTCTGGTCAATATTCAATGCAGCACAAAGTAACTTCATGATTTCACTGTGGAAGTGCCTTCCTCTATCTGATTCCAAAGAGGTCGGTATCCCGAATCTAGGTATGAGCTCCCTGAACAATAACTTGGCCACTGTGAGGGTGTCACACCTACGTGTTGGGTAAGCCTCCACCCACCGTGAGAATACACATACCAGCACTAAAATGTACCTCAACCCATTACACTTAGGCATTTCCACGAAGTCTAGCTGTATTCTGTTGAAAGGCCCACCTGACCTCCCAATGTGACTCAATGTAACTACAGTTTTCTTTCCAGCGTTCATCTGCTGACACGTAACACACCTCTGACACACTGTTTCCGCCATCGCTCAAAATCGTGGGTTGTACCACGTCTGTCTAAACACTCTCATCATTGCATCTCTACCAAGGTGTGCCTGTCCATGTATCAGCCTTGCCATCGGACTCAACAATTCTTCTGGTAATACGGCTCTCCCATCGTTGGATACCCACACATCCACATCTCCTCTCTCACAACCAGCTTTAATCCATCCCTCTCTCTCCTGGTCTGAAACTTCGTCCTGCAATCGCTTGAGCTCTTCCCAAGTGTCTGCCATGGCCAACATTATGTTGAGCTCGGTTCTTTCTTGGCTCTCCCCTGCGTATCTATCTGTGAATATGCATCCTTGTTCTGCACAGAAACGGGCGACCTCGTCCGCGTAATTATTACCCAATGACACAAAGTCCTCCCCTTTCCCATGGGCGGAACACTTTACAACAGCAATTTCCTTCGGATGCTGTAGTGCATCCAACAGTTGTCTTATATATTCTCCATTCCGAATGGGTGAGCCAGATGATGTCAAAAATCCCCTCTGAGACCATAACTGCCCGAAGTCGTGCACCACACCAAACCCATATTGGCTGTCAGTGTAAATCGTGATTCGAATTCGATCAGCGGCCAAACAGGCACGGGTCAAGGCAATGATCTCAGCTACCTGCGCGGAGCGTACTCCTTCTAGGCAAGCAGCCTCGACCACTCCTGAAATGGTACATACAGCAAACGCTGCTCTCAATTGCCCCACACTGTCTCTTAAGCATGAACCATCGACAAAGAAAATTTCATCTGGGTCAGCCAATGGTTCATCGACAATGTCAGGTCTCGGTTTGGTGCAAAGCTCGGTCACATCGAGACAATCATGGTCCGCACAATCTTCATCATCCGTGTTCGGTGTAGGCATCAATGTCGCAGGGTTCAAGACAGAACACCTTTTCAGAGTCACATTCTCTGCGGCAAGTATGACTTGCTCGTACCTCGTTAACCTATTGTTCGTTAGGTGCTGAGTCTTGGTCCTGGTCATCAATAACTCAACCGAATGTGGCACATGTACAGTCAATGGATGTCCCCTTACAATGCTTTCACATCTTTCAATGCTGACACCGGTTGCAGCAACGGATCTTAGACATCCGGGCAACACAGAAGCTACTGGATCTAGAGTAGCTGAGAAATAGGCAACTGGTCTACGGACACCTCCATGGTTCTGAGCTAACACTGCTAATGCACATCCTTCCCTCTCATAACAGAACAATGAAAAGGCCTTGTTGTAGTCAGGCATTCCCAGTGCCGGAGCACTGCACAATTCATCTCTCAGTTTCAGGAATGACATCAAGCACTCCTCGTCCCATGGTACCGGATCACTCACATCCTTGTGCGTAAGCCTCTGCAAAGGCTTTGCTCTCAAGGAGAAACTAGGAATCCACTGTCGACAGTAGCCAACCATTCCCAGGAACATCCTAACTTCTCTCTGTGTAGTGGGTACTGACATACTCATTATTGCCTCGATTCGGTCTGGTGACACCTTCCTCTTGCCTTTTTCTAATCTGTGTCCCAAGTACTGTACCTCATTCAAACAGTACTGCAGCTTATTCGGGGACACCTTATGTCCATTCTCTGCTAAGTGGTTCAACAGAGCTACAGTGTCTATTCTGCAAGCATCTTCCGTTTCTGAGGCAATGAGTAAATCGTTAATGTATTGCACGAGGACTGAGCTCTGCGGCAACACAAGACTCTCGAGATTCTTTTTCAGGATCTGGTTAAAGATCGATGGACTTTCCGTATACCCTTGAGGGATACGACACCATGTTAACACGCGATTTTCCAGCCTGAACGCAAAAAGAAATTGGCTTTCCTCATGGAGCGGTATCGAAAAGAAGGCTTGACACAAGTCGATAACCGTAAACCACTCGGCTTCACATGGGATCTGGAACAGTATTACTGAAGGATTCGGTACCACTGGACAACAAGGGACAACTATCGTGTTGACCTTTCGCAGGTCTTGCACGATCCTGTATTTCCCGCTCGGTTTCTGTAGCCCCATAATGGGTGAATTACAGGGACTACCTCTGATCTCTTTCAGAATGCCTTTCTCAATGAAAGTCTCGATCACAGGTTTTATCCCTGCAATCGTTTCTGGCGACAGGTTGTATTGAGGTGTCCTGGGGAAATCAACATTCTGTTTCACCTCAATCCGCACTGGTTCTACCCCTCTGATTAGACCTATTTCATCGCCTGCGAAATCCCACACCACAGATGACACTGCGTCTCTCAGATCAGGTGGAAGTTCTTCCACAGTCACCATTGGGTACAGATCTATACATAGATGCTGATTGGTAACCTTAAAGTCAGCATCGTCATCTCTCGTCTGGACCTCCACTCCCTGAGGCGTACAATAAATCGTGCAGTTCAACTTGCACAACAGATCTCTTCCCAAAAGGCAAACTGGACTCGTATCACACACTACAAACTGATGTCTAGTTTGGAAGGAACCTATCTTTACTAGGATCGGTTCTGTCAATGGGCTGCTTATTCTTTTGTTCGCTACTCCAACAACCTGGATTGATTGTCCCGAGAGGGGTAGGTTAGGGACTACTGCTGATCTCACAGTAGACCGGGTAGCACCAGTATCAACCAAAAGTGTGGCAGGATGACCCTCAATATCTGCCTCCACAAAAGGTCCTCTCTGGTCTACCTCCAAGACCGCTCCAAGCGTGCAGTCTTCCTCCTCCCCCCTCAGGCACCGTCAGGATAGAGGGTCTAAGCTACTCTCGTCATAGTCTTCAAACAGGGTCATCTGTTGGTACATTCGTATTCCTTGTGTAATCCTTGGAGCCTGGGGAACCTGGGCGTGAGAGCTGTATACCCCCCCTTTCATCGTCCTAGGCCTCGTCACTGTGTTAACTACCTCTTGCGCGGGTGCCTGAGCCCCCTCTTCCTCTTCCTGCAACTGATTAACTGGGTTCAAAGGACACTCGCGTTTCCAATGTCCGACCTGGCGACAAAGATGACACGCCGTGGTCTTCTTCAGTGTGGCCACGTCCACTCCTGTCTTGGGGTCTACTGGTTTTCCCTTTCCCTGGCCTTGCCCATTCTGGTTCCCCTGGGAATTTCCTTGTTTTCTTCCTAAGGTCCCTCCATTAGGCTGACCCTGTGCTGTCTGCATTTGGACAAGCATCAATTTGTCTTTTAGCTTCCGATGTTTCGATTCCACCTCATCACTACAGTATCTCGCATACCTCAAAATTTCATCTAACGGCTTGTTCTGCCAGCAGATCAAATGGTGCTGTATCATGAGGCTGACTTCCATTCTCAGACCCAGTACAAACTTTGAGACAAACTGTCCCATATCCTTGGGGTCCAAGATATCTAACCCACTATACTGTTTAAAAGCTTGCAGAAGTCTTTCATAATATTCATGCACCGTTTCTTTGGGTTCCTGTACAGTCCGATCTATCTTAACCCAATCTATATCTTGGGGTGAAATCTTCAGTTTTAGCCATGTAATCACCTGCTCATACTTTTTCATTACTAAGGGTGATGGGCCATTTGTAACCGGCTCCCTTTCAGGTTCCGAAGTCGGCCACTCGACAGCGACTTTACAAGCTGTCCACAAATCTCCCGGTACCACTATGTCAATCAAGGTGTTCAAATCAATCCACAATACTTTTGAAATTTTTACAAACCGCTCAACCTGCTTGTACCACTCTACTGGTTTCTCCCTCAGCCGAGGAAAATCATTTGTAAATGCAGCCAAATCACCTCTATTCCACGGCACATGCACATACCCTCCATTCTGTACTTCCCGTGAAGGAAAATTTCCAACACCCGTCGCCCCCTCCTGGAGGCGGCGTTTCCCCTCAGCTTTCTTTGCTGGTTTCTTCTTGGACCACCTTTCTTCCCATTTGTCCAACAAAATCCATATTCTCATTCCTACAATCAGGTCTCTGGTGTGTGTCCTTAATCCTGTGATTCTTTTCTCCTCCAGCTCCTGGTCACTGTATTGTAATCTATGCGGTCCCTGCAACGCTTTAGTTTTGTTCAGGTCTACCTCATATCTTTTGGCCAATTCCTTTAATCTATCATGTGCCATTCTAGCTTTTCGAGTCACATCTTTTGCTACAAACAGCAGCTCATCTGATCCATAAATTTCTATCCTTTCCAGAGGCAGACCCCCGCTGATCATCTCGTCTACCTCTGCTTTCAACCTTACTACGTCTAGCAACCTTGCCTGTACTGCACTCCTCAGTACTTCTCGACAAGTTGAACCATCCCGCTCATCACAGTCACCATTCTGTCCTTGTGACCTATTCCCTTCCATCATATTCCTGGAACTTGGTCTGTCTTCCGAGATGTTTTGTGCCCTATCTCCTGGCATCCTATCACTTTGGTTTGTTACTGTTGGTGTCCACATCCTCAAAGCTGACTTGGATTCCTGCAAAGACCTCGGTCTGACCGGTCTCTCCTCCTCCTGTCTAAAGGAAGAGTCTGCCGTAGCCGGTAACGGCGTACTTGTCTCCCCTGGTCTTGGGAAATGAACCACTCGTACTCCGAACCCGTTCCCGCTCTCGCTGGTTACTTCCTCCCTTCCCATCTGTACGGAGCTCCCTTCTCTCACTCGGTCTGGGTCATATACCAGTACTATAGGGCCAATGGTAACCGGTACTGTCAAGGAGTCCGGTAATCTTGTGTTCCCAACAGGAGGCTGTGTTACCATAGACGTCGTTGCCCCTTCCGTTCCTGTGGAAATCCTTCCCACTACTCTCATGCTAGTCTGATTCTGGCTCCCATCAATTGTTACTGCTGGAGTCGGCTTTCCCTCTTCTGAGTCTGGATTAAATGGTGGTGGCCTCTCTGCCAACAACCTATCTAACAGGCTGTCGTCTGTATCACTGTCGTCCTCATAAATTCTTATAATCTTTTCATTCTGTACTAGCAGTGGGTATAGTTTATCTCCCTCTATCGTTTCCACTCTCCACCTTTTCTCCAGTGCATCCCACCTTGCATCTTGAAATGCCCTGACCGATTTCTTCACCCTTTCCTGGCTCTTGTCTTTCCTCCTATCGTACGCTGCTCTAATCCACGCATGTAGCGCTTCAAACTGTGTTGGCCTAGGTAGTGGTCGTAAAGAAGCCATTATACTTTTTAGCTGGTACAACACCTCTAACCTGAAAGTACCATAGCGTGGGAAAGACAATTCTCCTTCTCCTTCTGTCATTTTATGCCATTCTCAAGCCATATTATAGTATGCAATCCTACATTCTTTGCCATATAATGTGCTGGCGTATCCTCGGGAGGAGCTTCCTCTCCTTCCCGAGTAACCACATGCCTATCACCTCTACACAGTTCCTGTAAAACTTTAAAACATTTCATGATGAATCAACTTTGTATTTGCACTCAAAATGTCAGCTTTTACTTCCTGATTTCAATCCACCAATGCCAGCGCGGCTCACACCAACCGGCCTATCGCAGCGCGGCACTTGTCTGACGTCACTTTTCCTCCGCTCGCAGCAGTTCCCCTCCTTTCTAATTCACTCGTTCTCGCTCGCACCTGTCCCAATCATACTCTGAAATAATGTCCGTCCTACCGAACAATTACCTCTCTGACCGTCAGTCTTACCAATGACCGATCAGCCTCTTGAGCTTGTTGACCTCAATCTGGCAACCGTCTGTCCGCGAAACGACCGGACAATCGCCTCTAACACACTCGATAGGATTCAATCACTCGATGTTCTGCACACAATAACCTACGGCCTGCGTTGGTTATTCACACACTCACACATGTGTTCCCTATCTTCAGTGGGTCTGTCAATGACGTCTCGTGACCCCCACAACCTCTGGTCAACGTTCTCAACTCTGGGTGTATTCTACACCACAATAAATCTCCCGGTCCCGCGCGCGCTCACGGTCCGGTTCTCAATCACACAACTCTCGTTCCAACTCCGCAAGACATCACACAACAATAAAACACCGCAATCTACCAAACACCACTCTTTTCATACTCACTCTACCACGAACTGCTACTTCCGCCGCACCGTCACTCTCCGTCAGTTTTCAACGACCTCCGACATCTTTCTCCCGCGGTCCTCTGGATCTGCGTCACTCGGGCTCTATGGGGCAACTTAGTCTCCTATCTTGCTCTAGATCTCCCCTTACCATCAAAGGTAACCATCCTACTCTGCTACCAACTGATAATGCCGATTCTTATCTAATTATCTATAAGAACCTTCTGGTCGCCAAGATCTTTTTACCTGTTGAATAGTGTAAAGGAGAGAATCTCATCCGGTTATATAACAGCATTCATTTTGTCTGAAAGGACCACTGACTCCGAATTCAAGTTTAAGAATTTATTATCGCCAAAAATAACTGAACATGCAAGCACCTCAACACGAGGTTAAAGAAATAGATGGGCACTAATACAAATAATAACCTACGCAGGAGTCTCATCTGACTCAGGATAAAGAGAATAGAAAGTTCTAGAAGGATCAACCAAGCTATGATTGCTCCAATTTCTACGTTGCTCTTCATTTATCTAAGCAAGCTTTAAATCAATTGCTGTCCCTACACTAACACTTAGTGACATCCCTGCATAACGATTTTTCCCAGGCAAGAGTGAAATAAAGGTGTCAGCTGTGAAGACTTCCTAAGAAGTGCAATCACATAATACCTAAGCTCAGCTCTGTCCTCTTCTCTGGTCTCCCCTACCTCTTCTCTGGCCTCCTCCCTCAGGGCACTATCCCTAATACAAAACCCCAATACAATTGTACACGCCTTTGTCACGCCTCCTTGGCCAGGTCTTCTTTCTTGTACTTTTCCATCGAAACGGTTACTTCATCCTGGACGGTTGCGATGACCTTGAGTCCCAGGCACCTTCTCCGCTGAAAGTATCATCCCTAAATTCCATTGCACTCCCGTACCATGCCTCCCATCTCTCTAACTTTTGAAAACAAAGAGTTAGTCTTTACTAACGAGACATGTGTCCTTGCACCTGCAACAAAGATACGTTCAACAGAAACCTTCTACTGTGCAAATTAAATCTACCGTTTGTGCCCAGAGAGCCTTACCAAGAGAAACTTTTCTCTGCCTACAAAATAAGCTAACATAAGAATAAACCAGGCCTTCCCTAAGCATATATGTAGTCAGGCCTTTACATATAACTTTTAAACACACATCTTACTTTTCCCTATAAGCATTTTCATTACAATTCATATGCAAACAATGAATTACATGTGCAACTTTAATATGGTGCACGTTTGAACTACTGCAATTGAATTACACACAAACTAATTTCTCTATGCATTATGTTCACACAATTCAATAAGCATTACATTACATGATTATCATAACACAATTATACTGCTGATTCACTTTATCTCAGTGAACTATTCATTCTTTACTAAACGTGCATGGATATACAACTGAATATATACGAATATATGTCTGAGTACATGCGGGTGCGGACTATCAGTGATTATGATGCACCCCTACAATTCACAAGAACATTTCGCTCTATCAGCAGTAAAATGGGGCTTTGTTGTTGCTGCGTGTAAGTTATTTGTATCATTTTATATTTGCAATGGTTTTCCAGTACCATTCTTGCACTAAGGCCCAGGACACACTGGCTAGCCACTACTCACCGGAATCCCAAAATTCATCCACCACAAAGGGCAGGCAGGTACGGTGGCGCATGTGGGTGAGGGAGGTGGCATAGACACACTCACAAACCAAGAAACTGCAGGCACGGTTTTCTTTACAAAGTTGTGAAATGTAGTTATAAAGCTTACAGATACTTTTGGGCCCGGTCCCACATGAGGTGAAACTAAAGACGGGGAGGAGTGCACACTTTACAGGGCTGCCACAATGTGAACAGAGTTCATTTTGATGTTTTTACCATCATACAAAAAACATACAAACTATTTTCCCCATCTAACATACCTAATTCCCGTCGGTCCTCACATTCAGGCAGACAGGCCGAGAAAGATTAAACACCTGGAAATAAATTAACTCCACGTGCGGCAACCCTAACATGACAACTATAAAAGCCACAAAGGAAACATTTGGGTGTTGCTGCCACATCCCCTCGACTACTGTTGTAGAGCAGGTTTCAGGCTGAGTGGTAAGGAGACGTGGAAGGAAGATGCAGGCTGAGGGGTGCCTGCATGAGGCAGGACACGTTTCCACCGATGTGAAGGTAATGTAAAAACACAAAAAACTTGTGAAATCAGTTAAAGCATTATTTCATAAAGGAATAAGTGCAAAAAGGATAAAAATGTATTTCATGGAAAGCACAATTGTACGATTACAGAAAGAAATGGAAACAGCACTGGGAAATTATGTTAAAAAAAGTGCAATACTTGTAATTGGCGGGTCAACTGCTTGAGTCTCTCTTACATTAAAATTGGCAGTTTTAGGTCGAGGAGGGCTCATATGGTGCTTTCTAGCAGACCGTAAGTAAGGAGAATGTTGCCTCTGTGGTGTTGGTAGTTCTGTTTCCTGGAACAGTGGGCGACAGGAGAGCCCAGGCCCCAGTGAAAGCTTCCCATCTGCTCTTAGCTCAGACTGCATATCAGATACCCGGTGGCCACTTCTTTTACGCATCATACACCCTTTCTGCTGCACACCTGGTCTGTCCTAGGAACAGCAAATAGAGCCTAGCGCATGGAGCTATGGGGTGGAAACCCTTCCGTATCTTCATGAGTAGATGTGGGGTTGATGAACAACAAACGATAAAAGTAAACCTGAACGATGTTTACAGCGACCTCGGCTGTGCAACTTCCATGACGCTGCCTGTTCTGCCCATCCCCACATTGGGATTGTGAGAGGGTAGAGGCTGGCTAAGGCAAAGAGCGAAGCAGTAACGCAGACATCTTGAATGATACCATAACTACTGTAATGAAGGCTGCCGGCAAAGACTGAAACGCTTTCTGTCAAAAGTATTACAAAAATCACAAAATAGCAAGGCTGCCATGCTCAAAGATGAAGCGCAGCAGCCGCAAAGCGGACACTGCGCAGCTCAAGGAAACAAAACATGAACGCATTGCGTGAAGTGCTCTCAGAATTATCTCGCAGCACCCGCCTCGCTGCCCTCCCGGTAAGTGATAGTCTTGGGGGTGTTGGGGGAAGAAACATACCGCAACAGAACTACAGCAATCCCCAAAAAATGCGATTTTTACCGATCTGCACAGGTAAAGCAGCCTGGACAAGTGACAGCAAGGTGACCCATTTAAAAAGTAGTCCCGAAATGGATATAAACGGCCTCTGCATTCGTTCAAAAAGTAGTTGGACGGTGCGCTCGGGGAGGGCTAAATACCGGAAGAGGTATCATGTGTGCATGCCCTCGACAAATGGGGAGACCAAACAATGGAGCGGCAATGCTGCCAGCTAATGGAAAGCAATGAAAAGCCTATAGGTGGGGCTGTGAGCCAGAAGTTGATACAGCAGTATCTGTTTGAGACAGTGCATGTGCGCCATCTAGAACCGAGACTTAAAAAAACTACATAATCTTTCCATCTACTATCCCCTCCCCCCACCATCCTGCTGCTCCACCACTAAAAGTTATCATGTGTGGGCTTTTCCAAATATCTGCAAAATTTGAAAGAGTGTGGCCTTGAAAGTGTATCATGCTCCTATGTAGATTAAGTTCTGTTATGTTAAGTTATGTTATACTGCATTACAGGGGATACTGGGATCGTGGTAGTGGCACACCAAATTATTTGGAAAGGTTGACTGAATTAAGTAGCAAGAAAATGCAAATTATTATGTGGCACACTGACGTTATTTTCACTGTGGTTCCGATAAATACTCATCATCAGTCCATCAATTAGGGTTATTAATACTGTTTGAGCAATATAGCAATATTTTTAACTCTTTAGTGACTGTTTGCTATTTCAATACAGCAATCGATAGCGGATGGATAACTTTTGCAAAGTGCCTGCCAGTATGTTGCACTGTGTTCTGTGTTTTCAATAACTTTTGATCCGTTTCTCATGGAAACAATTTTTTTGTTGACATGTACAAATTATGCTGCAGAAGATAGATAGAGTATGTGTAGGTACATCAAATTCATAGTTACGTGGAAAATACTACAGCTTCAAAACCACATAATTCCAATTGCCCTGATTGTTGCATCTTGTATCCTGGAATTAGAAAAGACACACGACCACTGAAAGAAACACAATACAAATTAGGAGGATATAAACTACCGATTTTTGAGTTTTTTTAAACTTAAGAAATCAGGTTGGAGATTGACGACAGTAGGGAAAAAGTTCAATTAGGTAGGAGCCAGAACAGAAAAACTATGTTATCACATTGGTAACGTGGGGAGCAATCGATGAACATTGAGAGTAAGAACGCAGTGCCCTTTGGGATGGTAAAGGTTCAGTGTAACCTTCGGAGGGCTGACCCTTACACTACCCACAGGACACTACTGAAAGTGTATCAGGTATCACTAGGAAACCAATAGATAGGTGATGTGGTCAATTGTTTGCTGCTCCAAAAAGCACATGGGCAGGCATATTTAAATAAAAATAAAAAATAAAAACTAGAGTTTGATCAAGTGCTTTAGCTTATTCCATTTTGGTGCCAATGATAGTGGAAATCACAGTTTTCCATCTTGTAATCAAACTCTCAGATGGAACAAACACAAGGGAGCGACTGCCTTCCCTTCTAATTGATGAAGTAACTCCTGTCCAGCAATCACCACAGATTCTTCACTTATGTAGGTTATAGGCCCATGTTTGGGGCCAAAAAGAGTCAGCCCACATGCTGTTTATCTTACCAATCAGCATTACCCAATACTTTTTGATGATCGCCCTAAACCTGGTACCTAGCACCCTCTCCCTCGCTGCCACCAGAGATGTTGTATGTCAGGATTCTCCGTCCGATTCCTCGGGGTCGTGCTGTTGCTCAAAGGGGGCCCACCTCTGAACCACCCCAAGTCTGGAATAGAGATACGTACACAGACTGTTGGGGTAATTGAGCGGGGGAAGGAAAGGGTAGGAACTGCGGGGAGGGAGATCTGTGAGGGAGACAAAAGAAAAAAGGAAACCAATGTAAGGTCTCTTTACTTGGTTTTCCCTAGAACCATTACTATACTGCTTGCCCCTCTATACAACACCCCCTACCTGAAATAAAAGGAAAAAGAGACTTGAACATCAGAAGAGAGCAGAGGGGAATGGCACAGTCAGGACACCTTCTATGTAAAAGAGAAAGCAACAGAGAGCACACTATTAGGGACGACTTCGGGTTCCTCCCTAGCCCTCACCGTATCACCTTTATATTGAATAAGAGACGAAACACCTACCCAGGCTATATGTCCTGCGTTCTGTTAGCTTGGTTCTATCCCCTCCATAAACGGCCTCCCTCCTGAAGACGCCAAATAAAAGAAGGAACCACCAAATGATAATAAACAGAGGGTTACTCTGGACCCTTAACAAATCGTAGCTAGATTCTGTAATCCATTGGTGTAAGGGACCCAAGAAGGTAAATAACTTTGGGCTCCCAATATCACCCAATAAAGCAGTAGGTTTCTTTAAGGAAGTTCAAATAAAGAAAAAATGTGAAAACATACATGTCCTGGTCAAAATATCCCGTGATATTGTTTTGATATCCGGAATTATCGCGGGTGCCTCGTTGTTTTCCCTGCACGAAACCGGACGTGTTTCTCGGTTTCACCAACAGGGAAAAGAGCAAACCCAAGCGCCACTATAGGCACCTAAGCTCCCCTGCAAGAGACCGCAAAACTGCGTGTCTCAACCAACAGGGGAGTTCTTTAGAAAAACCCCGGTGAACTCACACGTGTTCTGTTGCAGCAGGGGGTAGTCACAGATTAGTGCGGGAGCACTCTTACCGCCTGACTAAATCCGAAGTGTAGCCGGATGAATCCACATCAGTGATCCCGGAAGAATAATCGGCGGCGTTTCCAGGCCGTCGCCGCCCTTATTCCTTTCCTGCGTAACGTCCGAGTCACGTGTTACGCGACTCGCGTTGCATGCCGGTGATTGTAGTTCCATAGCGCGGGTGTCCTCTCGATTGTTTCCTCGTATGGAGGGCAGATAGTGCATACCGGCTAGAATCCTGACAGCACATCCCCCCTCCCAGAGAGCACTACCTGCCCGAGGGCTTCTCAGGGTGTAGGCGATGGAACCTGGCCACAAGTCTCGGTGCGTGTACCGCCCCAACCGGTTCCCAGGAATTCTCCTCAGGACCATAGCCTTTCCAAGCCACCAAATACCACAGCTTCCCCCTTATTCTCTTGGCGTCCAGGACACCCCGGACCTCGTATTCCTGCTCACCCTGAACCCAAACAGGGTCGGGCAGTTTCTTTGCCGGACCATGTGAGGGTTTCAGGAGGAAAACGTGAAACACCGGATGAATCCGAAAATGGGCTGGCAATTTCAGCTTTACTGCCACAGGATTCACAAGCTTAACCACTCGGTAGGGGCCAATAAACCTGGGGTTAAACATGCTATAACGTTTAAATCGTATGTGCCTTGTTGATAACCAGACCCAATCCCCACTGTTGTACAAAGGACCAGGTCTCCGATGTTTATCGGCCTGGACCTTGTACCGTTCTTTAGCCTTGAGCAAGTTGTTACGTGTGGTCAGCAGTGTTTTGCGCATAAGCTGTAACCTTTTGCGTAGGTCTGGGTATGTGTTGTTAGCGCTCGGGACGACTAAGGGAGTAAACCGAGGGTGAAACCCATATGTGCTATAAAAGGGGTGAACTGCGTGGAGGAGTGTTTGGCATTGTTGTATGCAATCTCCGCCACCCACAACCAATCCACCCATGCGTCAGTATTAGTATCGACGTAGCACCTAAGGAACTGCTTTAGGGTTTGATTGAGTCTCTCGGTTTGCCCATCGGTCTGAGGGTGGAAGCTCGTAGAGAGCGAAGAGGCTATTTGCAGCTCCGTGCACCAGGATCTCCAAAATCCTGCAGTGAATTGGGCCCCCCTGTCCGACACGATGACTTTGGGAAGGCCGTGAAGCCGGACGACGTTGACTAGCAGCAGTTTGGCCAGCTGGCTTGCCGAGGGTGCTTGTTTGCACGCGATGAAATGGCCCATTTTGGACAAATAATCAATGACCACTATGATAGCCGTGTTCCCCTGATCTTTGGGTAGGCCCACGATGAAATCCACCGAGATTCTTTCCCATGGGGCTTCGGGTGTGGGCATGATTTGTAGGAGCCCCTGTGTCTGTTGATGGTCAGATTTCATTTGGGCACACGTAAGGCATTCGTGTACCCATGTTAGAACATCCGAACGAACCGTTGGCCACCAACATTGGCGCAACACTTTCTCCAGGGTCTTTGTACCTCCCAGATGCCCTGCACACGGGAGGATGTGGCACCATGAGAACACTGTTTTACGTAGGTTGTTGGTAGGGACCAGTATTTGTCGGCCTTTGATGGGTAGACCCTGCCGCATCTGCCAATCCGGATGACTCTTGAGCCAGCTTCTCCACGTGAACGTACGTATACCTTGTCGAACCTTGTGAAGGAAGTCGTTGGTTTGTATAACACCTACCACCTTACTGGGTTCGATGATGGATTCTTCTGGAGCGTCAGACGGCAGCGGGGAAGTGACTTGTCTTGTGAGGGCGTCCACTTTTCTGTTGTCCACACCAGGTCGGAAAGTTACCACAAAATGGTACTCAGCAAAGAATAACGTCCACCGGAGCTGACGTGGCGTAAGGTGGCGGGCGGCCCGCATAAACTGAAGGTTCCGGTGGTCTGAGTAGACCGTTATCTGATGCACCGCCCCCATCAGCCAATGCCTCCACTCCAGGAAAGCGTCCCTGATCGCTAAGAGTTCCTTTTCGGCAATGGTGTAGTTCTGTTCTGCTGTATTCAACTTCCGGGACATGAACGCTATTGGGTGAAGACACCCGGTGGTTTCATGTCGTTGAGAGAGCACAGCTCCCACCGCTATATCGGAAGCATCCGCCTCTACGATGAACGGGAGATCCGGATTGGCATGAGCCAGAACCGGAGCCGACGTGAAAGACTGTTTTAGATATTCAAACGCCTTTTGGGTTTCTTCGGTCCACAGGAATGGGGTCTTTTTTCTGGTTAACCTGGTCAGGGGTGCAACCGTGTCAGAGAATCTTCGTATGAATCTTCGGTAGAAGTTTGCGAATCCCAACAGGCTCTGTATCTCTTTTACGTTGCGAGGACAGGGCCAGTCGGCTATGGCCTTTACTTTCCTCTCTGCCATTACCTGCCCTGAGGGAGTGAGCATGACCCCTAAGAACTCCACCGTGGTCACATGGAACTCGCATTTCGAGATTTTGCAGAACAAACGATGCTTCCGCAGAGCTTGTAAAACCAGACGTACGTGTACGACGTGTTCTTCCTCCGTTGTGGAATATATAAGGATGTCGTCTATATAGACCACGACAAAGAGATCCAGGTATCTTCTTAGAACTTCGTTCAGGAAGAACTGAAACGCCGCAGGGGCATTACAAAGCCCAAAGGGCATAACCAGGTATTCAAAAAGCCCATACCTTGTCTTGAAAGCGGTCTTCCATTCATCTCCCTGGTGTATTCGGACCAAATGATACGCCCTCTCAGATCCAGCTTCGTGTATATAACCGCCGACCGCACCTGCTCCAAGAGTACAGGGATCAATGGAAGCGGGTATTGGTTCCTTACGGTTATGGCGTTCAGCGCTCTATAATCGATACAACACCTCAGATCCCCGTTTGCTTTCGGAATAAAAAAGAGAGGAGAAGCTGCTGGAGATCTGGACGGACGTATAAATCCTAATTCCAGGTATTTATCCAGATATTCCCGTAAATATTTATTCTCGGGCACCGTAAGTGCCTATATTCTCCCACAAGGGACTACCGACCCCGGGATCAGGTCAATGCGGCAATCATATTCTCTGTGAGGTGGCAGCGTCTCTGCCTCAATATCGTTGAACACATCGTCGTATTCCTCATAACACCCCGGCAAAACCACGTTCTTTTCTGCAGCTGTTGCGATATGGTGTCTAGTTGCTAGAATACTCGATGGTCGTGTCACTCCTTGATTGCAGTGGTTCTGACAGTAGGCAGAGTCCATTTGTAACAATTTGTTGGTCCATTGAATGGTGGGCTCGTGTCTCTGTAACCAGGGAAGACCTAGTATAACGCCGTACTGGGGAGCCCGTATGATGCTGAAAGACAACCTCTCCTTATGATAATCCTCGTATACGAGCTCATACTCAGGAGTGCTATGCCTGATTGGTCCCGACTCTAGAACCTTGCCGTCCACGGCGTACACCAGTTCTGGGGTAGGCTTCGGAATCAGTTGCGCTCCAAGACGTAGAGCCTCTTCCTGGTCCATAAAACAGCCAGTGGCTCCCGAGTCGACCATAGCTTGGATGTGTTTGGGTTTCTGGTTGATCATTATGACCAACGGTATAAAGAAGTGCTCCGTTTCTACACTGGCAAAGGTGTTTACCAAAGGGATTACACGACCGCTTGAAGACATCCCTTCCCGAGCCCTCAAGCGAGGCAGTTTTCCTCCTTTCCATTGGTCGCAGCGACGGTTGGCCCTGATCGAGGTCGACCATATTTTGGCTTGACCGGACAGTCGCGAAGAAAATGTCCCTTTTTTCCACAATATAGGCATAGGCCTTGTTTGCGACGATAATCTCTTTCGCTTAGGGTCAAGGACGCTCTCACCGTTCCTATCTCCATGGGTTCAGGTTTGGGGATTGTTTTCTCGATGCCGGAAGCACGCTCGCTGTAAGGAACATTTTTCTCTTTCCTTCTGTATTCTCCTTTGCGCTCTCGCATCCTGTGGTCAATACGGAGGGTGAGTTCTATGAGAGCCGCACAGGTACTAGGTTGGGGGTCTATCTGTGCTAAAACGTCCTTAAGCTCGTCAGTAAGTCCTTGGTAAAATATAGCCGACTGTTTGACCTCCGGCCAATCGGTTTCTGCCACCAATCTCCGAAAGTTGTTCAGATAGCTAACCAGATCAGAAGTTCCCTGACGTAACTCCAGCAGGTCTCTATCCGCCGAGAAGGTATCGGCTCGCCGATCAAAGGTTTTCTCGAAGTTCACCCTGAATTCATCCCAATCGTAAAGTAGAGGGTCATCTCTCCGCACTATGGGAACCGCCCACTGTGCGGCTTCCCCACCCAGATAAGAGATCAGGAAAGCCACTCGGGCTTGGTTGGTGGCGAACATCTTTGGTTTGCAGGTGAAGTGCAGTAACACTTGCGTAATGAAAACCTGTACCTTCCTAATGTCCCCATGATATCTCTCCGGAGGGGCCAAGGGTATCTGGGTAGGCATCTCCACCACTACTGACGATGGGTGGTGGGTTTCCCTGCATTGAACGGATTACGTTGTAACCTGTCCACTCTAACTTGTAGGGCCGCTGTCTCCTGGCGTGAGGCAGCTAATTCAGTTTGAACAATTGCCAAAGCCGCCATCACATCCTCTAAGGTGGCCATCTATGAACCCAGCACGACCAGGAGGAAGTTAATTCTTGGGCCGATTATTCTGTCAGGATTCTCCGTCCGATTCCTCGGGGTCGTGCTGTTGCTCAAAGGGGGCCCACCTCTGAACCACCCCAAGTCTGGAATAGAGATACGTACACAGACTGTTGGGGTAATTGAGCGGGGGAAGGAAAGGGTAGGAACTGCGGGGAGGGAGATCTGTGAGGGAGACAAAAGAAAAAAGGAAACCAATGTAAGGTCTCTTTACTTGGTTTTCCCTAGAACCATTACTATACTGCTTGCCCCTCTATACAACACCCCTACCTGAAATAAAAGGAAAAAGAGACTTGAACATCAGAAGAGAGCAGAGGGGAATGGCACAGTCAGGACACCTTCTATGTAAAAGAGAAAGCAACAGAGAGCACACTATTAGGGACGACTTCGGGTTCCTCCCTAGCCCTCACCGTATCACCTTTATATTGAATAAGAGACGAAACACCTACCCAGGCTATATGTCCTGCGTTCTGTTAGCTTGGTTCTATCCCCTCCATAAACGGCCTCCCTCCTGAAGACGCCAAATAAAAGAAGGAAGCACCAAATGATAATAAACAGAGGGTTACTCTGGACCCTTAACAAATCGTAGCTAGATTCTGTAATCCATTGGTGTAAGGGACCCAAGAAGGTAAATAACTTTGGGCTCCCAATATCACCCAATAAAGCAGTAGGTTTCTTTAAGGAAGTTCAAATAAAGAAAAAAATGTGAAAACATACATGTCCTGGTCAAAATATCCCGTGATATTGTTTTGATATCCGGAATTATCGCGGGTGCCTCGTTGTTTTCCCTGCACGAAACCGGACGTGTTTCTCGGTTTCACCAACAGGGAAAAGAGCAAACCCAAGCGCCACTATAGGCACCTAAGCTCCCCTGCAAGAGACCACAAAACTGCGTGTCTCAACCAACAGGGGAGTTCTTTAGAAAACCCCGGTGAACTCACCAGCGTTCTGTTGCAGCAGGGGGTAGTCACAGATTAGTGCGGGAGCACTCTTACTGCCTGACTAAATCCGAAGTGTAGCCGGAGGAATCCACATCAGTGATCCCGGAAGAATAATCAGCGGCGTTTCCAGGCCGTCGCCGCCCTTATTCCTTTCCTGCGTAACGTCCGAGTCACGTGTTACGCGACTCGCGTTGCATGCCGGTGATTGTAGTTCCATAGCGCGGGTGTCCTCTCGATTGTTTCCTCGTATGGAGGGCAGATAGTGCATACCGGCTAGAATCCTGACATTGTAAACCTCTATGCAGATATATTCTGATCTACTCTCATATTCATCATCATAGATGTAAATACTGAGGCCCATAGATTGAACATGCTTAGCCAGTGGCCTCAGGTACACATTAAAGATGTATTAAGAAGGTGTGGATCTCTTGGGACTCCACAGTTTATCTGGTGGAAATGTGATCTAAGGAGAGGAAGGGAGATGGCCTGAATTGGAACAGTTAAGAAAGACCTAAACCACGTTATGGCATTTCTGGTTAAATCCACTTCATGGGAGCAGTAGACCAAGATCTTAGGATGGACGGTGTGAATTCTGCACTGGTATCCAACAGGATAAGCACCAAAACACTGGTGCTGTTGGACACTATCCTAAAATCATCCCGAAACCGGTCCCAGGATGCTTGTTTCTGGTCCAGGGAGGATCTGGCTTGGCAGTTCGGGCTGGACTGTTCCCATGAGGAGCAGGGTCAAGTCTGATTTGCATATGGCTGGGTTTAATCTGGGGTGGCATGGTGAGCAAAAGAACAATGGATTTAACCCAGATCTCTTGATTGGGGGTGTATGTTTGATTTGTTACACATTCTGTCAAACCATTTGTGTGCCTTTTGCTTTCTCGCCCTGAATGAACCAGGTATGCCCAGGTGTGGATCCCAGGCTCACTGTGCCCCTGGATTCAAGCTAGCCTGGCTGATGAGAGGTGATACTCTGAAACCGGTCCCAGGATGCCTGTTTCTTGTCCAGGGAGGACCTGGCTTGGCACTTTGGGCTGGACTGTTCCTATGGGAAGCAGGGTCAAGACTGATTTGCATATGGCTGGGTCTAAACTGGGGTGGCATGGTGAGCAAAAGAACGATGGATTTAACACAGATCTCTTGACTGGAAGTGAATGTTTGATTTGTTATGCATTCCATCTATCATTTGTGTGTCTTTTGCTTTCTTGTCCTAAGTGTGCCGGGTATGCCCAGATGTGCGTCCCGGGCTCACTGTGCCACTTGATTCAAGCTAGCCTGGCTGATGAGGGGTGATACCCCGAAACCGGTCCCAGGATGCTTGTTTCTGGTCCAGGCTGGACCTGGCTTTTTAGTTTGGGCTGGACTATTACCATGAGGAGCAGGGTCAAGACTGATTTGCATATGGCTGGGTCTAAACTGGGGTGGCATGGTGAGCAAAAGAATGATGGATTTAACCCGATCTCTTGACTGGGGGTGAATGTTTGATTTGTTCTGCATTCCATCCATCTTTTGTGTGTCTTTTGTTTTAGAAAGTTGGCATTTTCTTGTCCTAACCATTTGGTGCTTGCAGCCTGTCTGGATCACATGACTGTAAATAGAGTGGCGGTTGGCCTTTGTGCATTCCTCCCAGATAGTGAAAAAAAGGGGGAACTAGATGTTGGTAGGATTGGCCAACCTACTAGGATGGGAAGGGCAGAGCTGTTCCCTGCCCCTCTTACATTTGAAAGGGGCTGCCTCCAGCACATTCACAAACAACTTGACACCGGTCCTTTGCCCCTTAGATCCTTGGAGCCTGGGCAGGGGAGGAAGGAAAATTCCAGAACTGGATGTGTGGGGGAGTCTAAATGTTTCTCCCACTTGAAAGGATGACACCAAGTATTAATATTGGACCCTCAGACCAACTCGTCAGTGCACTCCTGGACCTGCGGAGGGCCCCGGAAGGCCTGCTTTGTAGCTCAGTGGACGTCTTTGCTGCTACCAGATGACTGCCCTGCTGCTTGACACCTGCCTAGTACCCTCAGAGGACTGCCCTACTGTTTGAGATCTGCCTTGCTGATTGATCCTGGGACTACCAGAGTGACTCCAAGGGCTAGTTGGCTTGTCTCCTGTTCTGAGCTACTGGGACGTAACATGCTTCAATAACCAATACCCGCACCTGGACCCTGCCTGAAGTGAGTCCTGCCCTCCAAGTGGTGCCCACCTAGCCCTGGACCCATAGAAGTGTTGCTGAATGCACCTAAACAGACAAAAACCAAAACTTGGGACTTGGACAATTTTCCACTAAAAATTGGTCTAAGAACTGACAGGAGACTGGGACCTATCTACTTGCTGATTTACCCAAGGTGATTCGCCGGTCCCTCTGAATTTGTGGTAACTCCCACTATATTCTTCTTCACAACAGCAGATCCTGTACAGCTGCTCCTTGCTGGAAGTGTATCCTGCCTCGTGGAGCGCTCGTCACCTACTGCCTGCATCTTTGTCCCGCTGGAGATTTTCTACTTCCAAAAAGTGGCAAAGTCCAAACATAGAAATCTTCACCGTGACTTCATCCAGCGGCTCCCCGACGATGGCACCATCCTCCTCGGGCACTGCCAGCTGCCTTCCCCCACTGAACTTTACCTTTTGAGACATTTTTCTTCAAAAGTTCATCTAAGTCCGTAGGTAAGGCGAGATTGGCCTGAATCCGTTTGCTGTTTCTGAGCCACGCTCCATCGTGGTTGGCCATAACTTTCGACTTTGCCCCAGTCTTATGGGACTAGATGTCCGCGGTTGGGGCTTAGATCTTTTAGGCACTATTTTTCACTAAAAACTTTAAAAATGCATAACTCCACTTCAACTGATTGGATTTAATTTGTTTTGGTGTCATTGTTCTTTAATAAAAATATTCTCAATGTTTCTAAATTGGTGTGTAATTTTATTGCGTTGTATTTTCACTGCATTACTGTTTGAGATGTTGCATGAATACCTTACACATTGCCTCTAAGTTAAGCCTGAGTGCTTTTGTGCTAAACTACCAGAGTGTTAAGCAAAGGTTAATTTAGTGACATTTTGTGGTTCACTCTGACAAGTTTTATGGTTGTTGCTTGAGAAGAGGCTTCACTCCCCTCAATCAAAAACCCAATTTCTTACAATTATTTATTACAAGCACTGACAATTCGAGTTGTAAACATGTTTATTTTGAATGAGCTTGACATTATACAAAGGAGCGGATTTACACAAAAAATTATCTATTCTCTCGTTGAGTTTATGCAACCAGATCAGCTTTACTCAGTGTGAGAAGTTGGCCTGGTATATGCTGTCCACTAATTATAGTGGGCACCTTGCACCAGTCCAAACAACCCCTTATTGGTGATAGGTTAAAGACAACCTTTATTGAAAGCTATCCTAGTGGTAGCTATGGAGAGCAGCCTTCAGGCTAAGTCTTGAAGGAATGTAAAGCAGCTTGTTTTACCAGTCTATAATCTCTTGAGTGACCAAATGAAAGAGGACCACACCAGGTATATATTTAAAATATATGTATTTAGTCTTAAACACACCCCTCTAGTCTCTTTATGAGGCTAGAGTTCGAAGTACATAAGTTACAAGTCGAATATCAACAGTAATAGCACAAATACACGTTTGAGCTCTAGGGGCGTACCAATCCATATACCAAAAAAGTGGTATAAGAACCACGACTGAGCTAGACACAAGGCCTAGAGCCTGTAGAAGTGCTTGGCCCTCAAGGAACCACCCAAGGTAGTGACACAGGGGACCCACGGGGGACGCGTGCAGTGTGAGAACACAGCCGCGAGCCGCCGTTGACTTCTATGGGGAATGTCGCGGTTGGAGTTTTAAAGAAAAAGGACACTTAGAGGAGGACTTGGAGCAAACCCCTTTAGAACTAGGTTGTTCTAGAGTCTATACCCACGGGAGCACCGGAGTACTCGAGTTACCTCACCCCGGGAAGCCGGGTGCATAGGTGTCTTTCGGGGTCGGGTTTCGTCGTCGTTTTCAATGGCGATCTGCTGCAAAGTGCTGCTGGCGACCAAGTCGAAAGTGTTCGGGTGGATCCAAGGGTGGATCGAAGATCTGAAGAACCTGAAAGCAGAGGGGACAGAGTCTGGGTCACTAGCCAGTGACCAGGAAGGCGATGAGCAGATGCCCACCGATGTCGGGTGCTTCAGGTAGGTTGACGGTCGTCTTGACTCTTCAGCCACGAGGTCCAGGAGGCGTCGACGATGACCAGGAGCTGGATTCGAGCTGTCCCACGGCGTCTGTCGATTGCTGGGGTGTCGGCGACCGGATTGGACCCAACAAGCCTTGGCAACGGCAAGTCACGTGGAAATAAAGAAAGGACGTTGATGCAGACCAGCAAGGTCTGGGGGACTCACCCAGCAAGGGTAAGTCAGGGCACGTCTGGAGCAACCAGGAAAGCCCAAGCAGAAGAAGAGTTGCCTTCGGGAGGGCCCACTAGCCAACAGACTAGCGACCGCGAAGGAGCCTCGAGTGGATGCACTGGGAGCTGGCTCACAGGACACTCGTGGAGTGGAGGCCAGTGATCTTAGGTGCAGTTGGTGCTGGAGGCAGGGGCTCCTCGGAGCCCAAAGCACAACTTCGTGGGAGACCAGGAAGAGGATGCACTTGCAAAAGTACTCGGTGTCCAGGGGTCACGGTTCCACGTTACCCACAACAGCTACGGGCCTCAGCTTTGCTGGGGACTCAGGGCAGCCTCGGGAAGTCTGGAAATCCACCTCTGGTGATGCAAAGACTTCGGCGTCCGGCGGGAGCTTCAGCGATGCAGACCGGACAATTGCTTCTTAGGTGCCTGCCAAGCAGGGGAGTCACTCCTTGACCCCAAGGGAGATTCTTCAGTCCTCTAATCTTCAAGTAGAGCGTCGAAGGTCCAGGATTCAGTGTCAGAGTTTCATCCAGGGTAATCTAAAGTCCTAAGGACTGGGGTCCCATACTTATACAAAGTTAGGGGGTTGGACATACTCTGGGGACCCAACTATGGGAGGGTCAGGGAAGAGGGGTGGTTACACCCATTCCCTTTGTCCAGTTTCACACCAGAGCAGGGGCAGGTAGCCCCTGCAACCGGTTTGAACTGGCATATGCACAGGGACACCAAATGTGCCCCCAGTGCAGGACTTCAAAGCACCAAAGGGTGCTCCCGCCCAGCCCCAATACACACTATCCTGTCTGGGAGGTGGTTACACCTCCCTGCAACAGGAAACCTATTGTCCAGGCCTCCCCTGCCGGAGTTTCAGTCAGCAGCAGGAGGCCAGACCCGTGTCTGTGGCAGCGGCATCCATTTTGTGATGCCAGGGCTCTGGAAAGAAGTTACCGGGTAGCCCGGTATGTACATGTCTCTCCCTCTAGAAGGGTGGAATGCTACCCCCGCCGCCAGTATTGGCGGGGGGGGGGGGGTAGTATTCCAAGATGTTTGACACCAAACACAACATGTTTTGGTGCAGCCAGTCCAAAGTTAGCATTGTACCGCGAGGATATAATGCACTTAAGAGTATATGGTCAGGCTGTACCACAAACAGCATCAGAGGAGGGACTCCGAACGCTGCAGAGGGGCTCTGCTCATGCAGGGGCACCCTCTCACATAGAAACCAAGCACTCTGCCTTCAGGATTGGTAAGGCCTGCCATAGGAGTGACTTATAGGTTTATATGTGTGTGCAATGGTAGTGATATAGGTAGTGTAAACACAATAAGGCTGCCCCTCACATGGGTTCCAACAGTTTCCTACAGAATTATACTGAGATGCAACACCTATGGGGGCATCTCATAAAAAGTTTCGGACTGGCCTCACACACCGCCCGGTGTCATGCTTCATCATAGGCTGTCCTCGCCCTCTAAAAACTACGTTTGATAAAGGGCGGGCATACACCTGGAGACAGGGATGCACTTCTACAACTAAGTGATGACCATGTGAAAGTGAAAGGTGATTTAAAAACCATCACACCTGTCACTCAACTATGTTTAATTCAGGAACAGATGTCTGGCATTAAAATAGGTGTACGGTGATCCGGGACATTATCTTCCCTTCACCGTATTAAGTGCGGTCAACATGTTTCTGCGTTAATGTCCCCGTAGGGTACGTCGCATTCGTCAGGACCAAAGGGTTTAGCCTTTTCGCATCTAAAGCGAAAAGGTGCTGCTAATCAGGGGACAGGAATAAAAATTAATTAAACCGCCCGTATGGTGTAGTACCACTGTGAAAGATTCTGTAGAAAACAAAGGAAACAAAGAAAAACAAACAAACCAGACGTGTAAGTATGTTTATATATATATAGGTAGCCCATATCACTGTAAGGGGTGCATGCACCACCTTACCCAGGCTGCAGTAGCAGACCTGTGGTGTCATTTTGGATGGCCTTCCAGGGGTGGCACAATACAAGCTGCAGCCCCTGGTAGGCCTCTGAGGTACCTATGCCCTGGGTACATAGTATACCATATACTAGGGACTTATAAGGGCACTCCAGATTCCAATCAGAGATGTGCCTAAGGCACATTGAAACCATTTTAGAGAGGAAGCAGCTAGGCTGGGGTTCTGATTAGCAGGGCCCCAGCCAGACTAAAGTCGAAAAACAGTGAAGCATCAGCAAAAAGTGGGGGTACCCATGTGAAGCAGATCCTACTCTCCTACACTCAGTCATGCAATAATCGCCTCGTAGAGTGAGTTAGTTCCACAGTTTGTATGTCAAAATATCAAACACAGAAATATTGACCTGCTTAGTTATCTACTGCAAAATATTGATGTGCACTGTATCATTAAAGTAATCATACAAAAGGAAGTAGAGCTTTACCATTCTGACTATAAATCTATTTGCCTTAATGATAAAGTACAAGTCAATATTTTGGAGTCATTGTAAGTGCAAGTCCAAATGTAGAACTCCGTATTTTAGTACCACACCATTCCATAACTTCCAGGTCAAGTAGGGTAACAGACGGAGCCTTAATCACATTGTCCAGGTGCACTCTAACCCAGTTACTGAAATTATTCACTGTTCATTTTTCTGATTGAGTATCATGGTGCTAAGTGCAATCGTGCAACTGATGACTGAATAATCTAATCCGGTGTCGTTAGAGCCTTACAGCTTTTGTCAACATTAGATTGAGAGTATTACCAGCACAGTAGGAAAGGCCATAAACAAGTTGACAAGAGACCCGCTAAAGAACTCTACACTTGTAACTGTGCCCATGCGGCTCCTTCTGTACCAGTGCCAGCACTGACTTCGCTGCAGTGATACAAGATATGGTCCCGACACCAATCTCTGACCCCAAGCCGTCATCAACCTAATCCTGACCAATGTTGCTCTATAAGATCACAAAAGTGCAAACAGTGTAATTCAATCCGACTATGATCCAAAACCTCTGTTACCAATGGAAGAGCCATGCACTTTTTAGTTCTGGCTCTGGTGCCCTAGGTTCCTCAAGACATTGATCCTGGCAGTGAAGGGAATAGATTGCTTCCCTCTCACTATACTGATAATGCTCTACATATGGACTCATAAATGTCAGTGGGCTAGATGTCCTCCCTGAAACAGAGCTAGATTCACTGGTATGAGGAAAGAGCCTCATTTGCGATGGTGGTTTGAAGGGCAGCTGAGGCAAGGGCAGCTGAGGCACTTGAGCTACAGCTGCCCACCATTGAGGCAAAATCAAATTTGCTGACTTGAAATCCTTAAGCCCACTTCATCTGAGATACTACTACCATTTAATAAAGCCCTTGCTGATGCCATGTCTACATGAGTTAAGTCATCTTCATATCAGCCAGTCAGTCGACCCGCAGACAACAGCACAGACATTCGATACCTGAGAGCCTGATCGTCCAAGGCTCAAGGTCAATCACAGTTTGTTTCCGGCTAATCCCCCGGACAGGTTATCTAAAAAATGTATTTGTTTTGGAAAAGGCTACTCTCTTCAGCCAGTCTAGTACTTGGATATATCAATGCAGTTTGCTTCATATGCCGGAACACACATGCCTCGTATGACGAGGCCAGTAATGTTTTATCGATGGGCCCAGAGGATCTCATGGCTGCTTCAGTCCAGACTATTCATGATGGCCTTGATGCTGCAAAGTACATGCTTGTACCCAACCAACTGTATTGGGGGGCTATTGGCATAAAAGTTGTGCTTGGAAGGCACACCTAGTTGAAGCCAACCAGGATTTCTGCTGAACTGCAAGCATCTATGGATGTGCCCTTTGGCTATTCAGGGAAAAGGCTGCTTTGGCACTGGAACAATTCAAAGACAGCTGTACCACGGCACAATCCCCTGGTTTATGCACAAAAGCAAAGCATTTTACCCATCAATTCAGGGAATTCAGATGCTACTCCAGAGGGCTAGCTTATAGACAACATCAACCCTCACAGCCTGCTGTACAGCAGCCAACCCACCCATTCTTCACCAGTGAGCACAATATCAAAATTATTTGTGCGACTTAGCAGGGACAGCATACCTTCAACTCATCCTCTCCTGCTGTAGTGGCTTTAAAGCTGCTTTATTTTACCTCCGGGACCCATACCAGGCCATTAGGAAGCAGGATACATTTCTTCCCCAGCTTGTGATCCATCACAGTAGAGAGATGGGTCTCACAAATCGTCCAGAAGGGTTTTGCTTTACCTTTTACTTCTACGCATCCCACTCTTAACTCCACATCGTAGCACATTTTGAAAGAACACTATTAAATCTTGATGCAAGAGGTCAATCTATTGCTCTCCAAAGGTGCCATCATGCGGGTACCAGATTCGGAGTAAGGGGCTGGATGTTAATCTTATTTCCTTGTACTGAAGAAGGACAGTGGCCTCAGGTGTATTCTAGACTTTCGCCAATTGAATGCCATTCTGCAAAAGATCAAATTCAAGATGCTCACACTGGCCCAGATTCTTTCAGCTTTAGAACCAGGAGATTGGATGGTATCCTTGGACTCTCAGGATTCATATTTCCATATACTCATTGTGAGGTGCCACAGGCATAACCTGCATTTCAAGGTGGACCAAGACCACTTTAAGTTTGCTGTGCTCCCCTTTGGCCTTACCTCGGCTGTTCACAAAAGTGACAACTGTGGTCGCTGCCAATCTCTGGAGTTGGGGGTACATGTATTCCCCTACGTCCTCAACTCCAGTCTCCTGAAGTTTAACTCACTGGAGTCATTTATGGACCACTTCCCGATGATGGCTGCATTCCTGGCTTTATTGAGATTCAGTGTCAATGAACCAAAGTCATACCTGAGGCCCCCACAAAGATGCCGTTTGTTGGAGCAATCCTGGACACTGTGGCATTCAAGGCCTTTCCTATAGCCCAACCAGTGTAGGATATGATCCAGAAGTTTTGGGATCAGTCCTGAGTCTCTATGGGGATGACTCTAAAGCTTCCTGGTCTCTTGGCCTCATGCATCCTCCTCATTCTGAACACCAGGTGGCACAAATAGGCAGTGGGACCTCAAATTTCAGTGGGCCCAGCATCAGGATTGCTTCTCTGACTTCATCCAGATCTCAAGGGAGACTTTACTAACCCCGGGCGTAGTTCGCGTAGTAGCGCTACGCGTAGCTACGTGAAGTGCATAGTGCGGTAGGAAATGCTGTTCGCAATGATTGCACAGTGCCGGATGCTTGTCCGCACTGTGCAATCATTGCAAACGGCATCTTGCACAGTGCAAGCGGTCGTTTTCTGCCGCTCGAGTAGATTTGTACTCGAGCAGCAGTTTTCTCAACGCAGACTGGTAGTTCCTCATCGCGAGCGGTCGCGAGCATACGCGACCACTCGCAATGAGAAACCTGACCTCCCCGCGTTGAGAATCTCGCTGGGAGATTTATTTTCCACGCTCGCGATTGGCAACTTGATGTTGCTGATCGCGAACGAGGAAAAAGTCTCGCCGGGATGTCATTTTGCTCGCTCACGGTCGCCAACTTGACGTTGAGGACCGTGAGCAAGCAAAAAATGCCCGCTACGCGTTTTTGCACTGTGCTACGTGCAATTCGCGTAGCGCGTAGTTGCGCAAAGTACGCAAACTACGCGAGCGTAGCGTAGTTTTCCGCCCAGGCCTAGACTTTACAAGACTGACAGTGGGGGCTAATGGCACCAATTTGACCTGTGGTAGGTCTTTCTCCCTTCCACACCCAGGGCTTACAGTTGTGACAGATGTATCACTGCTGGGTTGGGGTGGTCAATTGAGGGAAGTGCAAATCTGAGGCATCTGGTCTCCAGGGGAGCTCCAGCTCCTTATCAATCTGCTGTAGCTTCGGGCAGTCCATCTAACCTTGAAAGCTTTCCTGCCATTCATCAGAGGGAGGATGATGCAGATGGACAACATGACCGCCATGTGGTAATGCCAACATGCAGGGCATAGTGGGGCCCTAGAGCCCATGCCAGGAGGCACTTCCCCTCAAGAGTTGGCTGGACCACCAGAATATCTCTCTAACTGCCAATCACCAAGCGGGGTTCCTGAATGCCAGAGCAGGCAAGCTGAGAATGCGCTGTCTGGCAGACCGTGAGTGGCGTCTCTATCGCAAGGTGGCGCAGGGAATCTTTGATCATTTGGGTACATCTTAGCTAAATGCTCACATGCTGTGACAACAATTGTTTTGAATGTGCATAAAAATGCAAGCAAACACAAAAGAGGAAGTTGTCAAGGTGCAGGGTCCACTGTATCACAGTCTGTTGTGCACTGGCCCAGTAGCGGCCCCTTGTAGGCCTGCAAGCCCATTCCACTTGGGTCAAGGACACTGCAGTGGGAATGGTAGAAGTGTGAATGTTCTAGATATCTGTCAGAATGTGAAGTTGGTGTCTGTGTATACATTTACAAAACACTACTGTCTTGGCAAGCATGTCCATTTGGAAGGTCACTTTGCCAACTCAGTTCTGCAGGCCGTTTTAGTCTGAGTCCACTCCTCAGACCCATCACCTTTGGGAGGTGCTGGTGTGGTATCTATTCTAAAGGTGAGGAATCTGCAGTTAGAAGTACACATCAGAAAAACAACTTACCTTCAGTAATGGTCTGTCTGGTGTATCCACTACCTATTCACAGATAGATTCATCACTGCCCTCCCACCTCGCTGTTCATTAGAGTGGCCTCTTTGATGGTCTACAAAGGTCACAAGTTAGTGACTGGCACACTGTCACCCACAATTTGTGTATTCTCGTTGTCCGAGGGCACAGAAGGAGAAAGATACAAGAAACTGGCATCAGCATGCAGGGTTGGTGTTGATATGCAGCTCCACTCATGTTACTCCGGAGCCAGTGGTGTCCCCTACTGGTGTGCAGGAATATTGCTGAAGAATTCTCTGGATTCAGTATGCTGCCTGAGGATAGTCTAAAGGTGAAGAATCTGCAGTTAGATAGAGTACCCACCAGGAAGAGCATTATTGAAGGTAAGCAATTTGTTCTTTAGGAACAAAGGTTTCCAATGGTAGTACATGAAACCTGTGATAGTCACAAGTGTCCAAGCACTCTTCTTGAAATCTTCTGTGAATTCGCACTGGTGTTCATGCACCAAGCTTCTCGCATGCACAATTGTACACTGGGTACAACTGAACATGTGAAAATGGCTTCACATGTATTCAGTTGCGGTTTCTTTTTCTCTGTAGTGACAATATTTTCCTCATGGCAAACCTCCTTCCCTCAAACACCACCAATTTTGGAGGCTTTCCCTGCCCATTCCTACCCTGAAAAGTGATTTACTTCTGTGTTTGACAGGAATAATGAACAGTTCATTAAAAATGCTTCTGCATGGCAAGTAAAAAATGGGGCACCTAGAGAAACCTTGTAAAAGTGGGGGGAGCAAAAGTATTTAGAGAGAGGTGCAACTGGTGAAGGCCAGGGCTGTCTCAACAGCATTATAGACCCCTGGGCAAAGCAGTGCACTGGGCCATGCCTACACAACCACTCACAGGAATAAAAATGTTTAACGGAAACCTAGTGTTAAATTCTGGTCAGCATGGGACCCCTAAGCTCGTGCGGCCCCCGGGCAACTGCCCAGCATGTCCATGTGTTAAGAAGGCACTGGTGAATGCTGCTATTTTTTTTTTGTCGCTGGCGCAGCGAAATTGGGCCCCAATTTCTACCTAAATTTACTGCAGAGGTGAACTTCAGAAATGGCAGATTTGGGCCGTTTCCAGTGCTTTAAATGGGCCGGTACTCACCGGTACTGAGTACCAGCACTTCCGATTTTTATGCCGTCAGTACCGGCACTTCTTGGTAGCCATGGAGAGTACCGCTACCCTGATCCATGGCAGGGCAGGCTCAGGTTAGGTTTCTCCTCCAGTGCAGGGCAGATGCCCTCTGCTTCCGAGGAGCTTGTAATTAACCGAGCCGTGAAGTAGCCTTTTGCAGAGTTGCTGGTGAAGATTCCAGCAGCGCCCATTTGAATGTCCTGAAACTGCAGGGGTTTGAGAGGGCTTGTGTCCCGCGGTGATGAACAGGACAGGGTCTCTAGACAGACCCTGCACTGTCAATCAGGTGCGCAGCGACCATTCGGGTGAAAGTGCCATCATGGCTTTCATTATGTGTAATGAGTTAATCTGTTTTATTGACATAAATGCATTTCTCGTGTGTTTTGATACGTGCTGCAACTGGTACAGAAGTCATTATGTATGATCATATCTTGCCCTTAGCCCCGCGCCTAGCCCGCCCACTTGCCACACCTTTATTTTAAGGAGTACCTGCACTTATTTTTTACCATTTAAAGCACTGGCCGTTTCTCACTGTTCCTGTGCTTTGTTTGGTTCCTCCTTTACAAAGCGAGGTCCGGGAAGAACCATGCGCACTGCCTACGGTTTGTCTGGTTCTCGCTGGACCTCGTTTCATTAGGGAGAATGACATTTTGCGGTTTGTGGGCAGGAGGCCCAACAGGCAGTAAGTTTGGGCGTATTTTGCAGAATTTCCTCACAATTTGCTTTCGAATGTCACAGAATAAAAAATTCACCCAGCCCTGATTACAAGCGTTCCTAATCGCAAATGTCACTCCATCTCCATGACAAGGAAGCCTGGCAATTAAATCTACCGGAATACCCTTTAGAACAACTGACCGGAAGTCATTTTAAGCTAATCATCCACATTTATTTATTTTTGCGTTTTTTATATAGCGCAAACTTTACCCGAAGGTGTCAGAATGCTTTACAATAGAACCAGTTAATTTTCATAAGGACTTCAGAGTACATGAATTACATAAAAGATATGAAACAGAAAACTCTAGACTCACATAAGAATGATAGTAAGTACATATGTCTACTAGAGATACTAGTGGTTAGAGTTACATATATACAAGTTGCAAATTCACTTGATAACATTTAAGAAAAGTTGAAGTGATTATGGTTGGACAAATATATATGACATATTAACAGAGCGTGATCTTCTCAGAGCGTGATCTTCTCGCCATTGCTGGGGTTCTTGCGGTGTTCGTTCAGCCAGGCCTTCATGGTGTTGTTGCACTCACGGGCGTTGATCTTGGGCCTGGAGGGATCCCCGAGCTGGTGATGGCCGTAGGGGTAGATTACCAGAAAGTCATCCGAATTGTTTTGTAGAAAATCGGAAGAGACCCCAGATTGTGCGCTTTTATAAGTTTCAGTGAGAAATTAAATTAATGTACCTTAGTGCACATTGCAGGGGCACGTAAATATCACTGATCACAACTACAGGCATTAAACGCCTATCCGGTTGACAGAGATCCCGGGATCACACTGGACGTGAGGCGTACTCGCTACGGTCTGGCACTAGACGGCTTATTTCGCCGCCTGATTGTGTTCATATGGGCATTTAGATTGAGACCGCTGCACTAGGAGCCTACAAATTAATTGCAGAGAGGCTCGGACAAGTATTTCTTTGGATTGGAGAACTGAATTTAATTTTACATGAAGACTTAAGATTTTTACATGCCCAACCGCGTTGGAAGTATCACCGGTGGATAGATTGAGAGCATCAATCATTTGTGCAGAAAGCCCTGAAGAAGGCAAGGGGTCACGACCCACTGACGAAACGCGCGTTGGCTGCATTGCATAAGAAAACCCGTATTAAAACGAACTACAACAGATCAAGAACTTGTCTCTCCTTTGTCAGAATTACAAGAACAGTGTTATATACCTCTTACTCTTTGTTGCGTGTGCATAGGAATTGTTGTCCTGTTAAACGCTTTTGTGTTTCTCCTTAACAAAGCTTGTCTGTTGTCCCGTTTGTTTCAGTCAGAACACACAAGCTGGACTGAATCAATCGCTGAAGCATTAAATAATTGTCCTTGTTCGGACAGATTGAGCTGATGACATTAACCGGCCTGTAAACATTTTTACAGATACATTTACAGCAGGTTTAGCGTTTCGTTATGGAGGGGCGCTCTGACCTTGTCATCCTCACGCGTCCATGGACGTGCGGCTCTTTCCACAGCCGGGTTTGAGTTGCTGTGAGTGCTGGTGGCATGTTTCATTACTTTTGACAAATGCAGAATGCTTGTACGCCTTCCCGTACAGTGCCCTGCGTCACGGCGGAGACGTCTCCTCACGCGCCATTGGCTGATTTGTTATGAAGTGTCTGAGTTTGTCACACCGAGTGATGAACAGATCTCCGGCCTCGAGGGCGCGGCGCTTCCGTCCGCTGACCCCTCCTGACCTTTCCTTTTCTGCTGTCGTCGTGACAGTGAGGTGATTGGCACATACTGTAGATGAGCGGGGGGGGGTAGTTGTACCTTCAGAAGTAAAAAAACAACGTATTTAGTATGGCCGATGATACCTGTGCTCACAGGCATTTTTATTAATACATGCAGTTTGTCAAATTGCACCCATATTAAAATATTAATTCTCTTTTGTGACTTTGCCCTTTTAATACTATAGACTATATTAAACAAACCTTTTTTTTTTTTAGAAGAAAAAAAAGGAATTTGGCATCCGATTTGTATATTTAGCAAATGTACTCTACTGATCAAAGTGTTATTACATCAAAAAGTAAATTATAATTTACTGTACAAACATCAAATCCATTACATAACCCCAATTTCGACCTCTCTTTCTTGACACTTCTTCACTTTTTTAATACATTTCCATGCGGCAGTTCCTTACAGAGATTAGACATATACTGAAAAGAGGTAATGAAGAGCAAGAGCCCACATACATTTGCTGGAGGTTAACGAAGATTTGACTTTGCTGGATGTATGCGGTGTGCAGAGCGTAAAGTCACCGAGGCATCTGACTAAATAAATATTGCAAACACGAATATGTCTTTCATTTATGTGCTAACACAGGCAAACAGCATTTGTGCATGGCTGTGCTTGAGTGCAGAGGTGCATGGATGAGCTTGAGTGCAGAGGTGCATGGATGTGCTTGAGTGCAGAGGTGCATGGCTGTGCTTGAGTGCAGAGGTGCATGGCTATGCTTGAGTGCAGAGGTGCCTGGCTGTGCTTGAGTGCAGAGGTGCTTGGAGACAGCAAGGCTGTCCCCAACAGCTGGAGGAGAAATTCTGCGTTGCTGTGGAGGTGGTGACTGCAATAGAAGGTGTGATGAGAGCATCATGACCTGAGTAGATAAGAGTAAGCTGCTGGGAGAAGCGAGGAGAGGAAGGTGCAGGGGGGAAGTGACGACCAGTCCAACAGTAATGATTTCAAGAGGTCACCAGTGTTATTTTGATAAAAATGATTGCCAGTAGTCCGTCAAGAAGTAGGCAGTGGAGATTTTTTTATTTTTGGCAAATTTGTTTGCTTGATCAGTTGCTGTTGGTCAACAGGAACTTTGCAAATTGGGCATATAATTGAACAGGGTAAGTGGGACTTCAACTGTCGTTGTTAGAGGAGCTCTGACTGAAGGCGTGATGTTCCCGCTAGCTGATTTTGGTGCATTTTGAGCTTTTGCTGTTCATGCTACATTACTTGGCAGGCTGTCATACACAGGCTGGCCTCAGAAGCACTGTTAGGCGTGGCTTCCTTCTTCACCTAGTTCACACGTGTGGTTTAAGTGATTTGCACTTAGTGGGTGCCACCACACGCACACTGATTTTAGAATGGGTGCGTTGTGTTAATGCCAGCCTGTGTGTGGCTAGCATATACAATTCTGTGCAGGTGTTCAACAGTGGCATAAGAGAACAAGCGATGCAGCCTTGGATGCAGGACCCACACAAGCCAGCTAGGCAGCGGCCGTGCAGGGTGTCAGACTGCGTGGCGTCTGCACATAAAAAAGAAGACATGAGAGGGGAGGCGGCACAAAACAAGCTCTATGAACCATGGACACCATACACTACAGAAGGGCTGGAGTTTGTTGTTATTTTCATCCCTAACCCACATTCTAACTGGCTATCTGCAGCAGACAGAGAGGAAGCACGAGCAGATCCATGAGATTCAGATTACATTGAAACAAGAGACGCTAAAGAACTCAAATGTGTGCAGCTTGAAAGGGCAGGTCCCATAAGTTCTAGGTCTGTTCTAGACTCACAGTCCGATGGTTCTTTTTAGCAGCATGAAAGCGTGGAGGGGAGAAAGTTCGTCAGGATTACCAAATCAATTCTGTAGGAGACTCTTTGGGCTCAAAGTAACCACAGACAAATCCGTAAGGTTAGTCAATTTATTACAAAGCCAGAAATAACTGAACACAAAGACACCTCAAGATAAGAAATACATTGGAATAAGCATAAAGCCAAATCTGCGCACCCAGCGTAATCTAGCATAAACAAAACAATTAGTTCAAGAAATAGAATGCACAGGATCAAAGAGCATGAGTCCAAATTTCCCTGCATCTAGGGTTGATGGAAATAAAGCATTAATGTATCCTACACTAACATGGCATCCCTACTTTTGCATTCTCAAAGGTGTGAAATAAAAGGTGCCAGCACGTGGAGTCTTCCTAAGAAGTCTCTCCACTCCAATGGGTCAGGTAGCATGAAGCTACAGTGCTCGTTCTGAGAGGCTGTTTCTCCTAAGGCAGAGAAGGAAGAAGTGGGGCTCTTCCCCACTGGCATACACGTTATTACAGGTAAATTTCCCAAGGGGGCTTGCGACGAGTCACACCATCTGTACCGTACACAATCCCATAGGTAGGTTTCCACTGGAAAGCGGTTCTCCTGAACTGCAACATTGATGACCTTGATTCCCAGAACTTCTCTGGTGTGAAACACAACAATTTCTCTTATCAACTTGAGCTCATGATGTATCCCCTTCTCTCCTTGCCTGACTAAGAAAACAAAGACATTATCCTAGCTAACAAGGACGCTTCTTCCACCTGCAACACAAAACGTGAGAAAGAACAAAACCCACAGTGCACGTGAAATTCAACTGTTAATTCTAAACGATAGCTCAAGGGAGAAAAGCTTTTCAGACCTACAATTTCAGCTAACATAAGAGAAATGGCACATGAGCCTCATGAATATGCATAAGAAATAAACATATTCAATTAGTATTACTACCCACATCTAAAGTAACACGTTCGTAAGCACATTAGATACATTAATAAATTGTCCGCTGCAGAACACGAATGCTTCACGCTAAGGTTTACAATTATCTTCTTACTTGCTCCATATTACATTCAAATGGCCTAGAATACATCACGTTTCACGTTATTGCATCTCAAATTCTAACGCTCCATTTTATGACGACGGATTATGTGTGGATGCAGACTACACGTGTGTGCTCCCCTACAAATAGTGCGTTTTCTGCTACATCAAGCTCATGGCAAAATTTTATTCCTAAACACAAGCAGCATACAAAATGCTCAACGTATCATTAAAATAAATACATAAACACACTATAATACTTGGCTGGTCTTATTTTTTAATAAAACCATCACATGGCATTTGTTTCCTTTCTATAGACTCGTATAGCATTTAGAATCCAGGCATGCTTTTTAGGCGATTCTGGGATTTCTCATTGATAAAAGTCATGGTCATGTGATATCCTTGTGTTTGGCCTGTGAAGATTAACGTGTCTAATATATTGTTTGGTAGTAGTTCATTCAAATTATTGTGAAGAATGTAATGTGTCCGATCTGGTCAGTAATGGTGCCTCCCGTGCAGAATGTAATGGGGGCCCATGAGTCTCCTCTATCTCCTGAATACTCATAAGCATTGAGCTGGCTGGGCTTCTGCTGAAGGGTGGGGGCCTCTGTTCTGCAATGTATGCAGGAGCCTGCGTTACGCCCCTGGATTTTGTCAGGGATGTATGTGGTGTACTATGTGTTTGAGTGCATAGATGTTCGACTTGCAATTTATCTGATTCCACAGGGTTGCTTATGTAGCTATTGTCAGGCCTCAGTTGACAGCTCTGCCAACTGACATTGTTTGCCAATTGTATACCTCTAACAAGTGTTGTGTTTGAATGGCTGTGCAGTGGTCAGCCCTGTGTGTTCTGAATGGTTCTAGGATGCATACTGGTGTGAGAAGAGGGAAATGTTGTAGAGGCAGAAATACTTTGCCAACTGTATAGTGTTGGTGCCAGTTGTACAGACAAGTTCTGCCTAAAGTGTTGTGTATGGTAGAGGAATTATTAGTCTACCCAGACAGCACTGTATAAAATGCATTACTGGATCCTAGGTGGGTGGTAAGTGCCCTTGGAGTCCCACTGACTACATGCCTTACTTGAGCTGTGTTGGATGAATGTAATATCTTGTGTCCTGCTGGATGTTTGTGTGGTGCTTCCTGGTGTTGTTTTCTGTTTGGAGCATTTCGAAGGCCATCTAAAAGACTTCTGGATGTGTGTAGATTTGCTGTCTAATGTGTTCTATTTTGTGTTCAGTTGTTCTTCCCCCCCCCCGGGAGCAATATAAAAAAGTGTAAGCAAAAATACCTTACATTTAATGGATAACAATAATGCTGTTGATAAAACTTTGAGGGCATATTTTCAAACGTACACGCAGCGCAAGGCAGGAAGTAAAGTTGCTGCATTGCGTTGCAGGAATAAGAGAGAGCTGAAAAGCGCCACTTCTACTAATATCGCTTAGGTGGCGCACTTGAGGTTGCCTAGCACCAGCGCCAATGCAGGCACTCTTGCACCATGGTGCAGGGGTGCCTATGTTATGGGCTGGATTGTTTTTGTGCTGGAAGGCATGCCTTCCTGCACAAAAACAATCCAAAGAGGAATTAACGAGGAGAAAAAAGAGCTTTTTTCCTTGTTTCACCTCTCTGTAGTAGGCGTACCAATTTCATGCAATTTCAGGTTTACAATCCTTAGTAAATCCGGAATTGTGTGAAATCCAAGGGTGGATGCACATGAATACCCATCCTCCAACCATTGAACAAATACCATTAAGAAATGTAACGCAACGCAGCGCAAGCTGCTGTGTTTTGTTAGATTTCTTTACAAAGCTACCCAAGACCAATTCTCACAATAGGATCAACCAATTTGCGGTAGGAGAGTAAAGATGAAGTAGCGAACTAGGATACTCATGTGCAAAGTGAGTGCAACATGCAACCCACACGGATGAAATATGATTGCAACAAGTCCAAAGTAGCAATCATCAGTCATGGTAGGGCAGAACCAAGCATCATATTCTACTAGCTGTCATCTGTAAATTCAGCCCTAAATATTTTATTTCGGTAGTCATAATGCATTGGCAATCTGATAATCTAGTGAGCAGAAACACTGTGCACTTTAATTCAATAGAAAAGTAAAAAACATGAGAACAAAGTAACAATGGTTAAGAAAGGGATTGATCAAGAAGCAGTGTGGCTAGAGGATAGCGTAAGTCAAAAGGTGGGATGGAGATAAAAGTTGACCCATGCAAATTGCTGTTTATTCACCAGCTTTTATATTGACTTCCTTAAAGCCAACTGAATTACACATAGTTACAGCCGCTGTTAAGGAATAGAATGAATATGATCTTTCCTTGCACCCAGTGTGCCACACAAGTGCTTTCAGTTACTAAGAAGGGTATTTGCAACCTTTCAAAAATTATTAATCTATCTTGTTTTTTTCTGGGAAACTGTACGGTAAAGCTTTACATAATCAACTCTATAGAGAGGTTTTAGTTAAGAATCTCACAGTGGTTGCACAGGCTGGGTTCAACAGTAAACAGAATGACTGAGCAGTATTTCACTTGTGTTTGATTATAGTCATGTATGTTATTTCGAAACAGGGTCAGCTGTTTTGCACCTTTATAATATGAAGGCTTCTTTTTACATGGTAGACACAAGCTTGGTGCAGGGTGGTGGTTGTGGGAGGGAGGGGATGATTCCCCATTGAAGGCATTGTCACACAATCATTAGAAGTTGTGTTGAAGGACTCCTTCTAATGAAGGAGCAGCCTTTAAGGGTTTGGTAGGCTGATGGAGTAGGAAGTTCGTTCGGCACCCCTATAAAAAGGAATAAAGTGGTGTCCAAAAAAATTAAACAAATCTAAATTTCAAGTTCATGATGATCTATAGTTTGCGTTTGCGATTATAAAACATTTTATAATCATAAACTAATTGGAGTGTAAATTTCTTATTTTGGGGTCATGGTACGTCGGTATGTATCGTTGTATCTCCTGGCTTACTCTAAAGAGGGATACAACAATAGAGACCAGGGTATGTCAATATGGATGGGACTTTATAATCTAGATGAACTTTCACAAAAAAAGAGAACATGCCCATCCCTGCACTAACTAAAGGGAATGAGGCACCCATTTGGGCCTATAGGGGGATCACGAGGCAACCGCAGGAAGCATGTGCTAGAATCTTGTTGAAAGATAAATCCTGAAGAGTAGGGTGTATCTTTTTTATCCTGAGGAAGATCCAAATAGATGGCTAAGCAGCATGTATACTATTAAAGTGTTGAAAAGTTGACAGAATATATGATTTGGCTTGCACTGTATGACTTTATTGGGAGAGGAGTGGATGGATTATATTTTCCTGCCCAACATGAGAGACATTTTGAAAATTTGTAGCTAGACCTGATACCAATTTAAAGTGAAAAACTGCTGTCTTTATTGTATTATATTCACAAGCTTTTATACACTGCATAAGCACTTTTCTCTTCTCACTGCCCACGGAGCACCTTGCTGCAGTTGCATTGTTAATGAAATATTATGAATTATTGTGAAGCAATACATCCTTTGCATGTGGGACAACCCTCCAAATTTGTTGTGCCTTTTTTGTGTAACATGATATGGTGCTGAGAGGACTGTACAACCTGAAATACCTATAACTAATCCAACAGAACCACTTATGAGTTTATGCAGTAAGAAACCCAGTTTTCTGAGCAGCACAGGGTAACGCCATTGTTTATTATGTGCTTCTTTTAATGCAGACAAGAACTGCATACGACATTAGTGCTTTGAACAGTATTTTCATTGTTGAAATTAGGCATGCAGGTGTGAACCATTTTTGAAACTCAAATTAGGATTTTCTTTTGGTGCTGAGTTTAGCTTAGTGAGCCAAAGAAATGAGGTGTACAGGTGATAGCAGGACCCAGAATGGATGTCTCAATTGAGCTTCACAAGTTGGATAGACATGTTTTCGGAATATGAATTTGTAAATAGGAGGATAGTTCCTTTCTAGTGATGATATGAATGGGGATTTTCAGAAGAGATCTTAATGAGGCTTTGGAGAATATATCTGGATGAGGCTTTGCAGAAGGGAGAAGGAGGGGCCTTTTGTAGGGAATGTGTGAAGTGTAATTTGTAGATAACATCAGGACAGAAATGTGTAGTGGTGTGATGATAGAGCTTTGTAGGGGGCTTTTGATAAGGGTCTGGATGAGAGCCTGAAATTGGCGGGGGGGCGGCCCATGGATTTAAAGAAAGCATAATGTGTCAATTTTCCACTCACCTGAACACCAGGGGGCAGCGGAAACGGAGATAGTCCTCCCTCTCACCTCCAGACCAACCCTCCACGCTAATCAAGTAGCACAGGCGATTGGTCCCAAGGGGAAAAGGAAGAGGGAGGGATGACACGAACTTGGGAGGAGTTGTCAACACAGCAGGACCACAGGAGTACTCATGGGAACAATAAGAACATGGGATGGGGTTGGTCTTGGGTCTTGAGACTGAAGGTGTCACCACTCCCTGGAAAACACAAAACACCCAGGACACAGGTGAGTAACTAAAACTCTCTACCACTTGAAAGAAAACAGTATGTTCCCTCCCCTACCCCCTTGGTTCCCTCCCCTCTGTCTAAAGAAAAAACGACTCACCAACCAATAGATTATCCCTGGAAGGGAAAGGGGCTGAGTAGGGGACTTCCCCTATTGCACATCATAGGGGACAGGTGCCCAAGGTAGTAGAGATGTAGAGAAAACAAGTAATCCAATGAATGGCAAAAACAGCACCTGCAGCTGGACGTTGGTAGCTCTCACCAGAGAGGAACAATACCCCTCACTGTCATGTAGGTCTAATAGTCCAAAGGACAGTGCACTGACCCCAAAAAACCTATAAGCAAAATAAAGTACCTGCTGCAAGCAGAAGTCTCATACAAAATGATTTAAGGAACAAACAAAGATCACCTGCTCTGGCATGTAGACATGCTGTCTTCAGGGCATCCAACAAGGAGTGAAGGGGGGTGATGAGCGGTGGACAGCCCAGCTCACATGAGGTACCAGGATGGAACTACGCGGTAATTCCCGGAAAGACAAAAAGGTAAATCCTTGAGGGAACCGCCCCTGCGGTTCTCCTCAGCAAGAGGAAGCTAGCTCAGCTGAATCGCTGTATGTGGCAAAAGGTTGTGCCACTGGTAACTGCTCCTGCGGTTTCATGTGTGGCTGGACGGAAGGCTGGTGTTCCAGAGGCACTGCTCCTGCGGTCCTCTCACAAGAGGTGAGGCACCACACAAGAAGGCAAAAACAAAGAGAGCTCATAGAGCAAAGAAACCGCTCCTGCAGTTCCCGTCGTGAAGTCGGGTGAACGCGGCCGATCGCCGCTCACCCCCAAGTCCTGGAAGCAGTTTGAGTCCGTCTCCGTGACCCGGAAGGGATTCAATAAAGCCAAGCGTCTGGTGCCGGGAGACGCGCGTTTTTATAGGCGCGCGTCTCCCACATGATAGGGGCCGTGTTCGTAGGAAAAGAAAATGCCGTATTCTCGCAAGAGTACGAGTTTACGGCGAAAGGAACGGAGAAACAAACAAGGAATGGCACAAAGGAACGCCTCATGCATCCTCAGCTCAGGTAGGTGTCCCGATGTATGTCTGCTACACTATCACTACCCACTTTGGAGGAACAACATGTTAGGGGACTGCTCGCGACCCCTGCTACCCCCCAGGACCCGCACTCCAGGGTGGTACCATAATGATCGTTGAAGTGTTTTGGACAGGCATTTGCAGAAGGATTTTAAAATGAGACTTTTAACAAGAGATGTGAATGAGGTTATGGAAAGGGGTTCTGGATGGGATTTTAAAGAGGTGTCCTAAATAATGTGTTGTGGAGAGCTGCCAGGATAGAGCTTTGTGAAGTATGTCTAAATGATGAGTTGAAGAATTTGACCTGGGTTTGGCTTTGCAGGTGGTTCTGGGTGGTGCTTTGCAGAGAAAGTCATGATAGTTTTCAGTGGGGTGTCTAGATGGGGCTTTGTTAGGATTCTTGGTGAGAGCTTTGCTGTGTGACTTTGGAATGGGATTTTCAGAGAGTGTTCAGAATAGGATTTCATAGACCAGGGTGAGTGAGGATGGCCCTTTGCAGAACAGGTCTGGATAGGTCTTTAATGAGGAGACCTGAGTGAGGTTCCCCCAAGTGCATTTCTCAATGTGCGGACAATTTCTTAAGCCGCCTTGCCCTTGGCTCCATCCACCTGCTAAGAAAGTATGAGAGGGGCCCAAACCCAAAACATTTTGCTTGTGGAGCTTAGCATAACAAACTTTGAAGACCACTGCTCTATTTGGAAGCTAGAAATGCCAGGTTTCCAACACTGAATGGAAGCAATGGCCCCAACAATCTCTGTTCAATAGATTTTAAGCTTCGAGTAACAAAGTTGTATGTCTAAGCTTCAGAAGCAAAACAATCCCTCCATTTCAAACATAATGCACTTTACATGTGTAGGAGAGTAGGATCTGCTTCACAGGGGTACCCCCACTTTTTGCTGATACTTCACTGGTTTTCGACATTAGTCTGGCTGGGGCCCTGCTATTCAGAACCCCAGCCTAGCTGTTTCCTCTTTAAAAGGGTCTCCATGTGCCTTAGGCACATCACTGATTGGGATCTGGAGTGCCCTTGTAAGTCCCTAGTATATGGTATACTATGTACCAAGGGCATAGGTACTTCAGAGGCCTGCCAGGGGCTGCAGCATATATTATGCCACCCCTGGTAGGCCATCCAAACTGACACCACAGGTCTGCTACTGCAGCCTGGGTAAGGTGGTGCATGCACCCCTTGCTGTGGTATAGGTTACCTATATCACTAAATGCATACACACATATAAACCTATAAGTCACTCCTAAGGCAGGCCTTATCAATCCTAAAGGCAGAGTGCATGGTTCCTATGTGAGAGGGTGCCCCTGCATGAGCAGGGCCCCTCTGCAGCGTTCGGAGACCATCTCTGATGCTGTTTGTAGTGCAGCCTGACCATATACTCTTAAACGCATTATATCCTCGCGGTAAAATGCTAACTATGGAATGGCTGCACCGAAACATGTCGTGTTTGGTGTCAAACATCTTGGAATACTACCCCCCGCCAATTCTGGCAGCGGGGGTAGCATTCCACCCTTCTAGAGGGAAAGGCATGTTAACTCTGACGAGTCCGGTAGCTTCTTTCCAGAGCCCTGGCATCACAAAATGGATGCTGCTGCCACAGACACGAGTCTGGCCTCCTGCTGCTGGACGAAACTCCGGCAGGGGAGGCCTGGACAATAGGTTTCCTGTCCCAGGGAGGTGTGACCACCTCCCAGACAGGACAATGTGTATTGGGGCTGGGCGGGAGCACTTTCGGGTGCTTTGAAGTCCTGCACTGGGGGCACATTTGGTGTCCCTGTGCATACCCCAGTTCAAACCGGATCAGGGGCTTGCAGCCCCTGCTTTGGCGCGAACTGGACAAAGGGAAAGGGGTGTAGCCACCCCTCTGCCCTGACCCACCCATAGGTGGGGCCACAGAGTAGTCCATCCCCTATTTTTAGAATAAAGGTAGGAACCCAGTCCTTAGGACTTTAGATTATACCTGGACGAAACTCTGACACGGAATCCTGGACCTTCGACGCTCTACGACAAGATTAGAGGACTGAAGAATCTCCCTTGGGGTCAAGGAGTGACTCCCTGCTTGGCAGGCACCAAAGAAGCATCTGTCCGGTTCGCATCACTGAAGCTCCTGTCGGACGCCGAAGTCATCGCATCACCAGAGGTGGATTCTCAGACTTCCCCGAGGCTACCCTGAGTCCCCAGCAAAGCTGAGGCCCGTGGCTATCGTGGGTGACTTGAGACCGTGACCCCTGGACACCGAGCACATTTGCAAGTGCACCATCTTCTGGGTCTCCCAAGAAGTCGTGCTTTGGGCTCCGAGTAGTCCTAGCCTCCAGCACCACCTGCACCGAAGATCACTGGCCCCCACTCCACGAGTGTCCTGTAAGCCAGCTCCACGTGCGGCGTCACGAGGCTCCTTCGCGGTCGCTAGCCCGTTGGCTAGTAGCCCTTAACGAAGGCCAATCTTTTCTTTACTTGGCAGTCTGGTTGCTCCAGGCCTGCCCTCACTTACCCTCGCTGGGTGAGTTCCCCAGACCTTGCTGGTCTGCATCATCGACGATCTACATCTTACTCAAGACTTGCCGTTGCCAAGGCTTGTTGGGTCCAATCTGGTCGCCGACACCTCTGCACTCGACAGACATCGAGCAACAGCCCGAATCCTGCTCCTGGTCGCCGACAACGCCTCCCGGACCTCGTGGTTGAAGAGTCAAGACGACCGTCATCGAATCTGAAGCACTCGACATCGGTGGGCATCTGTCCATCGCCTCCCTGGTCACTGGCTAGTGACCCAGACTCTGTCCCTTCTGCTTTCAGGTTCTTCAGAACTCCGATCCACTCTTGGATCCACCCGGACACTTTTCTCCTGGTCGCCAGCAGCACTTTGCAGCAGATCGCCATAAGAACCGACGACGAAACCCGACCCCGAAAGGCACCTATGCACCCGGCTTCCCTGGGTGAGGTAACACGAGTACTCCGGTGCTCCCGTGGGTAGAGACTCTTCAAAGTCCTAGATCTCAAAGGGTTTTGTCCTAGTCCTCTTCTAAGTGTCCCTTTCCTCTATTTTCCCGATCCCGACTTTCTCCATAGAAGTTAACGGCGTATCGCGGTTGTGTATTTACACTGCACGCGTCTCCCGTGGGTCCCCTGTGTCACTACCTTGGGTGGTTCCTTGTGGTCCAAGCACTTCTAGAGGCTCTAGGCCTAGTGTCTAGTTCAGTCGTGGTTCGCATACCACTTTATTGGTATATGGTTTGGTACACCCCTAGGGCCCAAACGTGTATTTGTGCTATTACTGTGATTTAAGATCTTATAACCTATGTATTTCGAACTCTAGCCTCATAAAGAGACTAGAGGGGTGTGTTTAGTAATAAATACATATATTTTGAATATATACCTGGTGTGGTGCTCTTTCATTTGATCACTCAAGAGATTATAGACTGGTAAAACAAGCTGCTTTACATTCCTTCAAGACTTAGCCTGAAGGCTGCTCTCCATAGCTACCACTAGGATAGCTTTCAATAAGGTTGTCTTTAACCTATCTCCAATAAGGGGTTGTTTGGACTGGTGCAAGGTGCCCACTATAATTAGTGGACAGCATATGCCAGGCCAACTTCTCACATTGGTGTGCAGCGTGTGGGATTCCAGCTTGCTATTGTTTTACCAGATAATCTCAATTGAATTGATCAACTGAAAACCACTAAAGGTACCTAAGGTACATATAATTTAAGCTTAGAATACAGTAAGTTCTACTGAACTTAGAGTTGTGTGTTAAGGGATAGCACACCCTTTCTACAACTCAAGAGAGTTTAGTAGGCCACACTAGAGTAGGTAGTGCATACACCACACCTCACTAGTGATGTCTTCAAAGCCAGGACCCAGTGAGTCCTTGCCAGAAGCCCATGGGCTTCTCCTCCAAGTATGATACACTCCCATTCTTGGAATTGAGAGCATTATGTAACTTGAGGAAATTGAAGACAGGACAAAGTCCCACCACCCAACATCTTAGAGAGATTTTGGAAGCTTATGATCTCAGTAAGCCCTTGGGGACTGAAGGGGTAGGAGCTGAGGGTGGGGCAGAAGATGAGGATGGGACCAGGGGTAGAAATACCCCAGCCCCCCTCTGAAACTGGCCAGGAGGGTGACAATCACCCTGACCTGGATAACCCAATCCCTCCTGTGGAAGATGAAGAGGAAGATCAGAATGATCCCAACTTTGTCCCCCAGGAAGGATTATGAGTGTGCCCAGAAGGTCTAGGTCTCCTTCTCAGGAGTCTACCCACTCTGGCACCTCAATAGGGACCTCTGTCTCCTCTCATAGGAGGGAATCCTCTCATGAGAGGAGAAAGAGGCTGATTCAATATGAGGAAGCTCAGCTTGAACTCAGAAAACAGCAACTGGCTATAGACAGGGAGTCCCTAGATCTCTACAAAGAGAGAAAAAGTTGGGACTAGAGTCCCATGGTGGCAGCAATATCCCTAAAGATAGGGAAAGGTCTTATGACCATAGAAACCTAAACAAGATTGTCCCTCCCTACCAGAGTGGGGATGACATCCACAAATGGATAACTGCACTGGAGAGGGCCTGTAAAGTTCAGAGGGTCCCCCAGAAGCAGTGGGCAGCAATCTTGTGGCTCTCCTTTGCAGACAAAGGTAGAGACAAGCTCCTCACTGTAAGAGAAGAGGATGCTGACAATTACACAGTCTTGAAGAGTGCTCTGATAGATGGGTTTGGCCTAACCACTGAACAGTATAGGTTGAAGTTCAGAGACACCCAAAAAGCTCAGACTCAAGACTGGGTTGATTTTGTAGATTGTGCTACTAAGGCTCTGGAAGGTTGGATACATGGCAACAAAGTGCAGGACTTTTAGGATTGTACAATTTGATTATGAGGGAGCAGATCCTTAATAATTGTCAAAACCAGCTTTTGCACCAGTATCTGGTGGACTCTGATCTGACCACTCCCCAAGAATTGGGAAAGAAGGCAGACAAATGGGTCAGAACCAGAGTAAAAATTCAAAATCAGGGTGGTGACCAGAAGAAAGATTCTACTAAGTCCCAAGAGAAAGGTGGGGATAAATCTAAAGATAAGTCCCCTACAGGGCCCCAAAATTCCTCTTCTGGGGGTGGGTCCCAAACTCCTTCTTCTCCTGAAAAGAAACCATATTGCCATGTCTGTAAAAAGCCTGGGCACTGGAAAACTGATCCCAGTTGCCCCAGGATTGGCAATAAAGAAAATGTTCCTCCCACAACTACTACCACCCCTCCTGGTACTACCAGTAGTAATCCTCCAGTTGGGAGTAGTGCACCCAAAAAGTTAGGTGCTTTTGCAAGAGGAACTCCACTAGGATAGCTTTCAATAAGGTTGTCTTTAACCTACCTACCATAAGAGTCGATTTGGACTGGTGCAAGGTGCCCACTATAATTAGTGGACAGCATATGCCAGGCCAACTTCTCACATTGGTGTGCAGAGTGTGGGATTCCAGCTTGCTATTGTTTTACCAGATAATCTCAATTGAATTGATCAACTGAAAACCACTAAAGGTACCTAAGGTACATATAATTTAAGCTTAGAATATCAGTAAGTTCTACTGAACTTAGAGTTGTGTGTTAAGGGATAGCACAACCCTTTCTACAACTCAAGAGAGTTTAGTAGGCCACACTAGAGTAGGTAGTGCATACACCACACCACACTAGTAATGTCTTTAAAAGCAGGATCTAGAGATGCCCTGCAGGAAGCCATTGAGCTTCCCCTCCAAGTATGACACACTCCCATTCTTGGAACTGAGAGCTTTGTGTAACGTGAGGAAATTAAGGACAGGCCAAAGTCCCACCACCCAACACCTCCAAGAGATGTTGGTGGCTTATGATCTTAGTAAGTCCTCAGAGACTGAAGGGGTAGGAGCAGAGGGTGGGCCAGCAGATGAGGAAGGGGCCAGGGTACCACTACCCCCAGCCCCCCTCTGAAACTGACCAGGAGGGTGACAATGACCCTGACCTGGAAAACCCAATCCCTTCTGGGGAAGATGAAGATGAGGATCTAGAGAACCACACCTTTGTCCCCCCAGGAAGGATTATGAGTGTGCTCAGAAAGTCTAGGTCTCCTTCTCAGGAGTCTAACCACTCTGGCACCTCAATAGGGAGCTCTGTTTCTTCTCACAGGAGGGAATCCTCTCATGAGAGAAGAAAGAGACTGATCCAGTATGAGGAAACTCAACTGGAGATCAGGAAGAAGCAATTGGCTTTAGATAGAGAATCCCTAGATCTCCTTAAAGAGAGAAGAAAGTTGGGACTAGAGTCCCATGGTGGCAGCCATATCCCTAGAGATAGGGAAAGGTCCTATGACCATAGGAACCTGAGCAAGATTGTCCCTCCCTACCAGAGTGGGGATGATATCCACAAATGGATAACTGCTTTAGAGAGGGCCTGTAAAGTACAGAAGGTCCCTCAGGAGCAGTGGGCAGCAATCTTGTGGCTCTCCTTTGCTGACAAAGGTAGAGACAAGCTCCTCACTGTTAGAGAGGAGGATGCTGACAATTACAAGGTCTTGAAGAGTGCTCTTATTGATGGGTTTGGCCTAACCACTGAACAGTACAGGTTGAAGTTCAGAGACACCCAAAAGCACAGACTCAAGACTGGGTAGACTATGTGGATTGTTCTGCCAAGGCTCTGGAAGGCTGGTTGATGGGCAGTAAGGTGTGTGACTTCTCAGGATTGTATAATCTGATAATGAGGGAGCAGATTCTTAATAACTGTCAAAACCAGCTGTTGCATCAGTACCTGGTTGACTCTGATCTGACCTCTCCCCAAGAATTGGGAAAGAAGGCAGACAAATGGGTCAGAACCAGGGTGAAGCAGAAGGTACAGAACCAAGGTGGGGAAACCAAGAAGCAAGATGCTAAGAACTCTGACAAGGGTGGGGAGAAGGGTAAAGATCAAAAGTCTTCATCAGGCCCCCAAAAATCTTCTTCTGGTGGGGATTCCCAGTCTACCAAGGGTAAAGGCCAAAGAAAACCATGGTGCAAGGTCTGTAAGCAAAAGACCCACTGGACCAGTGATTGCACCAAGTCCAAAGACTCCAGTCCAGCATCCACCAATGCCCCTAAGGCACCTGTTCCCCCTAGTACAGTTGGTGGAAGTGCTCCAGCAAAGGGTTTAGTAGGGTTCATCCTGGGAACTGAGTTGGGCTCTGACTTAGTCAGGGAACTGACTCAAGCTGTGTTAGTCTGTGATGGAGGCATGGATGTGACCTCCACTGTGAGTCCCAGTAATCTGGGCAAGTACAGACAACAGCCTTTAATCAATGGACGAGAGGCTTTGGCATTTAGGGACACAGGGGCAAGTGTCACAATGGTGACACAAGACCTTGTGCTACCTGGGCAAGTTATACTTGGTGAGATGTACCAAGTGACCAATGCTAGCAATGTCAGAACAGACCATACTCTGGCAGTTGTTAACTTCTCCTGGGGAGGGGTAACTGGCCTTAAGAAGGTTGTGGTAAGTGCAAACCTACCAGTCGAATGCTTGCTTGGCAATGACTTAGAAACTTCTGCTTGGGCAGAAGTGGAGCTCAGGACCCATGCAGAAATGCTGGGGATCCCTGCAGATGTGTTTGCTGTGACCAGGTCACAAGCTAAACTGTCTAAAACTGAACAGGCCTTGGATTCTGGAAGAATGGACCAAGTGCCTTCCAAGAGGAGGAGTAGTAGGGTTAAGGCAGTGCCTTCCCCTTGGCTCAGGAGGAAGATCAGTCCCTTGAGGGGGATGATCTCAGCCCTGAAGAAGGAACTGTCCCAGAGGAACTTGAACCTGAACAGGTTGAGTTCTTGGGGACAGGGGGACCTTCTAGGGCAGATCTGAGCCAGGAGCAGCAGAGCTGCCCCTCCTTGAACCCCTCAGACAGCAAGCTGCTGCTGAGGCTGCTGGGAAAGCTAGTGGTCCCCATACAGTGTATTGGGACGATGGACTCCTGTACTCAGAGAGTAGAGACCCCAAGCCTGGTGCTACCAGGAGGTTGGTAATACCTTTGAAGTTCAGGGGCTTCCTATTGACCCTAGCCCATTATATTCCCTTAGCAGGACACCTGGGCCAGAACAAGACTTGGGACAGAATTGTCCCTCACTTTCACTGGCCCCACATGTCTGAAGACAGTAAGGAGTTTTGTCGCTCCTGTGTAACCTGCCAAGCCAGTGGCAAAGCAGGTGGCACTACAAAGGCCCCCTGATACCACTACCTGTGGTGGGGGTGCCCTTTGAGAGGGTAGGGATTGACATTGTTGGTCCCATGGATCCCCAAACAGCATCTGGGCACAGATTTATACTGGTGGTAGTGGATCATGCCACCAGGTATCCAGAGGCTATACCCCTTAGGACCACTACAGCACCTGTGGTGGCAAGGGCCCTCCTGGGAATTTTCTCAAGAGTGGGCTTTCCTAAGGAGGTGGTATCAGACAGGGGTGCAAACTTCATGTCTGGGTACTTAAAAGCAATGTGGAAGGAGTGTGGAGTTACTTATAAGTTCACCACACCCTATCACCCACAATGCAATGGTTTAGTTGAGAGATTCAACAAAACCTTGAAGGGCATGATTAAAGGGCTCCCAGAAAAGCTTAGGCGTAGATGGGACATACTCTTGCCCTGCCTTTTATTCGCATATAGGGAGGTGCCTCAGAAGGGGGTTGGTTACAGCCCTTTTGAACTTCTGTTTGGCCACCCTGTGAGGGGTCCACTGTGCTTGGTGAAGGAAGGATGGGAGTTACCTCTCAAGCCCCCAAAGCAAGATATAGTGGACTATGTACTTGGTCTCCGCTCCAGGATGGCTGAGTACATGAAAAAGGCAACCAAAAACCTTGAGGCTAGCCAGGAACTTCAAAAGGCCTGGCATGACCAAAGGCTGTTCTGACTGTTTACCAGCCAGGACAGAAGGTGTGGGTGTTGGAGCCAGTGGCCCCAGCAGCTCTCCAAGACAAATGGAGTGGACCCCAAACTATTGTTGAGCAGAAGGGTGAGGTCACTTACTTAGTAGACCTGGGAATACCCAGGAGTCCCCAAAGGGTTCTCCATGTCAACAGACTTAAGCCATGGGCTTGCTCATGGCTACTGATGAAGGGCAGGAGGAAGAGAGTGACCCACTCCCTGACCTGCTCTCACAGAACCCTGACGATGGGTCAGTTGATGGTGTAGCCTTGTCAGGCAGCCTCACTACCCAGCAACAAACTGATTGCAGGCAAGTCCTCAATCAGTTTAGACATATGTTTTCACTGACACCCAGTCAGACCACCTGGTGCACTCATGAAGTGGACACTGGGGACAGTCTGCCTATTAAAAACAAGATTTATAGGCAACCTGACCATGTCAGGGACTGTATCAGGACTGAAGTCCAGAAGATGTTGGAATTGGGAGTGATTGAGCCCTCAGATAGCCCTTGGGCTAGTCCAGTAGTCCTAGTACCTAAACCTCACACCAGTGGTGGGAAAAGAGAGATGAGGTTTTGTGTAGACTACAGGGGCCTCAATGCAGTCACTAGGACTGATGCCCATCCAATACCCAGGGCAGATGAGCTCATAGATACTTTGGCCTCTGCCAAATATCTCAGCACATTTGACCTAACAGTTGGCTACTGGCAGATCAGACTAGCTGATGCTGCAAAGCCTAAAACAGCATTTTCAACCCCTAGTGGGCATTACCAATTTGTGGTGATGCCCTTTGGTCTGAAAAATGCACCTGCCACTTTCCAGAGGTTGGTGAACACAGTTCTCACAGGACTGGAGGCCTATAGTGCAGCTTATCTAGATGATATTGCTGTCTTTAGCTCCACCTGGGAGGATCACCTGGTCCACCTCAGGAATGTTTTACAGGCCCTGCAAAAGGCAGGCCTGACTATCAAGGCCACTAAGTGCCAGATAGGGCAGAGTCAGGTTGTGTACCTGGGCCACCTTGTGGGTGGAGGCCAGGTTCAACCTTTGCAGAGCAAGATCCAGACCATCATGGACTGGACTGCTCCCACTACCCAGACTCAGGTGAGAGCCTTCTTAGGCCTGACTGGGTACTATAGGAGATTTGTCAAGGGGTATGGATCAATAGTGACACCCTTGAATGACTTAACTTCTAAGAAAATGCCCAAAAGGTTCAGTGGACAGTTAGCTGTCAAAAGGCATTTGATGACCTCAAGCAGGCCATGTGCACTGCTCCAATTCTGCAGAGTCCTGATTACTCCAAGAAGTTCATTGTTCAAACAGATGCATCTGAATTGGGGGTAGGGGCTGTACTGTCACAATTGAATGAAGAAGGTCAGGATCAGCCAGTAGCTTTTATTAGCAGAAGGCTGACCCCTAGAGAGAAACGTTGGTCAGCCATAGAGAGGGAGGCCTTTGCTGTGGTCTGGGCTCTGAAGAAGTTGAGGCCATACTTGTTTGGTACACACTTCCTGGTTCAGACAGACCATAAGCCCCTCTTATGGCTAAAACAAATGAAGGGTGAAAACCCCAAACTGCTTAGGTGGTCCATTTCCCTACAGGGGATGGACTTTACAGTGGAACATAGGCCTGGGAGTAACCATGCGAATGCAGATGGACTCTCTAGGTATTTCCACTTAGAACATGAAGACTTAACTGGGCAAGGTTAGTTTAATGTCCCTACGTTTGGGGGGTTGTGTAGGAGAGTAGGATCTGCTTCACAGGGGTACCCCCACTTTTTGCTGATACTTCACTGGTTTTCGACATTAGTCTGGCTGGGGCCCTGCTATTCAGAACCCCAGCCTAGCTGTTTCCTCTTTAAAAGGGTCTCCATGTGCCTTAGGCACATCACTGATTGGGATCTGGAGTGCCCTTGTAAGTCCCTAGTATATGGTATACTATGTACCAAGGGCATAGGTACCTCAGAGGACTGCCAGGGGCTGCAGCATATATTATGCCACCCCTGGTAGGCCATCCAAACTGACACCACAGGTCTGCTACTGCAGCCTGGGTAAGGTGGTGCATGCACCCCTTGCTGTGGTATAGGTTACCTATATCACTAAATGCATACACACATATAAACCTATAAGTCACTCCTAAGGCAGGCCTTAACAATCCTAAAGGCAGAGTGCATGGTTCCTATGTGAGAGGGTGCCCCTGCATGAGCAGGGCCCCTCTGCAGCGTTCGGAGACCATCTCTGATGCTGTTTGTAGTGCAGCCTGACCATATACTCTTAAACGCATTATATCCTCGCGGTAAAATGCTAACTATGGAATGGCTGCACCGAAACATGTCGTGTTTGGTGTCAAACATCTTGGAATACTACCCCCCCGCCAATCCTGGTGGCGGGGGTAGCATTCCACCCTTCTAGAGGGAAAGGCATGTTAACTCTGACGAGTCCGGTAGCTTCTTTCCAGAGCCCTGGCATCACAAAATGGATGCTGCTGCCACAGACACGAGTCTGGCCTCCTGCTGCTGGACGAAACTCCGGCAGGGGAGGCCTGGACAATAGGTTTCTGTCCCAGGGAGGTGTGACCACCTCCCCAGACAGGACAATGTGTATTGGGGCTGGGCGGGAGCACTTTCGGGTGCTTTGAAGTCCTGCACTGGGGGCACATTTGGTGTCCCTGTGCATACCCCAGTTCAAACCGGATCAGGGCTTGCAGCCCCTGCTTTGGCGCGAACTGGACAAAGGGAAAGGGGTGTAGCCACCCCTCTGCCCTGACCCACCCATAGGTGGGGCCACAGAGTAGTCCATCCCCTATTTTTAGAATAAAGGTAGGAACCCAGTCCTTAGGACTTTAGATTATACCTGGACGAAACTCTGACACGGAATCCTGGACCTTCGACGCTCTACGACAAGATTAGAGGACTGAAGAATCTCCCTTGGGGTCAAGGAGTGACTCCCCTGCTTGGCAGGCACCAAAGAAGCATCTGTCCGGTTCGCATCACTGAAGCTCCCGTCGGACGCCGAAGTCATCGCATCACCAGAGGTGGATTCTCAGACTTCCCGAGGCTACCCTGAGTCCCCAGCAAAGCTGAGGCCCGTGGCTATCGTGGGTGACTTGAGACCGTGACCCCTGGACACCGAGCACATTTGCAAGTGCACCATCTTCTGGGTCTCCCAAGAAGTCGTGCTTTGGGCTCCGAGTAGTCCTAGCCTCCAGCACCACCTGCACCGAAGATCGCTGGCCCCCACTCCACGAGTGTCCTGTAAGCCAGCTCCACGTGCGGCGTCACGAGGCTCCTTCGCGGTCGCTAGCCCGTTGGCTAGTAGCCCTTAACGAAGGCCAATCTTTTCTTTACTTGGCAGTCTGGTTGCTCCAGGCCTGCCCTCACTTACCCTCGCTGGGTGAGTTCCCCAGACCTTGCTGGTCTGCATCATCGACGATCTACATCTTACTCGAGACTTGCCGTTGCCAAGGCTTGTTGGGTCCAATCTGGTCGCCGACACCTCTGCACTCGACAGACATCGAGCAACAGCCCGAATCCTGCTCCTGGTCGCCGACAACGCCTCCCGGACCTCGTGGCTGAAGAGTCAAGACGACCGTCATCGAATCTGAAGCACTCGACATCGGTGGGCATCTGTCCATCGCCTCCCTGGTCACTGGCTAGTGACCCAGACTCTGTCCCCTCTGCTTTCAGGTTCTTCAGAACTCCGATCCACTCTTGGATCCACCCGGACACTTTTCTCCTGGTCGCCAGCAGCACTTTGCAGCAGATCGCCATAAGAACCGACGACGAAACCCGACCCCGAAAGGCACCTATGCACCCGGCTTCCCTGGGTGAGGTAACACGAGTACTCCGGTGCTCCCGTGGGTAGAGACTCTTCAAAGTCCTAGATCTCAAAGGGTTTTGTCCTAGTCCTCTTCTAAGTGTCCCTTTCCTCTATTTTCCCGATCCCGACTTTCTCCATAGAAGTTAACGGCGTATCGCGGTTGTGTATTTACACTGCACGCGTCTCCCGTGGGTCCCCTGTGTCACTTCCTTGGGTGGTTCCTTGTGGTCCAAGCACTTCTAGAGGCTCTAGGCCTAGTGTCTAGTTCAGTCGTGGTTCGCATACCACTTTATTGGTATATGGTTTGGTACACCCCTAGGGCCCAAACGTGTATTTGTGCTATTACTGTGATTTAAGATCTTATAACCTATGTATTTCGAACTCTAGCCTCATAAAGAGACTAGAGGGGTGTGTTTAGTAATAAATACATATATTTTGAATATATACCTGGTGTGGTGCTCTTTCATTTGATCACTCAAGAGATTATAGTCTGGTAAAACAAGCTGCTTTACATTCCTTCAAGACTTAGCCTGAAGGCTGCTCTCCACAGCTACCACTAGGATAGCTTTCAATAAGGTTGTCTTTAACCTACCTACCATAAGAGTCGATTTGGACTGGTGCAAGGTGCCCACTATAATTAGTGGACAGCATATGCCAGGCCAACTTCTCACAACATGTTTTTGAGACAAAGAAGCATTTACTGATACCCTGCCTGCATTATTTGCAATACCTGACATAAGATATCATTGATTGAGGTTGGAGTTCAGAGTCCTCTTTAGGGGCTCGGAAGATTCTTTTCCTCAGGTCTGTTTAGCAGACTTTGTTTAACATCCTTGGTGATACAGAAAATCCATTGTAGTAGATGTTTATCAACAGTCATCTTAGCTGGTGTAGTGCAGATGATTTGACACACATTTAAGTCCTTTTTAGATCTGAGTTTTAACAGGACAGCTATCAAAAATGTACTGCTTACAATATACTTAGTTTGCCTTTATTGATCAGCCTCTTTCAGCCATTGGCTGGATACTTTGTCGCTCATAGCTTGGCTTGGCCGACAGTAGAATTTCTCTCTCACCTGATGCCATTTCGCTCTCACTTGATGTAGGTTGTATCTTGCTGCATTCAATGCAGTGCTTGCAGTGAATTGCATGAAGGACTGCTTTACAACTATAATCTGTTCGCTTCTAGTTACTTACTCCAATGTGACCCACACTGCTACTAATTCTTCAACCAGTCCCCACTCACACCACCCACTCTCATTCCTCCCTTCTGTCCCTTCCTCCCTCCTCTTTGAGCTTCTTTTTTCTTATTTCCTCCTTCTGTTATATTTTCATTGTTCGTCCCATCCGCCACCTTTTTGCAAAGATTTTTTGTTGTGTAATTAGGTGAGCAGCCCTACAGCTTGTGTTCCATTCAGTCTCCATATCCAGAGGGGAAACAGCCTTTACCACAAAGGCTGAACAATGAACAGCCTTCACAACGAAGACTGAACTATGCAAGCCCTACCGCGCATATGCCTTAACCACGTATGTGCGGTAGGGCTTGCAGATGGACGGAAGCAGGAAGAGATCGCGGTGAGGTAAGTGGGGCTGGGGGGTGGGTCGGGGTTATTTTAAGTGGGTCTGGGGGGTCGGGGTTGTTTTGTGTGCTGAGGATGGGTCGGGGTTGTTTTAAGTGGGGCTGGGGGTGGATCGGGGTTACTTAAAGTTGGGCCGGGTCGGCGTACTTTTGTGGGCTGGGGGGTCGGGAACGTTTTGTGGGCTGGGGGTGGGTCGGGGTTATTTTAAGTGGGGCTGGGTTGGGGGTAGTTTTCTGGGCTTGGGGTGGGTCGAGGAAGTTTTTAGGGCTGGGGGAGTTCGGGGTAGTTTTCAGGGCTGGGGGGTTTGATGTCGTTTTCGGGGTTGGGGGTTCGGGGTAGTTTTCAGGTCTTGGGGGCTGTTTTAGGGCTCAGGGCGGGGGGCAGGGATCGTAATACTTCTTAAGACTTAGGGGGGCAGGGTAGTTTTTAGGGCTTAGTGGGTCGATTTTAGGGATATGGAGAGGGCGGGGTGAAAAAGTTACAAGGGCTGTAGGGCAGTGGGGTAGTTTAGGGACTCAGGCTGTGGGCAGGGGTCGGGAAGTTAAGACTTACCTGGGAAGTCTTAACCACGGATATGTGTTTACCATATATGCCTTAACAACGCATGATTCATTGTAACAGCATGCTAGTAAAGGCATATTTGTGGTTAAGAATTTCGTTGTTCAGCCTGTGTGGAACCGGCATGCGTAGTAAACGCATGCGTGGTTCCATCATACAACCTTTCCAGCGGCTTGGACTCCTTCATCCTCAGCGTACTCTCTCACCTCCCTACTGGTCTTCAATCTCTGCTCCCTTGTGTGATAAAACGGTATTGCGCTCACCATGATGCCTTTTGATCCTGGAGTATGGAAGACATGGTGGGGAGAGACCTGCCCTGCCATCCAACCTAGAGGGAAGAACATACTTTGGAAGGAGGCAGGGCTGAATGGTTGTATGTCAGAACACTGCTAACAAATATATCCTCCGATATAAATATTGTAGCCCAAATATAGTTTAAAGAAATATTTCCCCACTGGGTGTAGATTTTCTGTTATTAAATCCAATTGGGCGATATTTGTGCATAGTATATTTATGACCCAGTATTTTTGTCAGATGATAATTTAGGCCAGGATATTGTGGAATCATGCTGACTGGACTGGGGAGAAAAGGCAGTCCTGGAAAAGTTTATTATAGCAACCCCGTACTGTGTAGCATGAGTTAGTGCAGTAAATGAGTGTATAGATTGCATGCGGGTGCAATGAGGGAGCCCACACAACATACGTTTGCCTCCCTTTTTGCAGAATCCATTTATGATTTTAGATGTTTACCTGTGTTTGTATGGCGCTTTATTGCCATTAGTGTAGCACTATTTCACGAAATTATTTAATTAAGCACTAGAATATTAAATATAAACATCAGACATACACTTTATCCTACATATGAACAAGAAATCTTGCTAACATGCGCAGTATGGTGAATTTATTTTCAAAATTGCACTAAGAAACAATTCCCCATTCGAGACAACCCGAAGGCGTTCCTTCTCTTCTTCCTGGATGCAGAAACATAGATGCATTTATCTACTGTGATTAAATCTTTATATAATTTCTGCTGGAAGTTTAAGGTGCGTGCCCTCCCTCGTCCCAAAAAACAGGAACATTTATTTTGCTCTTGTCATGCTAAGTTAGCAAAATAGAACGATCCCTGTAGAATGAATTGCTGTTTCTCTGGTCTTGGAAGCGGGAAGAAAGTCAAGTCCTAGACATTTAGAGCATCACCAAGCTAGATAATATAAAATTCCAAGGTTAGCCTCACCCCTGTGGCAATAATAAACAGGGGGCAACCTTGTCTCCCTTGGAACATGGGTAAATCATAAGAAAGAGCGAACATTATTTCCTCCATGGTAAATTGAAATATTATTGAAAACTTGTAATGCACTCCTAATAAACAAAAATGAATAAACTATTATAGTGCTTTTAAGAGTCAATTACAGGAAGTGCATAGTTGCTAATATTGTCTTAGTGTGAGTACAGTGTACATCAGTGCAGAACTATTTCCTGTATATTCTGTACCAAAATAAAAAAAGAAAAACATTGTATAAACAACTATTGTTGCTACAGTGGCATATTGGAGTCATGGCAGGTTTCTCTAGTGAAACAAGTATGAATAGTGCATATGAATACAGTAAAAAGCATTAAGACAGTTCTGGATAAAAATACAATTGATTGACAGAACTCTCAGAATAATCCCAATAAGTCTACCCAGTTGTCAGAAGAAGACTTGTGAATAATCCATAAATGCTTAACAATCTTGACTTATGTTTTGACCTCCAAAAAGAACCAGTAGAAGGGGGATCTTCATCAGGACAGAAGGTAATCACCACTAATTAGTACCTGGAGAAGAGAAAGTTTGTGGTCAAACAGAAGTTAACGGATCTTCTGGATCAGGGTATTTAAAGAACATCTTCAAAATGAAGATGTGCAAAAGAGAGGAAGAATCCTCTGCAGAGACTATGCAGCAGTAACCAAGGGCCAAGGCCAAATGGCTTTCATGGTATTGGAGCATTCCACCTATTGAGGGTAGAATTATCTAAAATAAACAGGAAGAAATAAAAGCATTGGAATGTTGGAGTAGAGGTCTATACTGGCCAATATTAGTCCTGGGCTGTTCCACTGTCTTCAGTGGAGCTCTCCACATCCCAATGTTCTAATAGAAATTCATTGAGAAAATCAAAATTGTAACGGGTGGAATGCAATGCTTGACATAATCTCAGCCACTGATAACTACTGCAGGCCACAATCCAATCAATTATTTAATATTCTTTTGCTCACTCTGTCTGTTCAGACAGGGAGAAACCTTTTACAGATCAGACTTGTCTCTGTTCCGAAAGAAACTGTCCAGCCGAAACTGCAAAACAGCAACCCCACGAAAAGGTATCAAATTAACTTAGGCCAGTTTTGGCCTTGTTGAGGCTCTACAGTGAAGTACACCTTGAGTACTATATCAAAGCTCGGTCAGGACTCATGCCTAAGAATTATCAGTTTTATTTCTGGAATTCCAGATAGTTGCTGGAATTTCTTCCTCCAAAAACCATAGCTCTCATGGTAAATAATATGTGGACTTTAATTTTACTGGGTCCACTGACATGTAAAAGGTAATTTCAACAGGGGCAAAGCTTAGTCAGTGAGATCCAGGGGGTATGAATCTCAAACATCCCAATTAACAAAGCAGTGGGCCACAGGATGAATATGTGAGGTGACCAAGGTTCAGAATGGACTATTCCCATGAGGAACAGGGACAGTACTGATTTGCATTAATTGGACCTCTGGGGATCATTTAGAATTTGGCGGATAGGTACTCTGTTGCAACGGAGTACCCTGTCTGCCAAGTTTTACACTAATGATGTAAAATTTCGACAGATCGGTGTGAAACTGCCTTCGATGGCCCAACAGAGTAGATGCCATCTGAAGAAAGCCATCCAACCGTCTGCCCTATAGCTAGAGTGTACAGTTAGATGGCTATTTCTTCTTTACTGTCCGTCACCACCAGGTATATCCTGGCAGTGAGGGGCAGTAAAAAATTAAAAATTACCCCCTCAACATGGGAGAAAACGTGTGTGGGGGACTTTTATTTCATAAACAAACTCCCGCTTTGGGAGTTTGTTTTTGAAAAATCAAACACTTTGGAAAGTCATGTTTGATGGAGCCGTCCGTTAACATTTTCCTACATTGACAAGAACCTGCCAATGTATAGAGATGTCTGCCAGGCTGTGGGACATTTCAAAATGTAGAGGGTGGAGTAAAGGCAGTAAAGTCCTCTGCCTGTCGTTACTCTGTGTGCTAAATCATTAATCAGGCCCTCTGTCTAGAGTGGCACAGTGGGTGAAAAACAATAGTTTGGAATGCTACCCCACGGTCAGACTATTTGCAAGCATTCATCCCATCACAGTTTGGGTGTTTGATTGCCAGTTATATGCCTGGAAACCTGTGACTGGAATAGCTTTCAAAGCCTATTACTGCTAATGTTTGTGAATTCTAAAAAGTAGAACATTTGCATCCATTCAAGGAGTACTTCTGTGGGTGCATATTTGGTAGTTTTTTGGTAAACTGGTCACTAAGGGGCATTTTTGAGGGAAGTGGCACTGCTCAGCACAACAAGCAAAGTTGGTGCTCTGTGTTGCATCACCTGGAGAGATATCTTCAAAGAAAGTCTGCCATCTTCATATGCTGGCAAACTTTGTGCTGGCGAGCACCAACACAGGCACCCTTCCACCATATTGCAAGGGTATTGCGTTATGATCGGGATACTTTTTGTGCAGAAATGGGTACCTTACTGCACAAAATCTATCCTTGGAGGCTTTTTCCTCTTTGCAAGTGTGCTGCAGAATGCAGTGCTCATGCAAAGAGGAAATAACATGGAGAAATTAAGATATTTCTCCTCATTATGCCAGCGCCAGACGCAAACCCATGTCTACAACTCTTTGTAAATATGGGTTTTAGTCAAAATCCATGGGTGGATGCTGGGGAACAACCATGCACCACCCATAGAACACCTATTTGACTCAACGTAATACAAGGTAGCGGAATGCGCTGCATTACATTTTCTTACAAAATCATGCAAATCAGCATTTGTGTCACTTTATAAATACTGAAAAGGATTTTATGTCAAGCCATCAAAAAAATGACACAACCAGGACACAAAATATTTCTAGATCTAGGCCAATATAAATATGGGTTTGAGTCAAAATCCATGGATGGATGCACAGGAATGCCCATGCACCAGCCTTGAAGCGCCTACCCCATGCAAAGTAACGCAAGGCAGTGTAATGCTCTGCATTGTGTTACTATGTCTACAAAGCCATGCAAATTGACATTTGCATGGCTTTGTAAATACCAAAAAGGATTTTACATCGGCCTGATTCAAAATGTAACACAACCCAGATGCAAAATCTTTGTAGATCTGGGCCTAAATATATTTATGTTCCTGATCCAAAAATGAACAAGTTAAAACCACTTAGTGAAATTAGGATGACAAGTCAGACATAGCAAACCCAACTCTGGGCCCCCAGACCCTACTATCCACCCAAGAATGTATTTATTTGGGGGTGTCACACCCTAAACACCCCCCCCCCCCCCGAAGCAATGCCCCTGTGTCTCAGCCAGTTGTGCCAACCATGGGAGGTTTCCAGTCAAGGCTTACAACATTTCTTTCAGTTTTTCGGACTGTTTAACTAATAGTAGGTAAAGCACAAACACTTTATAAAATCAGCACATAGCAGTGGACACATACCATGTCTTTCTCTTAAAATTAGTACTAATTACTGGATTTTACAAAAGGGTGAATTGTATGATCTGTTAGAGGTGTGACCTTTCATACCCCTTGTATATTGGAATGTACAATGCAAAATTATACTTTGGCAGCCGATTGCTTATTTAGAACTCAGCTGTGAAATTGCATGCTAATCTGGTCCTCACAGCGTGGGCTATACATGACACACACACACACACGCACCCACACACACACACACACACCCTATTATTATGAGGACTGGTCATTGGCTGTAAAGTGTGGATTTACTATTGTAACGCCATGGGCGCTTTTATAGTAGGGTAGGTTATAAAGCAGACTGAGTTTTTGCACTTTTAGTATGTTGATACACCCACTCGAAAGTACCTAGATACACTACTGGAACGGTCCTCCTAATGCACCGGTCCTCACAAAGATAGTGTTTATCTGGTTCTGTCAGGCTTTAACCATGCTATGAGGACTGATCACACACACACACCCACAGACACACGCACGCATGCGCACTGATGCGCACACACACACACACACACACACCCTACCTACCTACCTAATATTATGAGGACCGGCCATTGACCGTAATGAAGTGTGTATTTACTATTCTAACTCCACCTGCACTTTGATAGTAGGGTAGGTTATAAAGCGGACCGAGGCATATATAACTGCACTTTTAGTTTTTTGATACTCACTCGAAAATACCTAAACAAACTATGGAGACCAGTCCTCCTGATGCACCACTCCTCACAAAGATAGTGTTTGTCGGGTTCTGACAAGGTTAACTCTCGCTATGAGGACCGAGCCCATCCCCACAGCGTGGGCTATACATGCCCACACAAACACACACACCCACACACACCCTGCCACATTTTGATCAAGAAAAATGACACATTGTACAGACCAGTCAAGAATAGGAACAGTTTTGGGAGTATGTAAGCAGCATTCTGGGTGTATTTGATTGCAGTATTATTGCAAAATATGTTTATATTTTATAAAGGCAATGGGGCTTACAGAGGTTTGTGTGAATGTGGATCATAGCATTTTCTAGCCCGAGTTATCTTTTTAGAAGAAGGATGCTCTTTATAGGACAAAATTTTTATGCTTGTAGAGTCAAATTTCTGACCAAACATACAGTCATAATTCATGATTCGGTCTGTATATCGAGCAATTTGTAAATGTATTGAGGATAACATAATGAGCAATGCAAGGTGAATTTTGGAGAATGATTAATTTTGGAACCGACATCAGTGTATTTTCATGCTAATCCAATAGCATTTTCATGGCCGATTATGGATGATTGAAGAATATTTTTAGGACTGATTGAATAAAATTTTAGGGTAAATAATGTGTGCCACCCTTGGTTTGTGTAGAAGTTCCCTTGAGTAAAATAAGTTTTTAGTGCTTTAATGTGACACGTAGTTTTGTGGAAGACAGGTGAGTCATGCAGGACTTCTCAATGAGTTAGCAGAGTGATGGCGACAGTTCTTATCCGTGAATGAAGGATTTTGGTGTGCAATGTCACCACTATTTAACACAATAGACCTCCTCCTTTTAGTTCTGTGACCAAAAATACATTTAGAGTTATAAAATAGTTACATTCCTACATATAGTTTCCATTTTTCATTTCAAAATGTTATTGTTTCTTGATGTCTGTATTGGTTTTACGCGTGCTTCACTGTAGTTTTGTTTTATTGTTCAGCTTTCTCTTTCTTGTTCTCATAAACTTCTGTTCAACTCCTTGCTCATGGGACTCAGTCTTCAGAATAGGGAGACGCTTTCTGGGTCAGGACCCAGCTTATGAGAACCACCAGCCTATTAAACACTTATTTTTGGATCACAGAATCATTAATTGGGCATCCGCCAAACCTTTCTGTTTGCGGTTTTCAGTGCCTGCTATAATAGCTTGCTGTAGCAGATGTTGCTGGGTACCTGGTGTTGTCGTGAGATTTAGATGTTTCTTTTGGGAATATACTAAAGACATGCTGTAAAAGAAATAAGTAGGTTGAACAAAGCCCAGGAGACAAATGTTTTAGACTTCTTCCAAGTTACTAGATGATGCTGGCTTTGCAAATAGACATAATTCACTTTTTCTGTATGCAAGTCGTACATATACCTTGATAACATCAGCTTTCAACACTAATCTACTCATGTTTAACAGAAGACAAAATAACCTCAAAGTAGAAGTAGAGAGATAGAATAAATTGCCATAAAGTCCTATTTGATGTGATCAGTCCAGAAAAATGAAACTGTGATTTTTTCATAGACAGTTACTTTTATTCTTCAACCTTTTGGATATCTTTGTAGATAATTTGAATATCATCTTTGAAAGAAATCGTGATAAGATGAGTATTGTTTTACGCAGTGGTGGCTGGTGACATTTGAAAGTGGTGGGGCGTAAAACAATTATCGTACTGCACTGTGGCGAGCGAGCGAGCCCGAACCACCTACGGGGGGTTTGGGGCAGTTCTCCCCCGAGAAAATTTTGAAAAAAGAGTGGGCACATGGTGCATTTTCAAGCAAATTTGAGAAAGCAGGAAGGTTAATAAAGCAATTGTGAATCTGTTCTAACAAAGACAATGACTGACAAAACTGTCAGTCTAATCGGATGCATATCAGACACCGGCCTACCACGTGCTCTGTCCATCTGTGCCACTGTGTGCTATTCTAGATTGCCGACTTTGGAGCTGGGAAACCAAGGTTCGAGCCTCGGGTCGACTCCACATCCTGTGATTCTGGGCAAATCACTTAATCTCCCCGTGCCTCGCTAAGCCATTATATCTCCTTACAAACTGAACTGATTTTTCACATGTAATAGTACCTGTTAACACTACCGAAACTCACCCATTTAACAAACCTTAGAAATACGGAAGTTTAAGTTGCCTTGCAGGTTACATCCAGTGGTTTGCAGCAGGCGTTTAACTCACTGAACTAGTTTACTAAAAGTGTAATTTGTGACCTGCTGGTTAGAAACACATTAAGCCACAAAGTTACATTACTTAGAATATAAATTTGTGACCACTTGAACTATCTTACCAGTAATGTACCCTGAAAATAAATGAATACATATGTCTGTGGTAGGTGCCTTAACCTTGTAATCTATCTTTAATGGCAGTCTATTTGATACAAATTAAGTGAAGCAGAACTGATTAAACATCACATTTTCCTTTTCAGTTTCTTCAGGGGCAGAGTTTATAAAATTAATTCATATGTCCTGGTAGACCACAGGCTAACTCTTTTTGACTCTGTTTCTTATGACGTCACTCCCTCGTGCCTCTGTCCACTTATCTACGTAATTGTGACCTCCTCTTTCTCTCTAGCCGAATTTGAGAGTAAATTTTATAAATCTGAAGCAGTGATTGCAATTAATGAACCACATGAGAAGGGAATAGAGCCGAGTAGTCCTCACCTGACTCCATTTTGTGACCTACTAATTGCACAGGTCTCTGAGCATTAAGTCGCTCAGTATTTTTACTGCAGTAGTTAACATGATGCAGTGCCTCATCTGTCATGTATTTTTGCTCAGACGAGGTTTTACAGTCCACTCTGTAAATGATTGTATGTGTGAATTCAAAGACAATAACTGTGATTCGGTGTGAGCAAGTAGCTACATGTTCGTGCTGGATATGGATTTGCATGCGTGGGATATGGTTTTGATATTTTGAAGAAACAACTGGACGTATTCTGCATTGTGAAAATGACCAGTGCTGAGCATAACAGGGTTTATTTTCTATATTTAGAGCAATCACGTTTTTGATCTGGCAGGAATAGGAACCCATCACTACTTTTAACTTATTGTGATGATATATATGCACACCAGTTATCACCACGCATTGCAATTGAAGGGAATAAAGTATCTTTCAGATGGGCATTCCAAAGAGAGTCCTACTGAAATTATATTTCAAGTCTGACCATGCCTGCAATGCAACAAGCAGCGCAACCCGCCAAAGGTCCCGGATCAACGTGCAGGCTGTGCCCGCTGATCACGCTGCAGCTTCAGAAAATGCCAACGAGGAACACAGATCTGAGAGCCTTTTCCTCCGCTCAACGGAAATGCTTTGAGCAGAAAGCGCCGTAATTGCCTAGTGTTTTTGAAATCCATTTGCTGAAAGCATGCTGCACTGATTCTCTTCTACGCAAACCAATATTTCCCACCGACAGCAAGTGGGGAGCAAAGGCAGATTTTCCACTTAAAATAATGTTCCTGTTGTCCCTTTTTTGTCGAACAAAACTTTCTGTCGGACTCTTGTCCCTGTTCCCTTTTTGCTTTCTTCTCCCATATCACTCATTTTAGCTGCTGGACCTCTACTGCTTGCCTCTTCTTTCTGGTTGCCTCTCATATCCTAGTTTCTCCCTGAGCCACGGTGAACGTAACCACAATTCAGGGTTGCCAGCTTAGTTTATTTTACTTGACTTCATGTATCTGCAACTTGTGAATTGCACTTAAGTACTTTCATGTCATCTGATTTCAGCTCCTGGCAACGAAAGCCGACCCGTTTTAGTATACATCACTAGCCTGCTCCGTGAGATCACTGCACTCAACACAGTTTATCTTCCTAAGCCACCTCAAACAATCTACCTCTTCCAAATAACCTCGCCAATGTCTGCGAGCTTGCACGTTTCACCCTACAACCATCCAACGGCGGTGGCCTGGCCCATTTCCGTTTTGGAGTCTACAGTTTTCCCATTGACTTTTGTATCTCAGTTTGACCGTGGTAGATTAAAAAGGGCGCTGCTGCCGTTTCCCTCCCTTGCGACAGTCCCTTCCTTGAGGGTAAGCGCATTTGTCCCAATAAAACAGACGCGCTTGCACAGCAGACTTTAATATATCTGCTAGTTTGTTGGCTGTGGAGAGCTTTAAGATGACGAAAGCGCACTGCAGCTGCATCCTCCAGGGATTGAGTGGAGAAACTCTGGATTCGGAGAGCAGCAAAAGAAACAATAATTATACAGGGAGAGGGGGCCGATGTCTGATCCCAGCAAAAGGGGAAATGGTGTGAGTGATCTTGTGACACGCAATATGGTGCAAACGCGCGGGGGGAAAGGAAGCCATGCAAACACAATGCGTGAAGTAATTCTTCACCCATCGCTCGAGTAAAAAACAAATACCACAGACACGGTACGTGAATGAACCCCTGGCACGGTGGACACAGCAGACTGCGCGATGCGCAACGCCTCTGATGTAGTTAGCATATGTACAGATTCTGCAACAGGCACATCTGTGAGGAGTAAAATATGTTAGAACTCGGAGAATGTGAATCTGCACTTGCCTCAACCACAATAATTTATAATCCTGACTACTTTCCCTGCCCCCCTCACACACACACACACTCTTCATTTAACCAAGACAAACGCAATCCCTGATCTATATAGCATCCCACGGCATCTGTACAGTTTGCATTCAGACTCTTACCCGCCAAACCAAACTAGACCCGTACCTCTTTGCCAGCGTTGCCCCGTGGCCCAGCCCCCCCTGCAGTAGGGTGACCAACTGGCATGGGTGCAAATTCAGGACGGTAAGTGTAAAAATTCAGGACAAAGGGTCAAAATTCAGGACAAAAATTCAGGACATAAGGTCAAAATTCAGGACAAAACTTCGGGACAAAAGGTAAGTTTTACAAACACATCAGAGGAAGTTGCGCAATAGTATAAAAGTAAGTAAATAGACAACCACTTAAGTACAAGTCAAAATAAGTTTATATTAGGTTGAGACAATCATGCACTTCATGGTTTTTCGGTATGCGCGCAGCTTTGAGCAACTGTGCAGGTTTTTTGTTGTATTTCATATGATAATAATTTATTTATATGGTTACTCCACTGGGTTGTCCAGTCCGATATTTCGTTTACAACTCATGGTCCTGAGCAGGCATGTTTGGTGAGAGAAGTGGTCAGGAAGATCTGCTCGGATAGTCTTTGTTACTAGCATCTCATATCTGAGTGCCATTGTGAGATGTAAAGCGGCACGCATAGGCCAACTAAAGGGAGGATTGCTGTGATGAACCCACTACAGGGAACGCATTATGGGTGTTTCAGCAAGTGGAAATTAAAATATGAAATTTGACTTTGCTTATGGGGGCTTCACAGAGAGTTGCACTAGCTGACGAAGTCACAAAGGTGCTTCTCCCTGCAGATTTCTTAAAGAAGGCACTGTCGATACACTATTACATCGTTTATTTGTGACGCCTTGCCTTTTGCTACAAACACAATATACATCTCAAGCACAGCTCATGGCACTATGAGGCTCTCCCTAAAACCTTACACCTAAAACAAAACATGCAAACATTTACCATTATTAGTGTAACATTCAAGGAGCAGTTGGGTGTCACTCAAAATGTCATATGCATGATGTATAGATCCCACACATAAGCACACAGCAAATACAGAATAGTAACATATAGGCAAGGGAGTAGCCAGAAAATTAAAATACCTCCCACTTTGAACTAAAGCTCCTATGGCGCCAAGAAAGCAAATAAGTCATCACAACCCTCCCCAGAAGAGCTCTCTTGTCCAAGGATCTAGCCATCCATCCTTCCATCAAACTCCTGATATCCACCATTTCAAATTTACATTCTGTCATGTATTAATTCTTTCATCCATCATTCAGTCTTTCACCATTCATTCTGTCCTTCCATCTGTGTGCCCATCCATATCCAAACCTTTTCAACCATTTGCAAACCTATCCATCATCTATCCTTCCATCCATCATTTCACTCATCCACCCTTTCACTCCTCCATCCATCATCCATCCACCTTTTCACCCAATCCATCCTTTCACTCATCCATCCACTTTTCCACCCATCCATCCATCTATTCACTCATCCATCCAGCCATTTACCCTTTCATCCAAAGCCATCCTTTCACTCATCCATTCACTCTTCCATCCATCCACTCACTCATCCATCCAACCATTTACCCTTTCTCCCATCCAGCCATCCTTTCACTTACTCATCCATCACCTAGTCACTCATCCGTCCACCCATTCAACTTTTCACTCATCCATCCATCCTTTCTTCCAGCTCTCCACCCTCCCTTTCACTCATGTATGCATTCTTTCACTCATACATCTTTACATTCTTCTTTTCACTCATCCAGGCACCCATTCGCCAATCCATTCTGCCAATCATTCATCCATGCTTTAACTCATCCATCCATCTATCCTCCCTTTCTCTCTCCATTCCCCTTTCACTTAGCCAGTCATCCTTCCATCCTCCCTTCACCTATCCACCCACTCATCCACTCATAAATCAATCCATTGACCCTATCACTCATCCATCCTTTCACTCATCCTTCCTTTCTCTCATCCATCCACCCTTTCACTCATCTATCCATCCTTTTTTCCATCTACCCTCCCTTTCACTCACTCATGCATCCACTCGTCCACCCATCCATACATTCACTTATCCATCCAACCATTTACCCTTTCACCCATCCAGCCATCCTTCCACTTACTCATCCATCCACCCAGTCACTCATCCGTCCACCCATTCAACTTTTCACTCATCCATCCATCCATTCTTCCAGCTCTCCAACCTCCCTTTCACTCATGTATGCTCCACATTTCAATGTTCTAATGTTATTTATTTCTTCTGCAAGCATAAACAATGTGGAAAAAATAGCATTCATATTAAAAAATTAAAATAAAGGTGTTGCCCAGCAGCCCAGGCACAAAGCCCAGGCACTGAAGGGCACCCCTTTTTGGGCTGTTGTGCACATGTGATTTGTCACTTGCCGTGAAGAGAGCCAATGTGGGTTCACTCACTATGTATAAATGCATGTTTATTATAAACTTTTGAGAAAGCATGAGTTGGGCCAGACCTAAAACGAGACAGCCAAGTCCAACAAAGATGTTTACCAACCACAGCGTCCCGCAGAAGCACCAACTTCTCCCCAAATCTTCCGATTGCCTTTATGCCAATACACTTCAAGAAAGTTAGGGAGCATCCTTCATCAGCGTTTATTAACTACGAGCTATTGATAGAATCATTCCAAAGCATCTGTGTATTAAAACAGATGAGCACGGGGTCAACTGTTTACAGACCGAAAGTGCGGAACAGTTTGGAAGGGCAGGGAAGTATGAATCTCTTAGAAAATAACCGTCAGGCCAAAGATCACGTCAGGCTTAAGGTGGTTTGAGTTGATTATAAAGTTATTAAAGCTAAAAACATGAGCGCATAATCTTGAAAGGAAAGGACTGTCGATTTGGGATCGAGGAGGCGTGTTGGAGGCAAATCTGGAGGTGGGTGACCGGGTGAATCTGCAGCAGGCACCAATTGTGCGGGAGAAGGGTTTGTCAAATTATTTGATCAGCGCTGCCCCAGCCGCCCAGGCAAGCCAGAGTCTCCTTGTGTGAAACACTCAGCATTACACGGATTGCTCCAGGGCAATCTTCACAGCATGTAAATCATAAGCGTAATCAAGACACTCACAGGAAGAAGGCCAGGGCAGACCAACGGGGGCAAAAGGACAGCTAAACAGAGAGCAGGGTGTAACAGCTCAAACTGGCCCATTGTCATTCTGTATGTGGCAATCAGCCGCAGACAGAATGACAATGGGCGGTGGGGCTGCCCTTGTGCTCGAGGAGGAGTGCGAGGCGGCCCCATCAGGGGACTGAGGCTTCTTGCAGGGAGCAGTGCTGCTCCCTGCAATGGCCATAATTACGGACAAAAGGCGTCCGTAAAAAGGACCCTCACGGACAACGGACGTGAGGTCCAAATTACGGACGGTCCGTGAAATTTACGGACGGTTGGTCACCTTACCCTGCAGTCGGGTCTGCAGAGACAGTGCACGGGGCGCCGAGCCATCCTGCAGCCGGTGCCAGCCTGAGCAGAGAGAGGGTCTGATTTACAGCAGGCGGAGGGAAGGCAGCGTCTCTCTTCCCTTTCAGACCGGCGCAGCTGCAGAGCCGGCCCATTGACGCCGTCGCCATGCAGCAGCAGCAGAGGCGTAAGGGCAGTCACTGGACTCACAGAACGCTGGACTCACAGAATAAGGCTAGAGAGTGACAAATGGACAGCAGGGAAGAACTACAACCGAATGAGAGCGTTAAAGAAGGGCAAGCAGCTACAAACGTTTTTAACTGTATCACTGGACCTATAATTGCTCCAGATGTCTCCAGTGTCTATAAAGCAATATTTAGAGTCCACATACAGAATATGGGTGCAAAATCAGTCGTGGCCGGCAAGACGGGCAGGTGGGGGGGTCGAAGCGGGACAGTATTGAAACGCAAAAACTTACCTTCCTCCGCATGTCGCATCACGCAGCACCGCCTCAGCCTGCTGCTCCGGGCGCGTTTTAGGAAGCCTCCCTCCCCTAAGCCAATCACAACGCTGCAATGGCAGCGTTGTGATTGGTGCGGTGTAGCGGACGGCGCCCCAGCCGGGCGCCTGCTGGGAGGCCATTTTCTCTATGTAGGCTGCATGCAGCCTACATAGAGAAAATGTAGAGTGCGCATGACTGCTTTGGTCGGCCCCAGGGCCGACCAAGCAGTCAGGGCACTCAGAGTGGTGCAAGCCACTCCTACCCGCCCGCCCCCAACCAGGCACTTCTGCTTTCTCGCAGTGCGAGAAGCAGAAACATAAAATGATAGTTTTACCATTTTATGTTTCTGCTTCTCACTCTTCGAGGAAGCAGTGGGGCGACGTCCCACGCCCCAATGGAGGAGCCCCCACTGGTTTTTAGGGTTTTCGACTTTAATAATGCCCTCACATTCAAACATCTGGAATCAGGTTAAACACCCATGAACTAACTATTTAACAATCTATATACACGTTGAGAATGGAAATAAACAAGGATGAATTCTCACAATGTATTTGTTTTTACTAGTCAATGCCTTTCCACAATGCTTACATTATAATCCAATATTCTCACCTGATATAAGGGGGTAATAAAGTTACAAGCCCCTCTTGGTTAGCAAGAAACTGATGTCAGCACTATTATAATTCTGAAATAACAATGGTATGGTAATTAATATCTGAAAAAGATGTAATAATAACAATGGTGCAGTAATTAATATCATAAAAAATATATAAAGATGTAATGTTACGATAATTAATGTAATGAGGTTGTGGCTAAACTAATAAATGTTTCCTAATGAGACATGGCACACGAATATCTGGGCTGATTCCTCTTCTGCCCTGCATGTGGAATAACGTTTTTGAAATAATTAAAAAATCTGCATGAGTATCCAGGTAAGGGATTGAAATAGAAAGTTAAGAATCTTCTAATTAAAATACTAAACAACTAACAACCAACACCAAAATTGGTATGTCACTATGACATGGTGATTGATATGGGTGAATGAACAATACTATGGGGTCGATTACATTGTCAAGTGGAAAGCCTCCTCCCGACAGTCAGAATCTCCTTGACTGCGTTGAAACCAATCCGACCGACTCAGTCGGTTTACAATCCGCCTGACCGATTACGATGTTCTCAGTCGGAAGGTAAACCGCGTGGTCATTCCGAATCGGTTCCGACTGGCTATCAGAGAATTTGTGTCGGTCGGAACCGCATTGTGCACCTTTTTGGACAGTGTTTCCGACCTCGCAATTACGTTGTCCGTTTCCAACAGCCTTTCCAAGTCGGCCTGTCTAACACAAAAAAGGCTGTCGGCAAGTGACTTTGGGGCCCCTAGCAGGGCCCCCTTCATCCTACAGCCTCTGGTTTGGGGCCGAGGGGCTACCTAAGGGACCCCCCTGTAAAACCCTGCCACAGGGTGCAGGGTTTTACACACACACACCCCATTTCCTCATAGGAGCCTGTCTTGTCGGGCAGAACACAAGCTCCCATAGGAAACGATGGGAATCCGACCGAACAGTGTTCGGTCGCATCGTAATCGAGCGGGCGGAACCGCCGACTGCGAGTCGGTCGGTCCCGAGTCCGAGTCGGGCGGAAAGTTTCCGCCTGACATTGTAATCGGCCTCTAAGTTTTGGCAATTGGAAGGTATTGGTGACCTATTTCTAGAGATCATAAATCTTCTATGGACTGACTCTGGCTTTCTGGGAGACCCATGTTCCTCATGAAGATAGTATTTAGGCTGACAATGCTAATGCAAGCAAGGGATAGTTTAACTTATTGATGTTATTTTGCCCAATGTAATCTCGAAGGAATAAGAAGGCTCCAAAGAAGCATGTAGGATTGTCTTTTTCCATTTTATAAAACTTTGCAAAAGAAAAACAGTGGCCATTAGCCATATAGAAGGCGAGATGCGTATAAAACCATTATAATTACATAGTGATTATATCTATGCTGGAGCATAGTTTGGTGAAGAACTCTAGAGAGTTGATTCATTGTTCAGTAAGCCAGGCATTTCTAAAATGTCTCAAGTTCATCGTCTCTTTTGGTTTTGAAGGCTGCTCAATTAGAGGGGGCAATAAATATCACAGACTTTCGATAGCACACATCCTTAGGAGAAACATATGCCTATCAGAGGGGTGTTGGGGAGAGGGTTCATGACGATGCCTAAAGGTCAGGCCATTTAGTTTTGATGTTAACCAACCAAGGTTTGAAAATTAATACTAAATCAAAAGTGCAAAACACCATAAAACACAGTTAAAAATTGACATCAATCATTAATTTAAATATAAAATCTGGGGGGAAAATCTATAACGATCAGGGGTATAAGTATAAACTGTGATGCACCCTGAGCATTGTACCTCTCACAGAAACATGATTTTCAGGAAGCGAATGCAACTGTATTTCATATAAGGATGAACAAAAAGAACATAACTGAGATCTTGCCCTGACGAAGGACAATGAAAGCAATTACAGTCATAATCATTAGCCATATTGACTTGTTGAGGTAATCTGTTACTGCAAAGAGCTGTTTGCAAATTGTGCTTCTGAAAGTTTGCCATATAAAATTACATCTGGTCTTGCTTGTCAAAATGTACAATGTGACTCATACCAAATATAGAAATACAGGTTTTATCCAAATTAAAACTTAATTCTTTTGATCCCAACTTGATGACCCCTCTAACCTTCTTTATATTAGCCTAATCCTCAAAATAACTATATCCACAATTCATATTTGCCAATGCAAACACTAAATTATGGCCAATTGTAACGCTGGTTTCCATGAATTAGTCAATTACAAATGTACTCATTCTCTTAATGTATTAAATGCAGCCTATTTTAATTGAAAGCACCATGCATTTGAGGCACCTATCACTTGGGCATTTATACTTGTCAATCCTAATTCTAGGCTTACAGTTTAAACAGATAAGCTACCTCTAACGATTAGCAAATGATTCAGTATTTTGGTTTTATTTATATTAAAAATGAATACATTTTCCGGGGAATGCACCAAATTTCATATATTAATTTGGGGGTACTATAATTCAATAAGATGTAAAGGTAGAAACAATAGCTTGCCTACTTGTAGCATTATATGAAGAGCTTAGGCCCACAGTGTGGATAGAGCTGTTCCCTGATAAATTCTTTATGTGAAAAGCGTGGGACACGTTTTAACACAAGACGAGCCCTAAATAGGTATTACTATGCACTCTTTCTGCAGGAGCAAAGTTAATTTTCCAATTAAAGTAACTTTTTTCCCCCAGAAGATCTATATTTTACTCTTTTTAATGTCTATTTGTTAGATGTGAGTATCAGAATATGAATATAAAGTCAGTAAATGTAGTTGAAAGCCAATAGGAGATTGGCATAAAATGATAACTTTGTCATCCTATAACATCTAGCAACACCCACTTAACAAAGGAGGGAAATTCCTAGGTTTGCTGACATTAACAGGTAGGATAACGTTGCAGAAAGGAAAAAAACAGAGGTTCTAAAATACATCCTGGATTTAAACCATTTGGGATGTCAGTTCTCTTAGAGAGAACTAAATCAGGGCCCTTCTAAATCTCACTCTAAGTCTCAGTATGCAAATTAATTTGTGTCACAATGTATACCTAAGTACAGTGCCAAAGGCAAATGAGAAATCAATACATGTGCACATAATTAGCTGCCCTTTATGTATTATGTACTTTTCCAAAACCACTTTTAACACAGTTGAATTATCAAGAGAGAAGGACTGGGCATGAAAACCAGATTTCTCTAACGATAAAATGATATGTTCATTGTCCCACTTTTGAAGAGTCTACAATGGCTTTGTCAAAAACCTTCATAAAGGCGGATCAAAGTGCTACCTGCCAATAATTTCTCTGATCACCTTTGGACCCCTGTTATGTAATGGCATCAAGATGCTGTATCTCCAAGAACTAGGCATCTGACCCAACCATAATGCACTCTCTGTAAAGTAGGGTCCAAATTACTCCCCAAGTATCTCAATCTTCTTTGTAATATTGAGATTGCTATTTTGTTTTGCAATTGAGCACATGACATTTGCATAGATCTGATTAGTTCTAGGATTTTAAATTAATCCAGGATTCCTTCAGAACCTAATGATGCCGTACTTGAGCTTCTGTATTAAAATACAAAGAACCAATATTTGTAGAATATATTAGCATAATATGTCCGATCAGATTCTAAAATTGGCACATTCGTAGCAGCAACCCTGGTTCCCATTTTACTGCCAACAAGTCATCAACACTTATGACAGCAGCAACCATGAGATGCCTCCGGCACTGAATGCCAAAATTTGGATTAGTGCAGCTGACACTGGATGGGTCCATAACTATTAAGTGCTCTTTTTACTTCTTAAATATAGTTTTTTTCATAACAACTTTATTTATTAGTTTTACTAACAACTCATCAGGTGTACAGCAATAAACAGCACATACTGGTGAATTATACAACAGTGTATCGTGCGTAAATCGGGACCTCTCAACTCATGGAATGATAACGATTATGCAACAGAAATCAAATAGCCCGCCAAACTTCTTAAATATTGTTGCTATGAAAGTGGGATAGTGTTGAATATTGAAGTCGAGTGAGCTTATTTACATTTGTTATCAACCTACTTGCCTCACCTAAATACCTTCTTGTGTTCCAAGGGCCTAAATGAGAAACTGGATACATTGCAGTATTTTTAATATTGACTTCTTTATCCAGAAGTTTTTCAAAGGCAGTAAAGCATTTTCAAAACTCTATGTATAACTCAGTTTAACTTGTTCAGGTACTCAATCACTTGGTTCATGCCTGAAACAGACAAGTAGGTTCTTCCAACTTTTGGGGTCACAACAAGCTCAGCAGCCCTCACATTCTCCCAACACCAATCTAAACATAAGAAAAGTACACTCCAAAATATCATAATCACTTAAACTAGCAGGAGTTTAGTGAAATTAATTGTAGTAAAAATAATGGAGAAAGTTGACTCATATTTAGAACTCATTCTATACCTTGTAAATGTTCCTGAAGTATCACTGATAATCCTCCCATTCAATATGACTCCCCTTAAAGTTAAAAGGTTGGTTAATAAAAAACAAAAATTACTTGCCACTGTGGAGATGGATGGGCAATGGCAACAACTGTAGGATTCATTACTATATCTCAGGTTACTCTTCTTGACATGCCTTTAACCACTGTAACTTTGGTGTGGGAGAACTGTCCTGCTGGCCTGCTTAAATGCTCATTGGCTGGCTAAAATGCAGACGTGTGAGTGCCACTGATGTTTCCTGACTTCCATTGTACTTTTCCACCTTCTTAGGCCTTGCTCTAGGTGCTCAAAGTAATTGGACGTAGTGATCACTGGTTTGGGAGGTCTGTCTTACCAATGCCTCCCCATTCTTGACACAGCACTGCATTGATGTGGCCGTATCTAGACAGTATAAACTAATACCTATCTATCCAGCAGCCTCCTCCACTCTAGTCCAACTTTTTCCATCTGATTAAACAGTGACATCACTTATTCAGCCTTGTGGCCAATGTAATTACCCGCTTAAACAAACATGGACTGACACAGAATTGAATGCAGTGTTTCCTTTCAGAAGGTTCGCTGTATCTTTGACCTGTGAGACATTTATGAAAGTTCCTGGAATTAGAGCGCTATATCTTTGCCAAATTAAGCTATACAAAGCTATTAAAACATTTTTTAAAGTATTACATCTTAATTATTAGGAAATACTAAGTATTGCAGATATTAAACTATTAAAGTTTTTGTTAGTTTTAAGAATGGAATATGAACATTTTTAATTATGTACAATAATTACGATTTCTGTCTTTATTGTCCTACTTATACTAAATCGGGGATCATTTGTGTCTCAGATGCTAGATTCGAATAAGATATTTAAATGTGGAATATTTAGTTTTATGGTGCACATAACTGTATATTTTATGCAAAAAAGTAGTGCAGTCAGTTGGTAAGACTTAGGATGTTTGTTTGGGGCCTCGCTGGTTTTTCTGCAAAAGATTGTTTATCAGCTTTATAATTTGTTGTGTAAACAAGCTTTAACTACGGTTGTGATTTATGCTTGTTCACTTTCATATACTTTTCACACAACACCTTCCTTGTTTAGTGTTTGTGTAAGACTAAATTGTGCCATAGTAGATCTTTCAATTTTTCCAAATTGATGCTGCTAGAATTGCTGTGAATGTGTTTGTGTCGAAGTATATTCAATGAGTAGATTCACTAACTTTTTCTGCAGGAAAGGGTAAATGTTATGTGGAAAAAGTGAAATCTCTTTTCAGAAAGGCCATATCCAGATCAAATTTACAAAATATTTCTGCAGATTCTGTGTGGAGGTTTTCCCTAAATATGTGAAAAATCTGCAAGATGCGTCCATTCATCTGAGGTTAAAAATTCTACCAAAATATGGGGTTATGGATAGATAGTCCAATGTGACTGTTGTGGTAGAGGGCAGATCTGATAGCTGAACACCCAAATAAATCCAATCTTGTGAGCACTCACAAACATTTGAAACTGCCATCCCACACTTTCTGCAGTTCTAAACGTACACCTAATTAACACATGTGAAAATGGAGAAGTGCGAAGAGGACAAGGAAGTTGTTATAGAACGGATTCTTCAGATAAAAAGTTCTCTACCTGTAGAAAAAAAGACAAAAGATGGACAGGTATCCTGGCCCTATGCTTGCGATTCTTCCATTCTGCAGACAGTAGGAGTCAGTTTAGGGGACATACCTACACATGAAAATGTATGAAAATCGTACACTTGCTTGATGCACTGTGGAGCATTTATGAATTGAGAAAGAGCTGTATTATATGTTGGCAGTATGCAGGCATTCATCTGGATGTCGGACAGTATATATGTATGTATATATATGCCAATCGGAAGACACACATTTGATGGACGGAATGAAGAACAAATCAAAACATTCACCCCCAGTCAAGAGATCTGGTTTAAATCCATCATTCTTTTGCTCACCATGCCACCCCAGTTTAGACCTGGCCATATGCAAACGAGTCTTGACCCTGTCCCTCATGGGAACAGTCCAGCCCGAACTGCCAAGCCAGGTCCTCCCTGGACCGGAAACAAGCATCCTAGGACCGGTATATGTCAATCGGGCCAATGGTAAATTTGGCTTTTGATGATGTTTATTCTTAAGTAGGAACACCTTTAGTGGATAGGAACATAGAGATAGGAAATAAAGAAGCGATTAGAATACAGTCGGAGCTAGCTACTACTCTGTTTGCAGAGGTTATATTTGGCAAAAGTGATAATTTGAGAGGGCTAACATGGATATAGAAGAACGTCATTATCTTTGTGCCATTCACACACGTACCAGAATTGTCTAATAGAGTTGTGTATTCAAATTGGTTGTTGGTTGTTTAAGTAGCATCATTTGAAGATTGCCCATCTACGACCTGATAAAGCACTTTCCAGTCGCAAACCCTGCGATTCACAAACCCAGATGCTTTTTGAGTGCAAAAGGTACATTACGAGACGCAAATGTCTTCGCGACTTGCAATGTATACATATTCTGTTGATTTAGAAGTAGAAAAGGGCATGAAAAGGGCACCCCTTCCTTATGAATTCCAGTGAAATGCATTAATGTTATCATGGCAATTGGGGTTGTAATAACTTCTCAACTCCTCTAAAGGGTCGTTCTTACATTCTCAAAGTGGAAACTGCCCATGCGGGATAACGTCCCCTTTGTGAAAGCAGGCTTGGTCATAGGAGGGAGTGTACAGAGGTCCCAGGGACTGATGCATGCTCCCCAATGCCCTTTATATAATGACAGGTTTTTTATTGCAACCCTTATTGAAATTTAAAAAATGCAAATGTGAGTCCAGGAGTGGAGGTCTGCTGTCCTTCTCAGTCTCCATTCCTGCGTTCCTAGCCCTTTCGTGTGATTCCCAGACAGAAACCTATCTCATGAATGGTCATCTTTGCACTGTGACGCATCAGGACATACGTCACGTTGCAAACATATTCTCAATTCGCCAACCGGGGGCTGTGAAAAACAGCTACTGCTTTGAGACCATTGAATTATACAATGCACTCTGTTTCTTTTAAAGCAGTGGTGGTCATATAATGCATGCTATATTTTTTGTCAACATTCACAAAGGGAAGGTATCCCATGGAGACCCCTTCCTGTTTGTGAATGGGTTACCACTACCTTTGTGTAGTCTGTAATATATTAATGGTTTGTGACCTGATTTCGGTTGCAAAAGAACACTTACTATTCAGAAACATTATTTAGAAGGGATGCCCTAAACACGCCCCTTCCAAATCCTGATTCAGTATGTCACTGCAAACCAAAATTGCGATTTTTAAAAAACATTTTACTGAATTGCAATTTGTGTTTGCAACATACCAAAAGGCCTTTTTGCGATCGCAATCTGCCTGATTTTGCAAATTGTACCCTTTGCGAATGCAATAAGCCTAAGTATATTTGGCCCATAGTGCTCTATATGTAACAAATACTTTAAGAAAACTTTGGTGCAGGCTGGAGTCTGCTGATTGTAGGATGCTTATCCCATCGTTTTGTTATTGGGATTTACTGCCTCAGTGGGATTACAAGTCTCGGAGGAACACCGTGGGACTGTGTTTTTTCTCTTGCACACTTTACTGAAATTCCAGGCAAGTACATGAGGGAACTGTTGTGGAAAATTGCTTACCATATGTTATCTCCCAAAAGCTTGTAAGGGGAGCAATTCCGCCTCATCAGAGTTACGGATGGCCATGGTTTTGGTAGTTCTGAGAGGGAGGGGAATTACTGGACCATTTCTGACCCACTCATAATGGGCCCCTAAACACCCATTCTGCTCAAAATCTGTGGTCTCCTATGAATGGCCTCCTCCTGTAGTTTTATACCATTTGTCAATTTCAGATGCTAACTGCTGTGTTGTGTACTCAGTTTTTCTAGATACTCAATAACACATACGTTGTGTGTGTAAGGTGTAGTCCCTGATTCCTATCTCTCCCTTATCACAGAAAGTCGGCCAGTGCTTGCTGTTTCAGCCACTGTAGTGAGTTGACTACACATCTCTATAACTTCCAGATATATGTTGTCTCTTTTATTTTTAGTCCAATATTATTCAGTGCACCAGTTGCTTCTGACAGTTTGTTTAATACAATAAACAAGTGTATGTCCTTGGGAAGTCCTTGCATTATTCATAGCCGTAACACATTGTCATTCATTTTTGCACACAGAATTGGATTCCATTTACAGCAAGCTACTGACCCATGATAAGCCACTTAAATCAGTATCACCCTTTAGGGACTCTGTCCAAATGCACCAACTTGACTTTTCTTCCCCAGCAGATTAAAGACTGATCAGAGAACAAACTGACAGTTTATTTACAGATCTGTTGTGGCAAGCACGTCGCCACAAGGGGAATGTTGGAAAATATAGTACTACCCCGGGGAATTTTATGTGACCATCTGGGGTCTCTGAAATGATGCTACCATCACTTGCTGTAAGCACTACTTAACATCTTGTATACAACAGCGCTCACTTTAGAAACACACTCCCAGTGTATCTTCAGTAATGGCTAGATAAAACTGCCTCCCCCAATGCTGCAACAATATATGATCAATTACTACGGTATTGAGACTTGGTTATATCACTTTGCTAAAAAAAAATAAGCTTTAGAGGTGATAATTAGGGCCCTAGATCGGTTCTCATATTTTTACGTGTGATTTGTGTTATTTTTAAATTGTCTTTACAGATTTCTCAATGTAAACAATGCTTCCTTCTGCAGGAGCAGGCCCGGCTCCAGGATCTTTTCTCTGGGTGGGCCATAGAGAAGCATGGGTGGGCCATGAAGATGAATGAATACCAATAAGTATTTCAGAGATTTTATATTTTAGGTGTTGACATCTGTCATCTTTTGACATTTTTAACACAATAACCACCCCCAAAGAGCTACCTGGGGAAAGGGGAATGACGTTGCTAAATATGGAGGGACGTTGCTTGTCCGAACTTTAATGTGCAGATGCAGAACGTTAAGACTGAAGCATGCTCCTGGTCATGTACAGCAACAGAAACGTTTCTGCTGCCACACAGGGCTACTTTCCAGCTTTATATTTTAAAAGAAATAACTTTGACAGCTTTTTACGTTCAAAAGCATTGGAGTTTAAAAATATGATACAATAAGCCCAGAATCATAAGGAGAGAAGAGAGAGAGAGAGAGAGAAAGAGAGAGCGAGAGAGCGAGAGAGAGAGTGTGTGTATCCTTGTCATGTTTTGGTGCTTTTATTGCACAACATGCAATAGTATAAAAACTCATAATTCACAGGGAACCGTGAAATATGGAAAATATTTCACGGTTACCTGTGAAATATGGATTTTTATCACCATCATGGCATTCCCCAAACCACCTGGCAGAGCTTTATCATTGTCACGGTGACTAGGATTAAATGGTATGGAGGACCAAAATATACACATCTAAATTATGCAGCAAAAATGGTAGTTATGCGGCATTTTGCCTAGTATTATTTTCATCCATCTCAGAAACAACATTTTTGGTGAACTTTGCAAATTTTGCACATTGTGGCAAATCCAATAAATCCATAAATATGTGGTAAACGCTGCAGCCAAAGGACTGCCTAAATCCACTGACCCTCACCATTGAGGTTTCTGTTGGTTTTTATTAACCATTTATTCAAGAAATGTGAAAAAACCTAAACATTCTAATTCCCTTCAGTGTCAATGTTAGCTGCATGTAAAAGTAAACAGCCCTTTCAAGCTAACTACAAACAAATAAACAAGTAATATAAACAATAAATCACAGTACCACATTAAATATGGTCCTGTATTGCCATCCTATGGTTTTAATGACATTTACAACCCACTCATTCTTCGGTTCATGGTTTATGATGTCACCACAAAAACTCAATGGCAATATTGAAGCATATTACATAGTTCCCAAATATATCCTATGTAGATATTATATATAATCTATTTTGGGTCAGACATTTTAAATGTTTTAATAAAGTTTACCAAATTTCTGCTACCATCCAGGGATGTACATTTGGTTACATACACAAAGGTAGGTGAACCTTAATCAAGGATTTCATAGTTTATAGGATGAAGACATTTTTGTAAATATATATACATTGTATTGAGTTTTTTATTTTTATGTTCATTCAAACAGTTGGTGAACTTTTCATGACATTACAAAAGGAAAATGTGGAGTCTCTGCAAGATGTCCATATTGCAGTAATGATCCATTACGGAAATAATGCAGGCAAAATGGCACAATAATCCACATGTACAGTTTTAAACGGTTTCATCTATGAAATATTACTCGCAGGATACATTTTTTAGTTCTCACAGAGACTAAGCATTTAGCTAACAGCACGATGGTACATAACTTCCCACTTCACTTGACATGCTCTTTTCACTTAGTCAAGTACATTATATTCCTCCCATAGCCACTAAGATTTTTTTTAAATTTCTTAGGACATCCTCTTCCTTTATACACCACTCTGGCCTCTGCCATACACCAGTCTATATTGTGGTGGGCTGCCCATCATTGTGCTATCTCTCTCTTTGCTAGTGGTACTCCCAGCTTCTTTTCAGCTTACACTCATTATTTCTCTATAATCGAGCAACTCCTCAGTGTGTGGGCAAAAGTACCCACTCAGTCACAGCTTCATGGACACATTTTGTTATTAGTTCACCCAACTGTGCACTGCTGAACCCTTGGGTAGAGCACGCTGGAAAATGTTCATTTGGACCTAGGGAAACCAAATCCTGCTGGTAACTCTCTAGGGTGTAGGAAAATGCTTCCTCCTATAATGCGTATTGTATTGGGCCTCTCTTTCTTCCATCTGGCTTTGAGTCTGTCCAGGTCTTTTTGTCTGAGATGTTGCTTCTTTTGGCCCTTCCATCCTCTGGTAGCCTTTCCGATAGTAGTGACACTTCTAGCAATCCAATCACCACCTTAATATTTAGTTGTTTGGGTGTTTTGTAACCTGTATTTGGCATGCAATTGTGTAAATTGTGCTTAGCATGTACCAAGTGAACGGACCATAAAAGGAGCTTTATTCATTCAGGCAAAAAATACTGCTGTGCCTATTACTAAACAAACATAAAAAGCATATATTCTCAGATTAGACAACACTATACTGTACACTATGTAGCTTGGCGTAGACACTAATTCAATATAACGTTTTCAGCACGAGCTAAGGACACAATGGCTGCACACTATGAACCTTAAAACTCATATCTCAAATGTACTGAAATACATCAGATAAGGTATTTTGAAAAAAATATAATAGTGCTATAAAACATGCTTAACTAATTCTGAATGTTCATCAGTATTACACAATACAAGTTACTGTATAGTTTAGTAATAACTGATGTATTAATGATAGAATTATAATGCTTTTCTTTTTAAAAAACACTTTAACTACGTTTCAGTACTGGTTAGATTTTGTTCCCTAAATTTCTGTTTTTCCTTATGTGCTATAGCCTGTAGTAGCTATAACTTTAAAGTCTGTTGAAAGCCACTTGTTTTTTGTGCGGAATCTGTTACCTCATACTTTGCCACAAGTGTTCCTATTAGTCGACCATGAGACACCCATGTTATCAGCCTCTTAAGAATGAAATCCTGAGATGACCATGCTGAAAATCATTTAAGTGTCTTACTGGTTACACATAATGAATGAAAAAAAATGAATGAAAAAACATTTGTATAGCGCATGGCTACCCGGAGGCATCCCAGCGCTGGTAGCCGCAGTGGTGGGAAGTTTCAACCAGCTAAGGGAACAACAAAGTCTTTAGCAGTTTACAGAAGGTTAGGTGGTTGGTTTCCTTTCGTAGATGGGGTGGGAGGGAGTTCCAGAGCCTGGCTGCGTTGAATGAGAATAGCCGACCCCCGCTTCTGGCTTTCTTGATCCTGGGGGCAATAGCAAGGTTCATAGTCTCTGAGCGAAGACTTCTGTAGGGCCGGTAGGACTGGATAGTGGTGTGGAGAATGGCGGGGCCTATTCCAGCTAAAGACTTGTGGACAAGGCACAGGGCTTTGAAATTAACTCTCTCCCGGACGGGTAGCCAGTGGAGCAATTTCAAAGTAGGTTTAGCTGAGTGATGTTTAGGAGTGCCTAGTAGAAGTCTTGCAGCCCAGTTTTGTATAGTCTGCAGTTTGGAAAGGGTTGCGATAGGAGCACCCAGATAAAGGGCGTTCCCATAGTCCAACCGGGACAAGATAAGGGCCTGGACCTTGATTTTTCTTGCCTGGAAAGGAAGAAGGGGAAGAACTTTCCGAATCATTTTCAGGATATCATAGCACGTGGCCGCCGTCTTCCGTGCTTGTACCTTAAAGGTGAGGTCCTGGTCCAATCAGACTCCCAGGCTTTTTAACTGGGTCTTAGGGGTGGGAGCCGGACCGAGGGTGTTCGGCCAGATTGAGTTTAGATCAAGGGGGGAACGATTCCCCAAGATCATTATCTCGCTTTTTTCCCCATTCAGTTTCAAAAAGGACTCATTCATCCAGTTGGCAATTTCTTCTAAGCATGGGCGCAGGCTGGGGGGGGAACTTTCGGCTCTATTGAGCCCAATCACAAGTTGCGTGTCATCTGCGTAGGTGACTATGTGTACTCCAAATGGTAATACCCCCTCTGCTAGGGAGCACGTGTAAACGTTAAATAAGGTCGGACTCAGGGATGATCAACTGCGGTACTCCACAACAAAGGGGCATCTGCTTGGAGGTCACCTCGTTGTCAAAGACCTGGAAGGATCTGTTACTCAGAAAGGACTGTAGCCATGACAGAGCAGTTCCGGTAACTCCCAGTTTTCTGAGTCTATGGACCAGGATATGATGATTTACTTTGTCGAAGGCCGCGCTGAGGTCCAGAAGAAGGACCACAGCGGTGCCTCCGAGATCGACTATTTTTCTTGACTCTTCCACGACTGATAGCAAAGCCGTTTCAGTTCCCTGGCGGGTTCGGAAACCTGTCTGGGTCCGGTGGAGGAGTTTGTGGGTCTCCAGGAAAGAGGACACTACCGAGTATTTTTCGGCTATTTTGCTGACCCCCGGGAGAAGTGATATGGGGCGGTAGTTTCCCAGAGTCGACATAGGCATGACCACTGGAAATATGTGGCAGGGTAGGGCTAAATTAAGGGTCAAGGTTGACTAAATTATGCGGCGTGATGAGGCACATTCTGTGATAGTATTATTAAATTATTTTTACACTTGTTAACATTGTCTGAGCATAGAATGCACCTCACTGGTACCAGTTTAAGACCTAAATATAGCAATAAGCAACAGAAAGGTGACCAGTGAACCTTTGGAAAGGACCCTCCACTGTGCATCAACACATGTACTGTCTTTTTAGTAGCGTTTGAGCTAGAAACTTTTTTTTTTGAATCTGCAGATTATGCAGAAGATAATGGATTATGTGGCAAATCCATAACTATGACATAAACACAGCATCCACACAATCACATATTTCCAGTAGCCCTTCCCATAGGTTCCTGCAGAAGGAATCATTCTATCATTTGTAACCATCTACATACATTTGAATGTAGTATGAATTAATGTAATGATGCATAGAATGTTCTTTCATTTGGCCATTGACAAGCTAAAACGTTTCTTTTGTTAACTTTTTCCATTCATTTATTTTTCATGTAATGCCGCAAGTTAGTAAAAGCCTCTAAGCAGGGAGAAAATAAAACATACCCCGAGTAAATCTATATCCTAATTATATACACATTTGTACTCACTTTTCTGGGAAAACGAAAATCCTTTGCAAAGCGTTTCTGTTATATCACTGTTTTCAACTCCTAGGAACCTTGTGATGGGAGCCTGCAGCCTCTTTAGTGTGAGTGAGTAAAAGTGTTCACGATGTCCGTGCTGTTCATTTGTACATCGTAGCAGCTAAAATCTTTGCAGAATTGCATACCACTCCCCAGGTCTGACACTAAGGTATGTCAGTGGTGTTAATCAGGGCTTTAAGTGGGATGAAAAAACTGGGGGGGTCTCTCAAAGGGGCGTGCCGATGTAATTTGGGGCGTGGCTCAAAAACATGTAAACTGAAAATCTGTGATTAGCATAGTGTGCTGCCCAACTGGTAGTTTGCTGCTTGTCATTACATCCAGATATATAATACAGCAAGTAACAATACACCTACAACAAACCAGGACTATCGGCTTTGTCAATGGTTGTTAGTTATATAACATGAACAAGCAACAACCATGGCTTCTTTACAGTATAGCATATTGAAAATGCTTAAGTTTTGAAATGATGAGACTACGGAAGAACTATAATGCTGTCTTTGAAGTTACATCAAAGTCTGTGAAGGGTGGTACTGCTTCAGAGTTAAGATTTAGTTTTCACCCTGATGGTGAGGGCAAAAATGGAGAGCCCATTGGAGCCCCTCTCGGCTCCTGCTTTTTATAACTCCCGGTGCTCCGCACCAGCAGGACCCAGCCCACTTATAGCCCTGGTGTTAATATTTAAATAAACAACGAGGGACAGTCCACAGGGCTTCACGCCCCGGTGAAACATTAGGGTGAAAAACGCTTTTTTTTCAGTTCTGAATGGCCTAGGGTGGGCCAGGGTATTCCTTGGGTGTGCCTGGCCCACCTGGCCCACCCTCTAGAACCGGGCCTGTGCAGGAGATGAACCTACAACTCTGTGGGTCTCATGCACGAACACTTTAAGCATTGACAAATCAGAGGGATTCAGTAAATCAGAGGGTTTGCGAACAGGGCCGGACTTGGAACGCAAACCGGCCCTGGCAATTGAGTCGAACCGGCCGTGGGTGGGAGGGGGGGGAGGCGGTGTAGACACTGCAGCTGCTTTTGTTACAAAAACGCCTCCCCCCCCCCGGAAATGCCCGCTACGGCCAGTCCGGTCCTGTTTGCAAATGCTAAAACCCTTTTTAAAATGTACAAAGCCCACTAAACGATTTGGCAAAGGTTTTCCGAATCGTTAAATGGATTTAGGAAACCCTTACGAATCGGTATTTGGAAGGCGTGTTACGGGCGTCCCTTCCAATTATCGATTCTTTATGGTATTTATTAATGTTTTGTCACCAAAGTCTGGTTGGAAAACATTATTATTTTACCACCACTTCAAAGGAGATGGTAACCCATTGGCGCAAATGTGAAGGGGGTCCCTGTCCCCTTTGTGAATGTATTCAAAAACACTTTTTAGGAGTAGGCAGTAGTCCGCAGGATCACTCCTTACTAATAAAAAATGTTTGTAAAACATTTCATTTTTCTGTTTAAATGCATCCTTTTTTCATTTATTAAGGCGATCACAGGCATGGTGGTCTGCTGACCGCAGCAGGCCACCATGCCTTGAATTTTAGCCAACTGTAGTGGGTCGCAATTTGCGACCTCCCTCATTAATATTTATGGGGTAGGTCAAATTGCGGCCCACTACGATTCTGTGAACCAACCTATTAATACATAGGTTGTTTCAGAAAATACAAATGCATTGCGTAAAATTCAGTGTGCAAATTGCAACCACTTTTACAGAATACATTTTTAGTACACAAGGCTTTCTGTATTGTATTTGAGTTTATTTAATGCCTCATGCCTCATTGTGGGGCACTGAAGAATATTATCTAGCAGGTAGTACACTACGCCGTGCGGAAGTGTTTGGCTGGAAGGGTGCTGTATTTGCTATTGGCCGGTGAGGGAAGTGTTTTGGTGCTGTGAGTGAATGGCTAGAATTTGTCTGTATGATAGAGAAAGGATATATGTCTGAGATAGGTTGTGCTCTGATTATATATCTAGCTGCCAGCAATAATTTACTCTGCAGGTACCTTTGTAGTGTAGCTCCTATTTCCCTAATAGGCTCTGCGCATTGGAATAATATATCCTATAGGTTTGACATAGGACTAAGGTCAGTATGTCCCTATCGAGTATATTAAACTTAATTACTTGTGCCAGCTAGCTCAGAGGCCACTAGAAACTCCTTGACAACAAGAAGGGAGTAGTTTCTGGCAGCCGCAAAACATGACCACTGTGTTTCCCTTTAGAATCAGAACGTGTCCCAGAGTCGTGGAAACAATAGATGACTATTTCACTCAGCTCAGTCGTGCATGGTTAGTTTTCCTCAAAGTTACACAGAAAGAATAGACGGGCGTTTCAATAAAAGATTTATTGAACAGTCTTGTTTCTGGTGTAAGTAAAATATGCTGTTACGATCACAAGACAGTATGCGAGATAAATAATGTACAGTGTGAGCAGTAGAAATAAATAATACTGCGAGAGCATTATCTTTTAGTACATATGCTGTTACATAAATAACACAGACTAAAAATGCGAGTACTCATACGATGCGTTGCTAAGCTAGTTCTACCCCAATGTACCTAACCTAACCTAGGTGTAGGAAGAGGTATGAAGTAGGTGAAGTATTCCTTACTATGGTATACTAAGAGTATGTTAAGTCTAGTATGCCTAGTATGCCAAGAGTCCCTCTAGGTTCTAGTCTGCTCCATACCTGAAGAATGAGAGAGGTTGGAATCTCTTTGCCAGACTCGAACTCCAACACCCCGCAAGGGAAGTCAGATCACTGGAAGCTGGAAGCTGGGCTCTCTGCGTGCAGGGAAGGCAGCGTCTTCTCAGTGCGTCAGGCCGGGAAACGGGCTCCTCTGAAGTCGAGGTCTCCTCTGATTTACAGGGGCTAGGGAAGGTATATTTATACCTGAGAGTACCTAGGAATGTTTAGTATTGACGTGAGTCGGACAGCGAAAGACGTCATGAATGAACCCCTAAGGAATAATGGTTCATGCATAATATATGAGTCCTTGAAGAAATCAATAGTCCTGGACTAGGGAAAATCCCGCAGCCTAAGGGTCTGATCTTCATGAACTCGTTGTGACGTTAGGGTGGACGGATGTCAGAGACCATGCCTGTATTTGGAGTGCACGGTTTAATGCCTAAATAAGGGCTGGGATTTTATGCCTATATAAGGGCAGGGCGAATTGTGCCTATATAAGGACATGATACTGGAAAGCCCGTTTATGGATAACCTAAGAGGAATACAACACTTGTTGAGTTTATGGTAATGACAGACAATTTTCAATCCCCTTTCTGTGCTGTGTGCAGCAAGTAGGCGCTCAGGACTATGAACCTTTTGACTCTAAGAAGGAGAAAGGTAGGGCAGAGGGAGGACAGCAATCCGCCTGAATTGTCTGCATTACAGTCATGTCAGTATAGGTAATGTCTTAGGAGGTCCAATTTTGAATATGGTGGATGATGAGGACGTGACCTGCAGAGATGGACTTTCGTAAAGTCGTCCAGGATGCCAGCCACATGTGACAGAGCTCTACATATTTTGGGCGCATGTATTCTTTGAGACTGAGTGGTTTGGTAGTACTGTAGGCATGTCCTCTAAGAGTTCTGGCCTATTAAGTTCTGGACAGCACACCTAGGTGACGGGAAGGGAATCGCTCCTTGGAGTATGTGTGACAACAGGATGATCCACCCTGCCAGACATGCATGATCCCCAAAAAGGATGAGTTTTATGAAATATAGAAGGACCCTTTATTCAGGTGAGAGCTTTCATTAAAATGCATGGAATGCATGCCAGTATAGGCAGGGACACATTTAGATAGCTATAAGGAAGGCCCCAGACCCATCTAGGCTCTTTGTGAGGGTAGAAACATGTCGGAAAGAATCAGGGTTGGTTGAGCTAATAACGCTCAATTAGAACCATGTACTTATATTTTTTAAACAAACCCACTGTACCTCTTTAATAAATAGGTTTTGATAAGTATACCATGAGGTTTATTTAAACTTTCTTTCTTTGTCCAACTGGATCCCTGCTTTATCCAGAGAGATATTTTATATAAGAACTCTCATTCATGGTTGAGTGCGCCCTGATGGTATTACCCTACCAGGGTGTAGATAGACGCAGATGATGAAGCATACCACTATTTAGTGGGTGAGGCGTCTACTCCAAAATCTTTGGATTTCCCAGTAGGTTTCCAAGTGGTTTCTTGTAACCTTTTTCCAAATTGCCTGATTGCCCTTTTGTGTCTGGATATTATTTTGGGAGAACGCAACTAGGTTAGTCATCTCTCACTCTCCCTGTGTGAAACAACTATTAAGATAACTATTAAGATAACAGCCAGTTGGGCAGGAATGCTTTGATCAGAACTGCCAAGGGTATATTAAAATAGGTGCAGGCTGGGAATATGGATTCTGAAATATCGATGGGACAGACTATTGTTACAACAGTATTAAGGGACAAAAAATTAAAAGGTAAGTTTCTATGCATTTTCTATACCTAACTCCATATAAACGCACCATAGTGATATATATTTATTCAAGTGATGTAGATGTCAGGTTAAGAATAGTAAATTCTAACCTCTCTCTGTGCACTTACTCGATATTTTTCCCTCGATACTGTGATAGCAATATTTTGTAACAGCAATATTTGTGAGTCCCTACTACAATCATTAAAATATGTTTTCTTGGACTTTCGAAAGTGGTGTCATTGTATTGGAATCTATGTTATTTTATAATATCGATACATGTTTTCACTATAAACCGCTGTTACAGAAGGATATGTAGTGCTTCTTAGGGATAATTTTCAACTTCATAATGTTGTTTACCTTTGGGCAGACTCAGGAGACATTTTCTTAGGGTGGTAGTGGATAACGCAACATCCACCCAGAGTTTCTCCAATGTTTGGATTTTATATATGATTATAATAACTTAGGACATTTTGCATTGCTTTTAATCACAACAGTTTCAAATTGCTGCAATAATGGTATTACTGTTGTTACTCAATTCAATTTATCAACCTCAGAAGGATGAAGCCTGAGAGGATTCTAACAGGATTCAAACCTGAATCCTGAGGATGTGCCGCAATACAGGCCAGCACTCTGCACATTGAGCTGTTCTCCATTTTCCCCTGAGTTTATCAATACAAGAGCAGGAGAGAAAACCTGGGAAGAGGAGCCCTTAGTGGACTGACAACACTACTCTTTTAATGATGCTGTGCATGACAGTTTTTTAGAGAAACCTTAACCATCTGTTTGCTAGACTCATCTTGAATCTCTTATTTTCCATGGCTCCTCCAGAATCTTTGATTCCTCCAGGCCTATCTTGGAGCTCTTAATTATCAGGACTCTTCCTGGATTTCTGGTTTCATGGGGATCACCTGGGATCACTGGAATCCCAGACCTCACCTCTGATATCTGACTTCTCAGGGTGTCCATCTTGGCTTTCTAATTCTTCAAGGCCCATTTGGAACTCTCATTCTTCAGGACTGTTGGTTTCTCAGTTTCATTATTTGTAGATCAATTGCACCATTACAAATGAGCTGTTCCACCAAAACTGTTAGGCTGCGTCTCATCTGCATAGAAGCACAAAACAACCCATATGCATTTTGACCTTATTGGATCAGTGAGGTGATACTTGACACTTTTGGCACAGTGGGCTTGTGACCCATGTATTTACACCTGTGACTGACTATGTTTCTGTCCAAAGGGAACGTGACCTAGCAATTAAGGCTGCTATCATAAAGCAAGATCAAGACTGATTAGCATTTGTGTTAGTGCAGTCAGTAATGTCAGAAAAGAATTGAAAACAATGGAATTGAATGCTGTCTAGAAGAATTCCTATTGGTTAAGAATCATGGGCTCCAATATTCCCGTTACCAGAAGACTACCAGAGGAGTGTCAGAACATAACTCTTTGGGCATTGATAAAGGGTTGTAAATCATTTCTCAGATTTAGTGTGTGCTTCCCAATATTCAAATAAATCAGCATAAGTCATACCGAAATTGTGGGAAAACATATATATATTTCAGGTTTTAACAAGATAAACAAGCACTCATTTTGAGTTGGTGCTCAATTCCGTTGGGGCCAATAACTCATCTGAATTATATATTTTTTGCTTTTTATGTGGCGGTTTCGGCTGCTGAAACATCTGAAATCTCGATGTGAAGGTCTGGCGATAAATGAGGAATTATCGGTGCAATCAGACATAGAAGTACGGATTCTCTTTGTAGTTCCTTGTTTCTAAGTAGACCTTCAGGGTCCAAATCCTTATGGTCCTAATGGACAAGTTTTGCACAACCTCTGGAGTTATCGATAACTTCTGTATTGATTGTCCTGGGGTATGGAAAAACAAACCCATTTTCAGTGGCTCTCTTACTGAGGGCCATAGAGGATTTGTAGTATAATGGATAGAAAACCCAATGTCATTCAATTCCTAACCATATACAAACCAGCCAAACCTCTGTATCATACAGATGTGCGTAATGTTAAGATATTATGGCATTCATTTTGAGTGGTAAGGGAATTATGTGAGTACACAAGAATCAATAATATCCACGCATGTGTTGGCATCATTTACACATATAGGGCTATATTTATGAGGCCAGTAGCCTCACACTTGCGCCACGCAACGTGGTGCATGCGCGACACAACTCAAAAATGAGATTTATAAAGCCATGCAATGCCACTTTGCGTGGCCCTGAGTGACTTCATGAATCTGGAGTAAAGCAACGCAGCGCAAATCGCTGCATTGCCTTACTCTGCCCTGGGAAGGCATTTCATGGGCATTGCATGGGTGTTACCATGCAACTCCCATGGATTTTGACACATTCCCAGATTTACTAGAACTAGTATACCTAGGAATGCACCAAAATGTTACACCTTCCCAGGGGAGGCGTAACGAGGAGAAATATCTTTATTTCTCCACTTTACTTCCTCTTTCTATGTGTGCTGAACACATAGAAAGAAGAAAATGCCTCGGGATTGTTTTTGTGCAGGAAGGTGCGCCTTCCTGCACAAACACAATCCTGCACGCAACTGAGGCAAGGGTGCCAGCATTGGCGCTAGGCAGCCCATTGTGCACCAGCACTGGTGAAAGAACAGGAATGTGTCGTGTTGGGATAAAATGCAGTGCATTCCTGCCCTTTCCCTTTGATGCAGCGCAGCAAGGTGACTTGCAGCGCTGCATCACTTTCCCATAAATATGACCCTGAGTTTACACATGTAAAACACATTTCTTATTAATCAACCATTGTGCATTTTTTTTTAAAAAAATCATACAAACTCAAAGCATGAAATATTTTAATGGTACGGCAGTGGTATTACATTTATGAATTGTTTTTGTGGAAACACATGTGCTATTATATGTAAACCACCCACACATTTGAGAGACAAACAAGCGGGTGCAAACAAACACACACACACACACACACACACACACACACTAATATTCATGACATGCTACATAAAATAAAACACTGGCATGATATATCCTGCATACTGTTTAGCCATTTTTATCCAAAACAAATCTTCGCTAATGTTAGTATCACTGAGGGAAAACATTTTAAAGGCTAAATGGGTATTCTTTATTAATTGCAACTGCAATTAATTTGCTTTTATGTGAGTCGAGCCCATTTCCACTGTCACGAGGATCATTTAGGGAAATATGCTCTAAAAACCAATTGGAGGGATAGTTTTGCATGTGAGCTACAGGCATTTTTGTATTCACTCCACGAGATTAGTTTCTCGTTGCAGTGTGATTTTTCCAACGCACTTGAAAGAAAGCATTTAAGAAAGTATTTCACTTACCCAGTTATGTTGAATTAAGAAGGTCAATTTACTTACTGGCGCTTAGCAACCAGGAGCAAATGTCCATTTTCTCAAATGCAGCAGGGATTGGAAAAAAAAGATTCATATATTTAATCGAACACCCAGCTAAGGAAACACAATGGTCACTAACTAACAATAATCCTCCGTATTTCAACATTTGAACTGTAGCAGTGAATATTTTACTGGTGAAAACTTGCGCAAAGAGTGTAAATTCTGCAGGGAGGAATTTCAACCAGTTTGAAAAATGCTTCAAAAATGGCTGTTCTAATTGAGTGCACCATTTCCCATCTCATTGTGGCCCGTCTGATGGTCACGTGCATTTGAGCAGATATCTAAGACATGCTTCCATCTGGATTCCTACTCAAAAGCTGGTATTGTCTTCAATGCAGTCTATTCCTCTGTTATCTTGAGTTCTGACCCAGTTGACCTGGAAGGGATCTGATAGTGGACACATACATCGACCTGTGCCAGAAATATGTGCTGTACGTCCCATAAAGGGATCATATCAGGACCACACACAACAATCTCCACTATAGCCTTGCAGCCGGCCGTAGCGGGCTATACCGGCCATTAAAGGCCCACTCCAGCGTTAAAGGCCCGAGTCAAAAGTTAGGACCTTTAACAAGGGAGAAGGACTTTAATGCCGGTATAGCCCGGCTACGGAGGGCTATAACACTATTAGAACATTCCGCCACTAGAGGGCAGAATGTTCTAACAAATAAAACAAAGTTCTCATGGAGCCTGTGGGGATTGTTAATCCCCTCGGGCTCCGGTATGCCTTTGTTCACAGCAATAGCTGTGAACGACAACTTTGGAATGTTGGCGCTCCAGGCTTCTACAGGCCATTAGAAGCCCAGAGCACTCCATTGTTTTCAATGGAGCGCCCAACATTCCAAAGTTCTAATATGTTGAAGAGCTGATGATCCTGCTACCATATAGATGTTCTTTATGCTCTCTTTGCCTCTTCTCTGATTTACATCTATGCTAAATGTTGTACATAAGTTAAAAGTCAATCTGGGCCTGACCCTTGATCTCAAATACGTTCATGGGTGGTGTCAGATATTTCCGTATCGAGGATATGCAGTGGAAAGTAAATATTGCTATAGTCTGCCTATGAATTGTGAATCGAAACCAAGTATCAAAGGAATAGCACCACCCTATCGGAACTGGTGGTAATACCTACATGCAAAAAACAACAAGTTTTTATTGACTTAGGGCCAGATGTACGACCATTCACTTTAGCGAGTCGCAAATTGTGCCTAATTGCGACTCGCAATTTGCGACTCGCTAAACTGAATGTACAACAGTGACTCAGACACTGTTTGTGATTCCCAATGGGGTCGCAAATTGCATGCCTCATCAATGTTCATGAGGCAAGCGCAATTTGTGACCCCATTGGGAATGGCTAGCACTCACAGGGATGGTGGACTGCTGGGGTCAGCAGACCTCCATGTCTGTGACTGCTTATTAAATAAAGCAGTTTTTTTTGTAAATGCAGCCCGTTTTCCTTAAAGGAAAACGGGATGCATTTAAAAAAGAAAATGAAACTTTTCAGTTTCATTTTTTAAGGGCAGGCAGTGGTCCATGGCACCACTGCCTGTTCTTAAAAAATATTTTCGCACACACTAACAAAGGGGAAGGGGTCCCCTGGGGACCCCTTCCCGTTTGCGAGTGGTTTACGACCTACTTGAAGTAGGTGGTAAACTGTGAGTGTTTTGCGACCGCAAATGCTGTCGCAGAACAATCATACATTGCTGTTAGACTCGCTATTAGAAAGGGATGCCCTTGGCACGCCCCTTCCTAATAGGAAGGGATGTCCTTGGCACGCCCCTTCCTAATAGCGAATCGCAAACCATATTTTGCGAGTCTGTAATAGGTTAACTACTCACAAAATATGGTTTGTGCATGGGGCAGACAAATTTTGCGGTCGCAAAGGGCGGAATTCCCGTTTGCAACCGCAAAAAACAGTTGTACATCTGCCCCTTAATTTTTGTGCATCATCCTTCAGTTTCTTGGTGGACTTTGCAAGGGTATGAAGGATCAAGTTGCAAGCCTGACTCTGTTTTTGCACAGCACTGCTATGCAACACAATCTTTTTGTGCTGTGTAAAAATCCACGTTTATTTTTTAATTCTGTTGCCCGGAAACAAGGTCAAAGTTGTCGGAAAGAATCGATTAGTGTCTCACAAACAAGTTCTGCAAAATACAGATTTAAAAAAAATACTTATGAAAACTTTTAAAATTTGTCAATATGCCTACAAAACCGCCGGTGTAGTGGAGATATTGCCTCTGCCACACCGATCTTGGGCAGAGCACTGCATTTTAAATATCCGTGTAACTTTGCTTTAAAATTGTTGGTTATTTTTCAAGCCTTGCCAGCTCCTGCTGCTATGATGGCAGCTGCTAATTGTAAACAAGCATTTGCAATGCAATAGGTCTCGCATTTGCGCGAGTTTAAGCTATAGGCATTGTAAATGACAATGCCTTTTATTTATGTTTTCAAAACCAATACGTAAATAAAAGGCATTGTCATTTACAATGCCAATAGCGCAAATTCTCACAAATGCGAGACCTATTGCATTGTAAATGCCTGTTTTCATTGGCTGGGGGCAGTGGAAGGGTGTTGGGGGCAGAGGGGGGGGGGAAGAGTTAAGTTTAAAAGGTAAATGGAGAGGGTCGGTTTAAATGAAAAAGGCTGTAGGAATCCTCCAGGGTAAATTAAAAATAAAAACGTACTCTCTGCATTTTAAATAACAAGCATTTGCAACACAGGGACAACGGGAGAGACGACCTGAGAGCAAAGCAAATGGGCAGCCTGTGAAGATTTATGGCCCGATGAGGGAGATAAGCTATGCGTGGCGTGGGGATGTTGTGAGGGCTGGAAGGAAGGGGCCCCAGAAAAGAGACTCCGGATGCGAGGCGCTGTATGTTTTAAGTGTGTTTTAAGTGAATGTGCTTGTCCTGTGCTGGCTGGTGCTCAGGGAAACAAAAGAGAGGAAGGGGTTAAGGGTGGCTGCATGGTGGGAGGGTGACTGAGGGAAACTGAGATAACCCACCCCTAAACAAAGCTGATGCATTTGGAGAGGCGATGTGACATGCAGACACCTCGAGTATTAAAAGCACAGAATAAGAGCTTAAATAGGTGGCAACGGGTTTTAATAATTTAAATAGCGTCTACTTCACAGAGATGACAGCATCTCTGGCGGGACCTGTTGAGGCGGTACGACTTTTATAGCCCTGCGGGTGTCCACGAGTTCCAGCACTTCATGGTGGAGTGGGGACTGGGAGACCCCTGGGAGCGGAGGGAGGAGGTCGGACAGGGCAGCAAATGCTGCGGAGGATTAAGCATTGAAGAGGTTGCGTTTGTGCCAAGTTGCGGGAGGGCTCAATGGGAAGCGGGAGGGGCAAAAAGAGCTTCAAGGAGCACGTCGCAGCGTGCAAAACAAAGGAAAGGCCCTCTCTTTGATTGACTGTACTTCTTTTTCCCCAGTTTTTGCATCTCTCCCCCCAAGGGGGAACACGCCCACTCCTCCACCCGCTCCCTTGGCTGTAGCCATAACTCTATTAGAGAAGTGAAGTCCCATGCAAGTGTCTCAAGCCACTGGACACTCGGATACTGCAAGTTGTTACTTCGATTCTCTTCCTTTTAATCTCAATATTTCAAGATATGTTTCAGGAGTGTACAGTATATCATTGTAACTGCATGGAAGGCAGGCGGTGCAGAAAATGGTAACCAGAACCATAGACAAAGAAAATGCCATTGCTGAAAACCTAACAGAAATTATTTCCGCATTTTTCACACACTACAGATGCTAATTAACATTAAACGTGCTGTGATAACAAGTAGAACGCGCCAAGAGCACTTTTATCTACTGAGACTTACCCTTGAGCAATGCGTATGATTTTTCGAGTAAAATAAAAATGAAGCAAAAATCAAAAGATTTGATCAACATTATTTGACGTCAGAAAAAAATGGGTAAAATCAGCGTGAAATATTAGCGCCTCGTCAGGGGTAGAAAGCGCTATATAAACTTAAATTCAGTGCATCCTAACTTTTGGTATTATGCAAGAGACGTATTTTAAAGCCCACCAATTTTTCCCAAACATACTCAACAGACATATAAATGCTACAGTAATCCATGGACTAGTGCGAAAGGCTGGCGAGAGAGGTCGGCTCTGATCTCCCCTCTAAGGTGGCCAGCTGACTTCTGTAAGCATCACAAGAGGTAATTACGCACCGCCCTGCGTCTCAGCCGCTTTGGCAAAACCTCTTAGTCTGTTTGCTCTGGTAATGAATGCATTGTTCTTGGCTAATTATCTTGACAAGGAGCATTACCCGTATGGGGAAGATTAACTCTCCAAGGCTGACTTTCACTCACTGATAGACTGACGCGCTCTTCGTCACTCCCACAGGATTTGCATCGGTAGGAGAGATGGTTGAGCACCTTGCATCCACGAGGCAATTCAGCAAATAAATATATTTATTAATTTGTTAGTTCTGTTTATAGCGCCTACCTAGTCCAGATGCAAGTTGCGGGAGGGCTCAATGGGAAGCGGGAGGGGCAAAAAGAGCTTCAAGGAGCACGCCGCAGCGTGCAAAACAAAGGAAAGGCGGCACCCGATTCATACTCCGGTGATATTGCCCCGCATAATGCACACCCAAGGGCCATCTCTCACTCACGGGCTCCGTTCCCATACGGAGAGGGGCACCGGAGGAAGGGCAAATTAAGTTGTGCGAGCCGCCCTGAAAGAAAAACAAGTAGTCCCTAAACATGACATACGCACAGTTGCAGCGCAATAAAACTGTAGTTGGTCCGTGCTGCTTCCTGCAAAACGGAGGCAAAACGGAAGTGACGTATCGGAACAAAAGCCAGCCTTAAGCCAGATAAGAAGAGCAATGACAGAATCAACCAATGGCAAACGGCGGGAGAAATTCCCCGGCAAAAGGCGGAGTTTCACCCCTAATGCACATTACTTGATGTCTCGGAGAGACAGCGTATGCGCGCTGCCTAGGCGAGACCTAAAAAGAGGCTGGCTGTCTCTGCTCCTGCTCCCATTACCCCATGCCATTTACTCCCTTGCTTGGCTCTCTCACAGCTAGCTCTGCCCATTATGTGGCCTCCACTGAAATGGTTTCTGGAATTGGACCTCCAAACTAATGGTCCATCTGCATGACCCACATACAAAATGTACCTCATGCACTAGGAGTTTTATCAGAGTGCGACTGCCATGATTTCCTTAGTGACCCTACACAGAAGAGACAACCACAAAAATGGAATTGGAGTACCTGGCCTAAATTAGGAACTATACAATAAAGGTGATGGATGGATTGCTTGAATTAATCTCAGCCACTTGTAATTACTTGGGGCTGCATCCCAGTCCATCGTTATTTTACACAGCATGCCAACTCAGTTTTGACCCAGCCATATGCAAATCAGTCTTGACCCGGCCCCAGTAGGAACAGGTCCAGCCTGAACTGCCAGACCAGGTCCTCCATGAAGCAAAACACAAGCAACCCAAGACTGGTTTTGCCCAGTTTGGGGCTTGCCAGTCAGGTATAGCTTAGTTCCAGTGGCATAGTGAACACAGGACCCACATCTGGACATACCCATTGCACTTAGAGTTTCACACTGAAGTATACACAAAAGTGATGGATGGAAAGCTTGAATCACTCTCTCACAAGCAACCCAAGATTGGCTTCATCCTGATTGGGGTTTATCAGGTGTAACTTGGTCAGGGCGAAACTGGCTTTGGGTTGCTTTTGTTTATGTTCAGAGATTTGTTTGGGATGGAGTATTCCTACTGCAGGACCAAGTCTGATTTGCATATAGTTGGGTCTAATCTGAGGTGGCATGGTGAGCAAAATGATGATGGACTGGGAACTGGCCAGAGTTATTACCAGTGGCTGAGATTAGTTCAAGCATGCCATCCATCACTGTTTTTCTTAGTGAGTGCGACGGATATGCCTAGACGTTGGTTCCCTGCTCGCTGTGCCAATGGAACCAAGCTACATCGACTGACGATCCCCAATCAAGGTGAACCTTTCTTGGGTTTTGTTAGAGGGTGGTTTTTTTTTGGGTGGACTACACCACCTTAATTTGAGCATGGGTGCTCTATCTAAAATAAGGAACTACACGTGTGAGATGCAGGAACTGAATCAAGAGTGGCACAATTTATTTGAAGAAACAATTTACAGCTAAGCAGTCTTAGCAAAGACCAGGTGTCAGGGACATATTTGAAACGAAGAGAAAAACCATGCAATCTAGTAAGTTCTAAAATAATGGCAACTCAAAGGAAAGTGAGAGAGAATGAATTTACAAAAAACAATAAGCATTAGCCACAGCCAAAGATCCTAGAGAAGATGACTAAGGGGGCATACACACGCGTCATGACCCAAGGGATCACTTTTGCGAGGTAGTCCGTCGAATGGACTGAAGAGCAGATCTTTTATACTCTTTTAATGAGGAACTATTGACCGCAGACCTTTGGCCACTTCCTGGAAATATTAGGAACACAGAAGTGACACTACATTACAAATGTTTACCAAAAGGTCACTTGATGTTTGACCGTAAATCATAATGAAATTGAACATTTATCGAAAATGATTTGCGTCACTTCTCTGAAACGTTTTATAAGAAAGCAGAAGAATACAAAAGGTAGAAAGTCCCAGTTGGCCCAGTCGGCCCCCACTCCTACTCTTGGCTAATTTTGTTCTCCTAAATTACAGACACATCCTGTTATTGCTACATCTTGATGGTCAGAAAGATGTACATCTGAGTATACAGGAGGGCAAGGGGCCTGCTGCCTCCTAGACGCTCAATGCAGTGTGGACAATTTTAACACAACCCTGTCTGTGGGCTGGCAGGGACAATTGAGACTCTTACGCTTCAGATGTGGACAGAATGGGCCTGGGGCACTATATGGTAAAAACTAGACCCTGTTTCATTCCCTCCTCTTGTTCATTCTTGAACAAAATTCTTACAGTATACCTTGCAGGCCCTCCTTCTAGTTGGTGTATCCCAGGGGTGTCATTCACATTGGAACATTGGCACATTTGGAACATTGGCTCTCCTGCATCTTCCTTAACTCTATATACTCTCCTTCAAGTATGTCAATGAGGGATTTATATGGTGTCGGTGTAGATGATGATGGTTCTATATTCAAATCCTATCTCAGTTGGTATCTACTAGTGGTGAGTTGTGGACTACTGACCTGGCACTGGGTAATGGTAGCAGGCTGCATTTAGTGTAGTCCTATTGTTGTTACTTCTACTACTTCTATAAGTGCTAAGTTATCCCCATTCCCTGTTCTATCCTTTTTCCTATATATATAGGCTTTCTGAATGTTCTCTATTCCTACATAATTCATACCTACTAATTTACCATCAGTATTTTTAGCAAAATGACAGAACAACTGCACAGTACAACAGAGGAGCAACAGCACACCGAAAACCGGTAACAAAACATTTTTAAAATGGCAGACAGCCATGAAGGTATCCAGTCAAAGTTCAACCAATCAGTGGCTGTGTCTGCTATGGCACCTCCTCCAGCAATCATTTTCTTTTCTATCTTGTTCAAGTCCTTGATGGCCTTGGTGATGGAGCCATTTTCTTCATCGTTGGCAATGTGCAGCACAGACTCCCTATCCGAAGGCATACCCTCCTCTTGGTCTTTTGAAGATAGCTGGACCCTGTTCAATAGGCGGAACTCCTGCGGTATGTCTTTAAATGCTGTCCACCCATAGTACTCAGCATACCGCCAATGTCTGTGGAGCAAAGTAACAGACCAGAGATGGGCAAGGATGTGGGAGATATTGGCTGCTGGAACGATCAGGGAGACTTTGTGCATTGTTCTAGTGAGCACAGGCTGCTCCTTCGAGGAGGCAGTTGGAGATAGAGACGTTCTCCGCAGGCCCAGTAGAAATCCATTAGGCTGGAGGTACCATATTGCATGTCCAAATTATAGATGGTGCTGTTGCATCCAGAGTTGCGCCCAACAGGTACCGTGCCATTTCCTAGAAAACAGAGAAGAGGTGACTTTAATTTGTAATCTTTTTATAATTTTGGACATTTTCTCCCCACCCCAAGTAGACTTCTAGTCTATCCCAATTTCATAATCTTAGTCTACCCTTTGTGTCCCTAAGGACGCTGCTCTATACCTCAAGTAACCTGGGGCACTCCATTTGTCATGGACATAAATTTGTGCAAATAAGCATAAATCAGTTCTATTTTGGCATGGGCAATTTAGGGTGTGGGGCAAAGAGCCATTACAGTCTGATAGAGATCCTGTTATCATAAACCCATTGTTCCTACCAAAAGCTACACTAAAGTCGACATCAGGAACTCCTATCTAAAATATCTTTGTTACCTCCCCCTCTATTCTTGAATTGGCAGTGATAACCTCATACGTTATTGGGGTGTGGTCCCATACTGTGGTATTTACAAACACTTTAGAGATGTTGGCCTCAATAATCTGAACTTGCCCCTGTATTCTGTAGAGGAACAGGTGTAGGAGATATTCTACAGTGTGTGGTAGTATTTCCCTTAAGAAAATCAGTCTATCTGCGCCTACTGCAAGGGGAATGTATGAGCCACATAACAGTATTCATTAGTCTTCTGTCTCCCTATTGTGTCCATCTCACTGTACCGCATGTTGTCGTGAATGCAGTCATGAGCAGCATGCTCTCTAACTGCTGGGGCATCCCTACGATGACCAGACAATGGTGGGGTTGTAGTGTGATATCAATGGTACCGTCCCATTCAGTATTATTCTCAACAGGGGAAGAGGGTGAGGACACAGGGTGCGCATAGGTATTTTGGGGTGCTGATGTTACTGGCAGAGGCATTGGAAGACGTTGCATTACTAGGGAGGTCATTTCCCTCAGTACAGGTGCTAGCAGAAAAATTTTATTGTGATACGGGGTGCATAGTGGCGTTGGCATCTTCAATAGATTGACGAATACAACCCTTTCTATTAATACAATGAGAAATAACAGCGAACTAATTAAATCTTCCTAGTGCCACTCCGACAATAATGTAAAATATTCTAATACAAATACATAACTTTGCATAAGACACTTCTCTGTGGCGGCGGCTGAGTCCATAGACCACCAAGCGATCATCGTCTTCTTCTTCTGGGACAGTCAATGGGAACAAGTTACCCTTCTCTAGTTCGTCGTTCAGTGTTGAGGGGGTGCACGGTGGACCCTGAAATCTGTTCCGTTAATACTTTCCTCTTGGCAATGCTATGACTTTAAAATGTCCTTCAAATTTTGGATCACCGTCTGACATTTTTCTGGACAAAAATCTGTGTTCCAGGACGGATATGTGGGAGCTCAGGATCGATGGGGCCCTTTCTCTTTCCGCTTGGATATCTAAGTAGAAAGGAACTTCGCAGCGCTTGTTAATTCACACAGATACTCAAACATTTCAGCTTTCACAATTTCAGAAGAGCTTCCAGTATCAGTTTTTGGTCTGGTGGAGGGAACTGACTTATTTATTGATCGGCCAGTGACAAGCTGATGGGGTGTTAAGTGGTGATCAGAACTTGGAATATTTCTGAGTGAAAACGGGGTGATCCATAGGCAATAAACTATTTTTGTTTTTTCTTAATTATTTATTTTTTCTTTCTTTCCCTCAATTGTGGCCCTTATCTTGCTTATTTAATTTTTAAGCAGTCCGTTCAGGCATTGCTGAAATTTGTTGCTACTTTAATATCACAGTGGACACATGGTCAATCTTTGATCCAAATGTGTGGGAAACTTGTAGTAGAGCCTGGGGTATGACATGTTTTCCTGTTACAGCCTACCTATAGATAAAATCTAGGGAATCTAGTTGTACTCCCCTCTTTTTTTTTTCTAACCAGACATGAGGTGGTGGAAACATGAATATTGAGCATATGTATGCAAACATCCCGAAAACAGGAAACCTAGTACACTTCTTAGGGACGTAGGGAAGAACCCAAAAATAATAATGTTGCAAAACCTTGAATCATCAGTTAACTCCGAAAGCGAAAGAAGAACCAAAACATTGTACTATAATTGTTCCCAGGAGATAGGAACATTTAATAATCTCCATCCCAGTAACACAATTGGGAAATAAAAACTCATAGTGGTCGAACTGCAAAATATATGCAACCATCTCTAAAGTCTGCAACTGCAGTTTAAAAGGCATTTTTAAATTTACACACATTTTATTCTGACAATATTGCAATACTGAGCATCGCTACTCCATGCATATTATCCTTCTACATTGAAATACACTTTATATTAGCACTTCTTATTTATTCCTCGCATTTCCTAGCACTGGGGCGTGTGTGGGGGAAGTCAGTGTGGCGGCTATCTGTGGTAATCTATTCCTACGGATCTCTGGTCGTTGCCTCATATTTTGTACGCTGCACAGAGCTGCACATATCCCACAACTTATTCCTTCCTTCCTGCCACACAGCTACACTCATAGTGCCCCTGTGTTATGATGGCCTCTAATGTCACAATTTAGAACAACAGTGAATTAATTAAGAGATGTCCCCATCGCTTTCATTGGACAAGTTCCTGACCTGCCGTATTTTGCCACCTTTCGCGGTCATAGTCTGCAAAATGTGTCACTGAAGGACATGCGTATATTTATATATCCATGTACACTTAGCTGACTTTATTTCAAGCAGTGGTGATGCACGTAGTGATAAAAAAAAATTATTTGACTTTCCTGCTGCCGTCAAAAACCCACAATTTTCTTCACTACCACTTTAACCCAGCACAATTCATTTAATTGATGCCAGGCAAAGATGTTGTTGGTCAGTGGTTTTATATATATATATATATATATATATATATATATATATACACACATATATATATATATATATATATACACACACACATACCCAGTCACTAAACTGCATAACCTGAAACCCTGTATTTAATCTCGGCTTCCCCCTTTACCAAATTGTATGATCCTAGGCATTTTATTTGTCTTGTTCACCGTGGCATATCTGCCACAGTGGGGACGAAAATCAGTCTCTCCAAATTCATTCTTTAAAACTATTCCTTGAAACAACAATAATATTTCTCAACGCACTTGACATAATCTGTTGTACGGGACAGGAAACTTATACACTTAACCTATTTTTTTTTCTCAATACTGTTAATTCATTCACACAGCTCTTTGTGTTCTGCCAACTGTATACATATATATATATATTTATTTTCAAATTTCCTGTTCCTTTTGTAACCACAGGAAATCACAGGAAATCTATTGCATTATGTCTTTCTTGCCTGGCTCAACGCCCAGAATCTGTGGCCAGCTAGGAGCGTTAATATAACGGCAGCCCAAGAGAAAATCTTTTAACCCTTCAATACCTCGTAACATCAAAAAAACATCTGTTGTGTTCAATTGTTTGCTAAATAAAGCCTATTTTAACATAACATGTGTTTTTTGTAAAGCGCACGTTCACTCAGAACGGTATTTTGGCGCTAAATAGCAGATCTTTATTGTTCCCCAACTCAATGGTACTCATTTTATACACCTCAGAATCATGAAGGGCTGAGTAGACCAGGTAGCATTTGAACCTGTGACCATGAAGTCAAACACAGGCTAAACGAATGAACACATGAAACGCAATTGTAATGGGTGCACCAGGCAACTATTTTGTAGACAGAACCGCAACAGAGTGAATGAAAGATGAGAAGAGAGAAGAAACACGAGTGAGCACTCATGCAAACATGGTGTAAGAGAGTGGACCAGTCTTTTAGAATTACCTAGAGAACAAAACAGTGGATTTCAATGTTACCAGAAAATAGAAAGGATGAACGAATTCGTAAGAGCATTGACGTTGGCTTCACATGAGAAAAACAGGAAGCCACAAAGCAAGGCACCGTTGAAAGTAAAAGAACTTCCCCTTAACGTGGCACGCATTTTAAAAACAATTTCTTATTTAAAGCGATAATATATCAAAACTTATTTATTGTGCTTCATCAGCCGTTAACTATTTTTCTGCAGAAGCTGGATATTTTTAATGCTCTTTAGCAGTAAATAAACTCCCTTGCCAGACACTGCTGACGATGACTTGCAGAAGCTGGGCATTTGTAATACTTTTCTAAGCACTATAAATTCCCTTGCCAGTCACTACTGACGATCACTTGTCATTTATTTGTTATCTATTTTAATTGTCTTGCCAGTAATGAAATTTATATACTGACGATCACTTACAAAAGCTGGAGATGTCTAATATCTGCTATCGTGAAACCTCCCATGCCACCCACAAGACGTGAACTGACTATTACTTTTTCTGGAGTTCTGACCCTTTCAGAACCCGCGAGAGCTGGAAAACGCAAGGTGCTATTTCCCCTTACCTATCTGTGCTAATTAGATAGATGCCCTGTCTTATTTTAGACAGGCGATATGAAAAAATATATATACAAAAGATCATGCATGGAAAATGAAAACCCACAATTTTAACTGTCAAAAGCTAACACTAACTCCTGGCTCAGCGCCTGCATACGTGTGTTACCTTAAAGAGAGTTCTTTGACGTGGCAAGACACCAGGGAGCAAGGACTGTGGTTTGGGCCGCATCGCACCTACGAGTGCCTGACCGACCACAGCCAAACATCACATCGGGGCAAGGCAAAGAGAAACAAGCATTGGCATAGCCAATAGGTCTCGCCTTTGGGACCTTATGTGTTTAGCCAGAACTTTTGGCTATGTTGTAGAGCATTGTGGCTGCTGTGCATCATGCTGAAAAGTTATAATAAAAAGTGTTAAGCATTTTTGTTACTTTTATACAAACCAAGACGAACAACCTGATTAAAAAATGATTTTAACATAAAAAATGTCTTCTAGTTTTTTTGTGGTTGCACTGCTGGCAACTTCTTCCTGCCTCGTCCATAAGGAGGAGCTGCTTCTGTTCCTGGCACTCGTTTTGCCACTTCTGACGCTAGGGGTCGCAAATGCAGTGCCAGGGCTCAAAACCCCTAAATGACGTCCATGCGAACCTATATGTATTTTATGCAGCGTAGGCGCCCATGAAAATACAGACATTCCAGGGCTGTCGGAGAGAGACTACAGGGGCTGTTCGTTTGTACATGGTTAGGGGGTCTTGCTGGTTGAGGTCTTTCGTTTGCTGGTTGAAATGATGGTATCCCAGCCAGCCATGCAGTGCATCAGACCGCTGTGTATCTACAATCTACTGATGTGACCTATCTCCATTACTCCATCAATAATGTTGTGACCCTTGATCTTGTCATCATTTCTGTTCACCCAGTTGAACAGCAGCAGATATTGAAACACGGCGGTGCGTGTGTCGTTGTTGTTTTCGTTCTCTCCTTGACAGGCTCTGAATTCAAGAACAGATTAAACTTGTTTCCCGTTGAGTAATGGCGTCTGCACGTGTCTTCATTGCCTTGTTCTTCTCACTGGTCCTCAGATGCGTCCTGTGCTGGTTGTGTGGTATCAGTGTCACCGTCCGTCAGCGGTGTGAGCTGACTCTGTGGCTGGGTGGTCCTGTCTAAAGCCGGTCTCCTGCATGGGGTCTTGGTGGGAATCGGATGTGGGATTCCTTGTGGCGGTTCTAGGCGGACATGTCTTACAACCACATCAAATGGGTCTGGCGTCGTTAGCTGCTGGCTTCCTTCGTGTGCATCTGCAGTGCTGCTATGATCCAGCATATTTAAATTTTTGTCAAATCGAGATGACGACACTATTCACACATAACAGGAAGAGCAGAGAGCCAAATGCTGTCTTTACATTTGTATATCGGCGGTGGTTTGAGGGGTGCTGCAAGGGACCCTCTTTCGTGATGAGCTTCCTTCTTTGACAGTCTACTAATGAAAATTGTGCTAAACAGGCGCCCAATGCCCAGTTATTAAAGTGATGTTAAAGTGATGTTCTTTAACACACTTGTGAGCAGCTTTACAAAAGATAGTTACTTTGCATTATACCGTACCAACGTTGTACTCGGCATCAACTATACATATATAATATATATATAAATATATTGTGCAAACTGCTTCAAATGCGATTAGCTATAAAACTAGGTTTGATGCTAGGCAGTAAACGCTAGAGGACACTGTTGTCTATAATACATTTTCTTTCTTTCATTCCTGCTGAGGCAGCTTCTTCCAGAATATGAATAAATGAATGGAATGAAGTCTGTCATTTCGTTTTAGTACGAGATCATAGCGCCATGTACAAAGAATGTTGAAGATGTCAAAGAAAATAGCGTTTGCTAACACAAATCTGGTAATTTGGGAAGAAATTATGACAATGCAAAGAGCACATGAGCACAATGTTCCCTTGTTTGCAGCATCTTTGTTGATAACACTGTTTATCTGGTAATTACTAGTAGTTTATTATACCGGGGATATGTATTTTTTGTTACGGGATTGCTCACAGTAGCGTGATATTTGTGTTGTGTTCAGGGGACAGTTTTAGAATGAGAACCTCCGCTATTGGGCTTCACGAGTATGTTTTTATATTCAGCGGCGCTTGCAGTGTTTGCAGGATGAGAACCGATAATGCGTCATTTTCCACCACTTCCGGCTGCAGCTGTCTAGCGCTGCTCATTCAACTTGTCTGCGCTCTGGATCCTCTACTAAAATATTTATGCAAATTTGCGCACACGCGCACGGCCAGCAAAGACCTTCAACCACGGATATTATTCTGGATGCAATACTTACTTTTCCGGGTCTTCGCTTTTGGAGCGGCAGAGATCAGCAACATCTGCACATCCTGCTAATTAACATATTAACTAATATATGTGTTTCCTGTAGCTCTTGATTTGACCAAGCTGTGGGTAATTGACAATGCCATCACATGCAATGTAATTTCAATACAATACATCGCATTCTCAGCAGAAGATGAAATGCAGGCCAGGGCGGTAAACAGGTCCCTCCCGCCGCGGCGAAAGTGAAAGCGCCGCGTTTGCCCATATGTTTCCAATTAACGCAACCGCGAGACGCGGCGCGATAATTGGAAACATATGGCGCTCATGCTCGCTCCCGCGGACCCTAGGCCACAGAACAGAGAAGGCGGGACATGCACCCCCCTTGGGCCAATTGCGTGCTATCTTTCTTAGAAAGACAGCACGCAAAGCCCAATAGCAAGTGATAAATTCCAAGCACACGCACGAGCATGTGTTTGGAATTTAAAAGCCCTTACAAAATGCCTCGCAGACAGCGCATGCACGCTGGCTCAGGCGAGACCTAAAAAACAAAGGCTCTTTGACATACCCGTGTGTGCTGTGGCTGTTCAGTCAGAAAGAGGCACCGAAGGGCAATGTCCGGCCGCTGCCACAGGGAAAGTTCCATCTCCTTGCAGGCTGGAAAGTCTATGCACGTCCCATCTGGGGTGCCAACTGTTAGAGGGTGGTTTTTTTTGGGTGGACTACACCACCTTAATTTGAGCAGGGGTGCTCTATCTAAAATAAGGAACTACACGTGTGAGATGCAGGAACTGAATCAAGAGTGGCACAATTTATTTGAAGAAACAATTTACAGCTAAGCAGTCTTAGCAAAGACCAGGTGTCAGGGACATATTTGAAACGAAGAGAAAAACCATGCAATCTAGTAAGTTCTAAAATAATGGCAACTCAAAGGAAAGTGAGAGAGAATGAATTTACAAAAAACAATAAGCATTAGCCTCAGCCAAAGATGCTAGAGAAGATGGCTAAGGGGGCATACACACGCGTCATGACCCAAGGGATCACTTTTGCGAGGTAGTCCGTCGAATGGACTGAAGAGCAGATCTTTTATACTCTTTTAATGAGGAACTATTGACCTCAGACCTTTGGCCACTTCCTGGAAATATTAGGAACACAGAAGTGAAACTACATTACAAATGTTTACCAAAAGGTCACTTGATGTTTGACCGTAAATCATAATGAAATTGAACATTTATCGAAAATGATTTGCGTCACTTCTCTGAAACTTTTTATAAAAAGCAGAAGAATACAAAAGGTAGAAAGTCCCAGTTGGCCCAGTCGGCCCCCACTCCTACTCTTGGCTAATTTTGTTCTCCTAAATGACAGACACATCCTGTTATTGCTACATCTTGATGGTCAGAAAGATGTACATCTGAGTATACAGGAGGGCAAGGGGCCTACTGCCTCCTAGACGCTCAATGCAGTGTGGACAATTTTAACACAACCCTGTCTGTGGGCTGGCAGGGACAATTGAGACTCTTATGCTTCAGATGTGGACAGAATGGGCCTGGGGCACTATATGGTAAAAACTAGACCCTGCTTCAGTTTCTGGTGTTTCAGTTGTGAGAGGGTCAGGCTTGGCAGTTCAGACTGGACTGTTCCTATTGGAGCATGACCAAGGCTGATTTGCATATAGATGGATCTAATCTGAGGTGACATCGTGAGCAAAATAATGATAGAGTGGGATGTGAACTTCGCAATTACCAGTGGCTGAGGTTAATTCAAGCATTCCATGCATCTGTGTTTTTCTTACTTGAGTGCAATGCCCTAAGTACAACAGACATGCCTAGATGTGTGTCCTGTGCTCAGTGTGCTACTGGAACCAGCTGCACACGACTGTTGTGCCCCAATCAGGGTGAAACCGGTCTTGGGTTGCTTCTGTTCCAGTTCAGTGGGAGCCCTGCTTGGCAGTTTGGGATGGCCTGTTCCTATTGGAGAAGGACCAAGACTAGTTAGCATAAGGCTAGGTCTAATCCGAGGTGGAATGGTGAGCAAAATAATAATGGACTGGGATGGGGCTCTGAATAATTACCAGTGGTTGAGTTTAATTCAAGCATTCCACTAATCGCAGTTTTTCTTACTTCAGTGCGATGAACTAAATTAAGAGGCTCTCTTACACCATTTCAGCCAGCATCATTTCCAGCAAAGGATCATTCCAATGGCTCCTGTGTTGTGAAATATGCCTTTCTCTGCCTTCAAAATAGGCTGGCAGAATACAGACGCAGTGGAAAGGATCCGGCAGATATCCTCTCCTAGATCAGGTCGCTAGTCTTGTCAACCGAATGTACAGTATCTTGTGCTCCATTAAGCTTAGCACGCAAGAGTAAAGCCAAGTTCTGTTCTTCCACCCTCCAGTAGGCCTCCAAGAGCTTGAAGCACTCCTGTAAAATGTATCAAGTCAATTTTACTGAATTGTGCAACAAAGATGCAATTGGAAAAAGCAAAAGACCAAGGTGGAGGAAAGATGCATATTCATAAGAATACCCCAGAGCCACTGTAATATGCATAGCCAATCATTGTGCAGTGTTCATTAACTGGACTCCAGATATACACTAGGCCCAAGTGTAATTCCCATTATACCCGCTTAATTGAACATAATTTCGCAATTTTTCCACCACACTTGTAACACAAAATTCTAGAATGGGTGCCTTAACACCACATAGTATAATTATGAAAAAAATTGTATTGTCGGAGCACAGGGACAAAGCGACCGAATAGAACATGAGTGCCTGTTGTTTGCGGCACTTGTGTTTTGTGTGCTTTTTTCTGAGCAATTGGTCTGCACTTCCAAAATGGACGTGAGGATTCCTTTTGCGCTAAAATATAGCACTCAACGCAATTTTTGCATTTTAGCATACTTTCACGTAAGTATGCAAATTACGTGCATTTCCCACACCCCTAATATGAACACTTTCTGACATCACTGCTTCTTTTATGACTGGTCATTCCCATGACGGAGTTTCCTTGGGGATCTAGTGTGTATGCTTCTGACTTCGGAATCTGAGAGCCTGGTCCTAACCAACCTGGGCCATGTAGCTAACAATTGTGTGATATTGGCCAAAAGTTGTATTCTCCTGGTGCCTGAAACTGTAAATATGTGACAGCAAATCTGTTTTTGTTCCACTATTGATGTACTGTGTCATATGCCACCCAGCTAGTTTCACACTATATAAATATTTGTGTGCCTAAGAAATCTCATTCGCTTTCTAGAAAATATACTTTTGAATGTCAGAGAAATCTGAACCATGTGTCATCATTTTTATCGCGCCTGACTAATGGCTTCAGCCGTGCTAAGCCTCTCAGTGACCTCTGCTTCAAATGTGCTGCTTTTCTGCAGTGTAATTGGAACAGTGACTTTAAATGACGTCTCCTATCTTTCAAGGCCTGTTATCCCCTTGCCCAGCCGTGTGGTCCGGGGTTATTACCAGTAATATAAACAGCTCAGTTTCTGGGTTTAGCTTCAATCAATTTAATTTCTGAATCTCCAGTATAATGTCTGGCTGAGGTCTTAGTGTGGAAATCAACCCTTTCTATTTTTGTAATGCGGAATTGCAAGTTAGATATTTGCTCCCTCTCAATATTTCCCTCATTGGATTACTTATTTCTGATGGAATAACCCATTGGGCGCTGGACATATTTGAATTCAGGGCTGGCTCCTCCGCCATGGCGGAGGAGCGTCAACACACTGCTGAAATGCAGCAGACATGAGAAAAATAAAATGACAATACAACTATTTCATTGTCATTTTATTTTTCACTTCCAGTCTGCGAGTCTAGGGTGGGGCGGGGCCAGGTCATAGCGTCAGCACCAGGAGGAGGAGGGGCTTTAGGCACTGAAAGTGCACATGTCGGTTTGGCCGGCCGTCTTAGGATGGGCAAACCGACATGGGCACTTGGATATCTCCAGGCTGTACCTTGGAGATATTCGGAGTGCTCAGGGGCACAGGCTCCCAGTCCCTGCTGGAGCGTGAAACTGGCCCGCTCTGCCCAATCCCAGCCCTTCTCTCATTCTAGGAGTAATAGCATAAGAGAAGAGCTGGGATTGCGTGGGGAGTCTGGGAGCCTGTGCTTATGAGGATTGCAGTGCCGGGAGCAGAGGAGCCACGCGGCGCGGGAGCAGATCAGGCCCTGTGCGTGAATGAACAGGCGCCCCCCGTGGCTAGGGGAGGGGCGCCCTTAGTTGCGCCATGTGACTGAGCCCCCTCCGGCTGGGCTAAGAAGGGGGCGGAGTGGATAAGGAGGCCCCGGGGATGTCATCAGGTTGCGCAGGAATGCAGGGGAGTGTTATTTAAGGCTGTGCCTTTCAGTTTTCGGCCTCTTTGTCTCCTCGGACCTCCAGCAAGCTGCAGAGGCGCGTCGTTGACGAGGAGGGAGTTCCAGTCGGCGGCGTGCTGAGTGTGGCACGGGAGGTTTGAGGGGGCCTAGGCGTAGTGGCGCGAGTATCGTTAGTAGCTCGCTTTGCGTTAACGGCGGTATATCTTTAAATAATTATTTCCGTTAGTAGCTCGCTTCGAGGAGGTCTTTATTTAAATAGTAATCTCCATTAGAGCGCAGTTGCTGTAGCCACAGCAACCGCGACTACTGAATCACAGCTAGGAATCCTCTACCTTTATCACTTTGAACGAATAGAAAACCAGCACGGTCTCAGAGCCCCGCCTCCTGAACAAAAAGAACAGGAGGACATCTTAAGATTGGAAATCACTTATTTTACTCGTGCTCATGAGGATTGCAGTGCCGGGAGCAGAGGAGCCGCGCGGCGCGGGAGCAGATCAGGCCCTATGCGTGAAAGATAAGTTCTTCTTTTTTTTTATTATTGTTTCCCTCGCGCTGCCCCCACAGGTGGGATTGGCAGCAGCCGCCGCTGTTTGAATTATTTTTAAATTCTATGATTGCACAGCTCATTCTTAGTTATCTATGTTCAGCCTCACAGCACTACACTGCAATTCCAACATTTAAGAGGAGAGCTTTGTCATGTGCAAACGTCCTGGAATTTGGAGAGGTTGCTACCGTGCTGTCATTGCCAGTATCTAGTTTTTGGTTTGATTCTGTCCTTTTGGAATAGGCCTTCTTTCTGGTATATAGTTAACAAGAATTGACAATGCAAATGTAATTTTTTTGCAATTTTATATAGCGTGAACTCGACTTGAGGGTTTTGGAGCGCTTTACATGAGCACCATTTACATTATACAAGAACACATTCATTTTTGTAGGCACGGGGAGATTGAATAATTTGCCCAGAATCGCAGGAGGCTGAGCTGACGCTGAGACTTGAACCTGGATCTCCAGTTCCAAAGTCCTCAGCTCTGGCTGTTACGCCACACCATCTCCTCTCCTAATAGTTTGGGCTTTACAGTGCTAAAGCAAAGAGTGTTTGTGCATGCTTGTGTTAGCATTATTAGCAGATTAAAGCCAGAGCAATAGGCTTTGCCAATGTTTAACATTGTAGTTAGCAGGGATGAGCGTGTGCGTCACATTTCCCAATTTTCCTACTGCACCCATGACAAATTCTATATATTGCAAGCACTGACTAATACTGTGGGACAGTAATAGTGTAATACCTTCATGCACAGTTGCTAGGGTTGCCACATGGCCAGAGTGAAGAACAGGCTGGGTGGCAAGCGCTGTCGCTGTTGCCACGCTAAGAGCCTGTCAGGCGTCGTGGAAGGACGTTGTTGGAGCTTCGCGTTGGCAGTCACCATGGGCCTGTAGTTGCTGTAATGCGAAGACCAGATCTGTTGTTGCAGGTTGTCTTTGTAGCATGAAAGTTGGGTTCACAGAGCATCGTGCTGGCGGTTGTGGCAGGCAGCAGAGTCTTGTGTGAATGGTCCCATTCGCGGACTCGATGAGTCCAAAAAGTTCAGGAATCCACCTTTCTTCTCAGGAGGAGCTCAATTGATGCCAGCCAAGGGCCCAGGGCCTGAGGAGGCACCTCTGGGAATCAGGAACTCCCTCAAGCAGAGGCCAGCATTGCTCAGGCAGGTCCATTTGCCGGTCCAATGCAGCAAGTCAGCTGGGGAGTTACAAAGAGGCCTCTAGAGCTCGTTGTGTCCCTGTTGCTCAGACAGGTGGTCAGCCAACTGTCAGTGTGGAAAGAGCCTTGTGCCATTGTTATACCTCATCCATTTAGGACTCTCCTCTTAATGGCCAAGTGTGATCTCTGGAGGTTGGTTAGGTGGTTATGCTACCTGTGATGGGTGTCCGTTGGGAATGTGGCTGATGCATAACACCTAGCCCTATCACCGAGGACACAACTAACCCAACATACCATTCCCTGGTGAACTGTAAATGGTGAGTGATACCTGCACCTTCCCTGCCAGTGGTCAGCGTTGTAGCTGATGGGCCTATATCATCATGGTCTTATTGTAAGCAGCATCACAGTGCATACTGTCTTTGTATTCTGTGGATTATTTTGCAGACAGACATAAGTGTCACTTAAATGTGCTTAAGGTTCTCCTGATGGTGCAGCATATCTGGACATATGCCTTATATAGTGTAGTGTTGTGGTGTTTGTGTAGTGTAGGGTAGTGTTTTAGGGTTAAGGGTAGTGTTGGGGTGTCGTGCAGGGTAGTGTTGTAGTGTAGGGAGCGGACTGGGGGAAGGGTGAGGGTCGTGCATGGGGTAGTGTTTTAGGGTTTAGGGTAGTGGTGTGATGTTAGTGTAGGGTAGTGTATTAGGGTTTAGGGTAGTGTTGGGGGGGTCGTGCAGGGTAGTGTTTGAGTGTAGGGACATGACTGTGGGTCGGGGAAGGGTTGTGCAGGGGGTAGTGTTTTAGGTTTTAGGGTAGTGTTGTGGTGTGGTGTAGTGTAGGGTAGTGGTTTAGGGTTTAGGGTAGTGTTGGGGGTCGTGAAGGGTAGTGTTTGGGAGTAGGGACAGGACTGCGGTAGGGGCAGGGTCGTGCTGGGGGTAGTGATTTAGGGTTTAGGGTAGTGTAGTGGTGTTTGAGTAGTGTAGGGTAGTGTAGTGTTTGGGTGTTTGGGTAGTTTTTTAGAGTTTGTTTTGTGTAGGGTAGTGTATTTGTATTTAGTATTTAGTGTAGTGTTGTGGTAAATGTCTGTTTTTATTACTATGCAAGTTTTAGTGTTTAGTGTAGTGTCGGGGGGTTGTGATGGGTAGTGAATGAGTGTAGGGACCGGAGTGGGGGAATGCGTATGTTCGTGCAGGGGTAGTGATTTAGGGTTAAGGGTAGTGTACTGGTGTTTCAGTAGTGTAGGGTAGTGTAGTGTTTGAGTGTTTTGGTAGTGTTTTCCATTTTTAGATGTGTAGGGTAGTGTATTTCTATTTATTATTTAAAGTAGTTGTGTTTTAAACATTTTAAAAAAGGGGTTAAATGTCTTTTTTTAATATGACACGTTATTCCGCATACCATTTTTATTACTAGGCAAGTTTTTACTTCGTATACATTAACACTTTCAATGTAATGGTATGCGAACTAAAAACTTGCGTAGTAACGGTTATTGCTAAGTAATAACCGCGTAGTAATGGCATGCGAAGTAATGGCATGCGAAATAACGTGTCATATTCATTTACAGTGCATAACTAGCTTCCACCAAAAAATAATAAATGCACGTGAACCCACTATCAAACGTTAGCCTTCGTGAATTCTATTTGATTTGAAATAGTAAATGATGTGAATCCTGCAATGGGGAATGTGAGTTTGGCTGGTTTATTGGACTTTAAAATAGACCAAAGATTTTGCAAGGAGATATGTATGTTTAGTCACTATTTTGGCACTCTTTATTTTTGAATCTGTGTTTACAGTGTATAATTTCACATTTACGTTGAACCTATGTAAGATTCTCCTAGCTGGAGTTAATTGGGGGGTGGGGGGTGTTCCACAATTTCTTCTATTTTAGTAAACACACTCCACATATATCTATATTTCCAATTGTGTCTTGAAACAAAATTGGCCTGCAATAATGCAGCTTTGTGCTGGAATCCCAGGAACCTCTTCAAACACCAAACGGTTTGTACTCAGACCTGCCAGCCTGGGAATAATTCCCACCATGAGATATGAGAAAATGGCTGTAGACTGAGTGTGGCCATAGAGAGGGCTAGTGCTTTAGAGCATTGGCGGCGCCAGGGTTGCTGAGCAGCCATACCTACACTTAACAAAAAACCCACTCGGGTGGTCTTCCCAGTCCTAGGGCAGGGCAAATGATGAAATGGACCCCCAACAGTGCCACTTCTCTACAAATGAGATGAAAACCCACATCCATGTAAGGATTTGCAGCGCTCTAACTTGTGGCAGGTCTGAGCACAGTCTGCCATGATACCAGCTGTGTGTTGAGGCTAGGGATAGCCTTTGCAGCTGTTATTAGCAAATAGGCATCTCTAACTTATTCATGGCAAGGTGCACACAATTTCCAGTATGTGCGCCCATTCTTCATGTCTTGCACGTGGGATGCTCTGAGTGGCAATGTGCCATACCTCGCAATGTGGTATTTGAGAACCAAAGACCTTATTTAGAGTTCGGCAGGCAGGGCAGTCCACTACAAATATGGTGTGTGGCCCTCTTCCTGGCGGCAGAGGGTATGATCTCCACCACCCTGGCAGGATGATGAGCCATCCACCAATCCCTAAATAACATGCCAAGTTGATTTGTCAGACTGCCATCAAGACAGACAAAGGGCCTTATTTAGAGCTTAACATACAGTATTCTACACCGCAAATGTAGTGGAATACCCTATATCCCAAACTCTTGGTCCGCACACTCCATTTAGAGTTGGGTGAACAGACAGCCCCACGAGTATTGGGCTATCAACCTAAGTAGCTCTGACCATCCGCCTTATTTATTCCATTTTTTTATATTTACTTCAGGCTCACTAAGTGCCATTATGAATTTCCTGTATTTTGGTGCGGGGTTCCTTGGGCTGAAATTACCTATTACAGTCAGTATTCCCACACCAAAATACAGGGATTGCAAGTTATATTTCCTGGAATACAGGTTCACATTTCATGTGTTTTTCCCCAAGCCGAGGAATATAAATGACACAAATCCACATTGAAGCAGGTAGTAAATGGATGCTGGGGCTATTTTGATGGCCATGGTATCTGTGGGCTAAGTGCAACAGCCTTCAGTAACACCACCGCAGAAGTGTCTTGTCCGATGCCTCTGGGCCCAAGATTACCTTGTCTGGTATTTGCAGACACAGTAGTTCTGGACCTGGACACACCAGGCAAATTGGAATACCCCTGAGTAGTAACACCCCCAACCTCCATATCTAACCTAGGGTGACCAGACGTCCCGGTTTCCCCCGGACGGTCCCGGTTTTTGGTGAAGTGTCCCGACACTTTCCTCCAAAATGCATAAATGGCCCTGTTTTCGGATAATGGCTGGGTTGAGCATAGAAACGTCCCGGTTTTGAGTAGTGGGTAAGTTGAGCATACGCACTGGTGTTAAAAAGATGTGCGCATGCTCACTTCTCACTACTGGCGAAGTTACGGCGTGAGGGTTCTCCAGGTGAGGTTGTTGTGGGAAGGGAAATCCTTTAAAGAGAGACATTTTCTCTCGGGATTTCCCTTATCTTTCTACACCGCAGCAAGAATGCCTTTTAAGTTCTGGAGTCTTGTGATGGTTTGTAGGCTGGGAGGGCACATCTGTGGCTTCTGATGGATCGTGGGTGGAGCAGCTCTGATATGGAGGCAGGGTCCTGACTTGCTGGTGCTGTCAGTGCTTGGGAGGGGCCATGCAGGTTGGTTCCCATCAAAGCCCTTTTCGCTTCTGGCTGCTGCTTAATTCAGCAGTCTACACGCTCGCTTTAAATGGCAGAGCAGGGTCATACTGGTGGCTGGCTGGATCGTGGTGCAGGCAGTGACCTCTGACTCCAGTGAGCAGAGCCGGGTCGTGCTTGTGTTTCGGACATGCTGTTGCCCCAATGGCTGGCACAATGACATTCTTGCTGTGTTGTTTCCACTCCTCCCTAAAAAAATCCGACCATTCGTTCAAACTTTCTTGAGCACCAATCCGATTTGGATGGGGTCCCTAGGGTTGCCAGCTTTCCCAGAGACAAATATCGGCAATTTCATCTCATTTTACATTTACTTTAAACTAAAAACATCTGCTATAATTTTTAACATTGCCTTGCTGTGTTTATTTACTTTACTTAGCCATCAGGTGTCAAAAAAATATGGTGATACAAAGAAAAAAAATGCAACCATAAATAGGAACTTGCGCACACCAGCAGGAGTGGATCCCTCTGGGCTACAGGAATAGGTCAAAGCAACTCTGCTTTTTGAAGACTATCTTTTTTTTTTTTTTAACAAAGATGCTGCAGGGGGGCTTACATGAAGGTTGGATGTGTCACAAAGGCTTCTTCAGCTGCAAGTGGTGGTTCTGCGCTGTACACAGAGACCACATATAAAGCTGGCGTCAGCCGTCACCAGGTGATGTGGCATTCTACTTGCCACAAAATGTAGTGCTTCGCTGCCACATAATTCCAGTGGCCCTTCATCTTATATAGAGACCATTAATTAAACAAGCATGTTAATCAGTGTGTAGGAAATATTACAAAAGATGTGGGCTACAAGGTATAGGAGTCACGTCACCCATACTGCTGGCCATTATATGTTAAGAGTGTCTGGCCTGGAGAAACAAAGGGGACGATTTGCTGCGTTTTCACACAGAGTAGTAACTAAAGTTACTGCGTTGCATGAAATTGAGACAGTAAAACGGCGCCATACCTCTGAGATCTGTCTCTGCTGCTCTATCCCTAGCGGTGGAACACATTAGGCTGCCTTGCACCAGTGCACACACCTTTGCGCTAGAGTGCAAGTGTGTGCTTGTGAAGCATAGGTTTTGTATTGGAAGGGTCTCCCGTCCAGTACAAAATATTATGCTTTGACAAATTAAAATACTTTTCCCACTAGAGATTACCATCAAAATCCATAGGTGATTGCATTGAACCCCCATGTACACCCCCTTGATGCAAAGTAGCGTTTACCACTATTTTACTTTATGGATACTTTCCAATGCAAATCAGGATTCGCGATGGAAAGTAAAACCCAAGGCAACTGTTTGCGCTGCGTTTGCGTCACTTTTGTGACAAAGTTTACAGTCAATAAAAGACCTCTCATTTGTCGTCCTTAATTCTTTATCTGTGTCTGTGGAGGGGGTTGTCATTGTAGTCCTTTTTCTATGTCTATGACAGCTGTCAAATAGTCCTACTTTTATGTCGAAGGTTGCTGCAAACGGTAGTCCTACTTCTATGTCTATGACCTGTCCCGGTTTTTTGTTTTGAGAATCTGGTCACCCTAAATTCTAACCCCATTCCCCACCAACAGGGCCGGACTGGGAACCGCCACCGTCCCTAGCACACCGCTCGGCCGGCCCCGCGGGGGTTGGGGGGAGTGCTAAATGGAAGCACCACTCCTGTCTCACCGCTGCCGCTTTTGTTACAGGGGATCGATATTGCAGCCGGCCCCAGGTAACAAAAACGGCCTGCCGGGGTCCAAAACCCACCGGGGAAACGTACGGTGCCCGCTATGGCCAGTCCGGCCAACCAACCCACAAGGGCGACCCTTCGGGGGCATTCCTAATGAGAGCCTGCCTTTGGTTTAAAAATGGGGAGTAAGATTTGTGTGTCTGATTTCCGAATTATGTCATACTTCATAAACACTGTAAAAAAAAATATATTTGCCTTTTTTGCAATAAAGTTACAACAAACAAAGAAACACATTAGGATTTTGCTGTGTCATTTTGTTCCCGCTGCCTGGATATACGAAATGCCATAACTGACTCACTTCATCAGCGAGGAGTGCTGCATGGGGAGAAGGGGCCTTGAGAATGATGAATGTGGTGTGGTGAAGTGCAGAGCGCGGCCTCGTTTGCGGAATTATTGCCTAAGGTCCTGGCGGATTTGCTTTAAGCAGGCCATTATTCAGAAACAAACACAGGGTTCGCCAGGCAAATAATTCCCTAGTGGTTTTTAGCTATCTTCGACGCTCTGGTGGTAAATGAAAGGCAGGGAAAGCAAAATTGATGGACTAGTTTGGGTTCATCTCCCATGGTTTAATAAATGACTCGTTACAAAAAACTATTTGAGAAAGGTTAATTGAAAGCGATAATTTAACTAGTTGAACTGAGAAGTTTTAAAGGGTGGTTTGCTAAAGGGTCTGTTGAATAGTCTGGTGGATTTGACAGAAGGCGTCTGACCCAAGGTGCTACACTTCAGATTTACAAACGTCTGCATGTCTTTGTGAGATAAAGGTCATCTCATATTTCTGGAATCAGAACACACCAAGGTTTTTTTTCATGAATATGTGAGCAGAGGAATTTTTAGAAAATAGAAACATTCAGCGCTTTAAAGTACCATTTTTGTTCTGAAAGGGTGGAAGGAGCTACATTTAAATGGGGGAGGATTCCCACTTCCCCACCGTTTTTGCATAGCTAAGTGGTAACACAAACTGTGTGAATGAAAACTCCATACCCTGTTTAAAGGATTGATGGAATGTTATGTTCTTTAGGATAATTTATAAACGTGTTAAATCTGCCAATGTTGTGAAATTGGCCCATTCGCAAGTTTAGAGTTAGGGGTGGGATTGTGGTCTTTTCTAAGTGGGGTATCATAGCAGTGTTACATTCCCTGGAGTACAACACATAAACATTTACGCATGACTGTTTCTACCAGGTGAAACATTCTGCTTTCATAGATATGCTTCACCCCTTGTAACTTTTTTTTCCATAGGATATGTATTTCTCACTGTGGGGAGCCTGGTCTTCCAGCATTCCCATTAACTTTGTGGGCGTCTGCTCCCCACCACCCTCCTTGAAACATTCATAGTCCTGCTTTGACAAAAGTAAATTTCAGTGCAATTTGCATATATACATGTTAAGATTTGTATCATACAGGTACTTTCAGCAGTTTAAATCAGGAGTAGTGTTGCTGTAATATGGCAACTGCCGGAATACAGTCCAATTCATTAAGTGAATCTCATGTTCCCATGAGGGTAATTAGCAATAAAACAATGAGGATAGAGTGCAAGTGCTCAAGTGTTGTTAATACTCATATCATACAGGTACTTGCAATTAAGTAATAGTATAACATGGCAAATGCCGAAATGCATACTTCAAAAAGATAATGAAATCCTATTCATGGAGTGAATTATATTATTATATACAGAGTATTATATATATATATATATATATATATATATATATACCATTGAAAGATGGAGCAGGAGCCACTGTCAAAGTTTGACTTATAGGAATCAGATTTACTTCTAAGCAAGAAACATTGTTTGCTACACACTCAAATGCCTAGAAGAGAACTTAATTTATGTTTATTATAAATCTTTACACATAGCTGTTAGCCACCTCAGTGGTCTTGTAGGGAGTCCGGACTCACTGGATTATAGCTGCCATGCCAGGAAAAAAGGTGTTGTGGTCCCAATTCTTCCATAAGCACGCAGATGTTGCAATTCTGGGTAACCCAGGAAGTGTATAGTGTAGAAATAGAAGGTGTAGAGCAGGTGGTCTCACAGGCCCAGCTAGATTAGCTTTGTAGCCTGATAGAATCTTCTGTGAGACCACTTGAAATTTCATAGCATGATTGTAAAGCCTTGATGGAGAGAGACATGCATTATAGTACACTGACCAGAGAAGTTAATGAGGACATCAGTATTCGGTATCGCAGCTGTTAGCAAAGCACATTAATAGGAGAGTCTCATTGGGACGGTGTGCCAGGAGGATGTGATCTTTCAACGGTTAGAGGAGGTGGGCGTTTGGTCCCTTGTGCAACTTGAGGATGCCTCTTTGCAGTGTGAGATGTGTAGGATGTGTGTTCAAGAACAATAGCCCCGTGCAACAAGGGAACTGTCTCCTTTTGCTTAGCGCTCCAAGCTGCAATTTTACACTTTAGAAATTTTACAGTTTAGAAATCCTTAGGTAGGAAAATGTGGTCAAAAGAAAGAGGGTAGGCTGATCCTTTACCAAAATTACTGTTTGACTGAAATAAACAGTAGGAGTATTAGACTAGATCAACTGAGTTTTTGGTCAGCTGTCTCTCAGGATCGGTCGACCTGTAGATCTGTGTGGATTTTTACAATGTCTTTTTTTATGAAAAAAAGTTAGGGTTTGTAGTTCCACAGAGAGTAGCCTTGAACATGAGGAGTTCTGTCGCCAAAACGTTTGAATCTTTCTAGCTAAATGGGATATCTGCTCACTCTGCTGGTCGTAGGCGTCTGGTATGTCGATCACCAACCATGTAAGGCCTTGTGCTTAGGAATTATGCTTTTTGCTTGTTAGGAGGGCAATGAAGGCCAATCTGGGATGTGTATACAGTCTGCATGCTTCAAACCTAGAATGAGTCCTGCTTCATGCTTTTTGAACTTGCTGGAGCTTCTTAGCAAGGAGGACGCCTCAGATACTGTTACAGAAGTGCAAGCGAAAAAGGACCAGTGCCATGATGAGCTTGATATGCTGAGGTGGGAGCAGCAGAGGCAAGATTCAATGGATATTGTATGGATAGTAGAAAGCTGTTTTTGTGATGATACTGACCACTCTGACAAGGGACAGTGATACATCCAGTATAGCGCTCAGATTACAGTCTTTTTGTGAGGGAGTTTTTGGTGGGGGTGCACAAATAAATCACTAGACTCACTGGGAAATCTGATATATGTATTAGTCTTATGAGTGAACATGTTGGAACCCATGGTATGGTTATATATGATGGGTGTCAGCGTTATCATGTCCATATGGAAGGCAGTCTTGGAGGCAACACTGAACCCTTAGGCGCAAACGCAGGAGAGGATGGATGAGGTTAATGGTAAGATGCCTGTTTTACCTGGTTGGTTCAGTTGGTTGGAATGTAGGAGCCATTGTGCATATTCTGTAATGTTCAGAAAGTTGGAGTGAAAAGCAGCAACAGATTTCAAGGCAGTTTAGAATGCCGGGCTGACCTATATCCAGAAAGGTGAACAATTAATTCTCAACAACCGTAACTGAGATTTTCAATTCACGATTGTGGTGAGTGAAATTAAGTCTCCTCACATGCCAATCAAAGCTTAAAAAGGTGTAATAACAATAGAAAAATTAATGGTCTGTGAGTCACAGAATCAACTGACCAGATTTCCCCCAGCACAACTGTACATACTGAGCATTGCATGCATCAGCAAAGCAAACATTTATAGACTAAAACTTGAAAGTTTCAAATAGGGTCACATGATTAATTCTTACAAAATAGAAACAGGTATCTAGTCAGAGATCATGAGAAAAAGCAAACTGATCTTCAAAAATTAATGACAAAATGCAAAATTTCGGTTGAGTAAGTTAGACTTCATTTCTCGACTCGTGAGCCAAGAGGTGGGCACAGTTCAACTTCAGAGATGGGCACTTACTCTGGGCAGCGTTAGCAAGGAAACATGGGGGAAGCAAGTTACTGTTACAGTAATACATACATTTCTTTTCAACAGTTGAAAGCCTGATGGAAGAATGGGTGGTTGTGTTCAGTTCAAAGTAGGCACAAAGCTGTGAATCTGGCACTGATTTCCATATCTCAATTTAGAAGACCAGAGTTTGAATTGTAGCCTCTCAGGAACATTTTATAGGGCAGGGTTTTCAAATAATATTAAGAATTTTTGGGGTATGTTGTCTTGATCAAGGGAAGTACTTATGAGCTTGGTGATGAAAAGGGGAAGTTTGGAATGACCAAGTGTGATGATCTTAGAAATTTATTTTGTCTATGAAGGAGACGTGTCAGTGATCTAAATGTTCTGGCTATTCTGCTTTGGAACACACAAAAGGTGATGGGAGAAATGCTTGCAATTTGTCTAACCACTGGCGATCGGTCGGGGTAGCATCCTAACCCATTGTTCTTTTGCTCACAATGTCACCTTAGTTTGGACACAGCCATTTGCAAATCAGTCTTGACCCTGCTCCTCATGGAAACAGTCCAGCCTGAACTGCCAGGCCAGGTTCTCCCTGAACCTGAAACAAGCATCCTGGCCTATAAGAGATACACTCCTCATGTGCTTTCCCCAACTTGTGAATCAATATGATTGTTGCCTGTCTCAGGAGTATTCCTTTCTCCCTGACCCGGTAAGACATCTTAAAGAGTGGGCCTACCACCCAGAATCTCACACTTTTAAAGACTTCTGGTGGTAGGCCTTTGGGGCCTGTGGTATTACCGCTGTTCAACTGTATTAGGGCATCTGAGATTTTGGTCTCCGTGATCTCTGTTTCCAGAGAGAGGCGCACCTCAGTCCCAAGTCTGGAGGTAGGGAGGCTGTTAATGAAACTTTCCAAGTTCCTCGATTTGTCCCCTGTCCACGCCCTAGATAGGTGACTAAGGCCTGCACAATCTCTGCACGGGTCTCTGCCTTCACAGTCACCTCTATTCTAATCTCACGTAGCCATCACTGCCCCTCCCACTTTTTTGCCAGCCAGGCCTGGAGCTTCCCTGCCTTATGGTACACCTCATAAAGCCTACCTTGTTTTGTTCTAAATTGGGCCCTCGATTCTAGTTGTGTGTGGGCTCTATATTCCTGTCTCATGCCCTCGATCTGTGGGCCAGGTCTTGTGAGGGCAAGACCATATATTCCCATTACTAGCTCAGTATTTTCGCCTCTAGGTCCCTGCTTTCCCTATCTCTCGTTCTCCTCTTCCCCGCCACATGCGTGATCAGCGGGCCCCTTATCACCGCTTTATAACCCTCCCACAAGTCTGCCTCTGATTGTACGATTCCCATATTCTCCTTAAATGTAAGGTCAGTGGTCTCGGTGATCATCTTTCTGGAGGTCCAATCCGTCAATTTCCATGTGGCCAGTCTCCAGTCCCCTCTGTTATGTCAGTCTGTATGTATGTAACTATAGGCGAATGATCCGATATGCCTCGTGGTAGAAAGGCTTTATGTCTAATCCTACCCAGTTGAAGTTGTGGTCCTAGGAAGTAGTCTAACCTAGACAAGGACCTCATGGAGTTAGACGCATAGGAGTACAGTTGTGTCCCTGGGTGTTCCTTTTACCAAATGTCTGCCATCCTTAGCGCTTCCACAAAGTTGGCCAATGGTGTGTCAGCCGTTAGTCTATCTCCAGACACTGTTACTCTGTCCAAGTCTCCCTGTAGGGTCAGGTTCAGGTCTCCCCTAATAATCAGCAGGGCCTCTGGAGCGCATGTTATCCAGTCCCGTAATACCCGGGGGGGGGGGGAGGGAGTACCATGACACCAGCTCCAGGTTTTCTCCATTCCAGTGGCCTCTTACTGCCACCTGGCACCTGTTCTTTTTAACCCATGATTTTAGACCATCAATGGGAGAGACTTACAGATGAGGGTCTCTACACACCTAGAGCCTGGGGAGAACCCTGCATGAACCAGCAATTTGTACTTGTCTTGGATAAGAAATTCACAATTATTACCTATCAGGTAGGTCCTCTGCAACAAAACAATGTCCAGGTTATGTCTAAGCAAATATTTCCTTACCAGTCACCTTTTCAGTTTATTGCCCAGGCCATTCACGTTCAGGAGAGAACCTTCAGGGTCACATCCCGGGTTGACCTGTGTGTTGCGGAACTCGCCACTTCAAACAATTACATTCAGTGGTTCCCTCGCCTAACTCAACCACACTCGCCACTCAAACATAGATGCCACAAACTGCCCCCCCACCGGAACTCCCCAACCCAACCACCTCTTGCTGCGGTTTGATAACTACCCACTCTCCCAATGCTCAAGATGTCTGTTGCCCCATCAAACTGAGCCCTTTTTGTAATAAAAAAAAAAACCTTTTAGACAGGCGACTACACTCTTAGTATAATTTCGCATAATGGTCCAGCTGTCTTTCTTTTTATTGCCTCGGGCATGTCCCTCAGACCCCCCCTCCGCCTGCACCTATTCAAGCCACAATCTTGTTACCCCAGAATCAGAATATCTGCTGTCATCGGGGTCACCACCAGGAGGTCTGTCTCATCTCCATCACTGAGTGAGTCCTTGAACACTCCTGCCGTGTCCTCCGAGGTATTCGCCAGCTCCGCCCATCTGTTGCTGGTGGGCAGGGAGTGGTGCTATTGGATCTCAGCCATCTCTTTGGCCCGCTCAGCCTCCACTTGGAGCCACTCTAGATCTTCTCTGTGGCTTGCATTTTGGTTTTGGCTGCTGCCACTCCTGGTGACCCACTCACTCCAGCTGCTCCAGGAAGGATGACCCCGCAATTCTAACCAGTTCCATGCATCCTTAATTGTGGCAAAAAATGCAATCCCTTTTAGTCTGTCACATGGAGTTTTGCATTGGTATAATCCATGTGTTATTCACAGTCCCTCCAGCTATTCGGCATGGTCCATGTGAACCGGCCCTCTGTAGACTGATGTCCCCTATCCCTAAAGTTTAGGAGTCTGGCAACAATGACCCTGTGCGTTGCTTCTGGCACCGGTGGTCTACCCGGCACTGTGGACTCTCTCAACTGTGCATATATTGGAGGCCATGCCTCCCAGGACAGCCGTCAACAGCCTGAAGAAGAGTTCAAAGCTTGGGATTTCAGTTTTTTTGCGTACCCCCACCAAACTCACGCTCTACTGCAGCAGCTGGGGCCTCCAAGTCTTCGCAGCCACCACCATCTTGTCACTCCATGGGGGGCCCTCCTTTGTCCTGGGTCGAGTCTCCTTAGTGGGGGCCCTGCCGTGCTACTGTCCCTGGTGGCATCACCCAGTATCCAGGCACTCCTCTGGTGCAGCCAAGCCCTGCTGGACTACTTTTTCCATGCGCCGCTCTTACGCGGCAGCCGGGGCCTTCAATCCCTCATGGCTGCTGCACTCATGCCGCCACCATGGGTAGAACCTGCTCCGCTTCGGACGTTTCTCCCCATGGCCACTGAGCCTTGCCCGTCACATACCCCTGCTTCCTGGGGCTACGGTGCAGCCCGGGTCACCTCCAGAACCGCTTTGGGCTGGAGGATAATTAGGTCCAGGGAACCGCTGCTCTGGACCTTCAGCCGCGTGCGTCCGGCGCCATGCTCGTCTGGCCACACCCACTTCAAATAGTGTTGTGTTTTAGGACTCATGCAAGTCCTGGGATGAACCTTATCCCTTATCCAGGGCATGTCAGGATAATGTTCTTCTCAATGGAAAGCAGGGCATTGGAGCCTTGCTGTGTTCATTAAACAATATATGTCAATATGTAGTTTGTAGTTTCAGACGTCAACCTCTCTCCGGGTTTGGTACTGTTGCCTCCACCTCTGCCTATATCCAAAGTTTTTTGTTTTCAAAATTCTTTTTATTAAGCATTTTAACCAAATACATGATGGCTGCATTCACACTGACAAGCATAGAGTACCAAATCCCCTGCTTACATGACCATCTAATGAAATTACAGTTTCTAGCAGTGAGGGGATCAGCCCAGCTCTTTTTATATATGCCCGCTCATCCTGTTTTACAAGACAAATTTATCAAACAATCCCAAACAATATTTCTCCCACCCATCCCTCCCTGCCCTCCCCCAACAGAAAACAAGTAGAGGACGAATAATAGAGTTCGCAAGTGTTGGTCTCTAGGTCAAATATATGTGTCCATCGTCTTTTGCGTTTTACCGGTGATTAGCTGGTCCAGCCAGGTGTTCCCTCATTTCTCAACTAAAATTGAAACAGGTGCATATCGCGTAATGTAGGTGGGCAGATCAAGGGAAGGCCTTTTGTCAGGTAGGCGACAAGCGGGCCCCATCTATATTCGAATTTTTATATTCATCTCTAAAAATATCCGCCATCCTTTCCATGATCAGAATCTTCCAGAGACGGGAATGCCACTGTGAAAGCGCCGGCACTGCCTTTTTTTTCCAGGCCGCTGCAATCGCTATCATGGCTGCTCCTAAGCAGGCCCCCATAATGGCTCTATCAACTTTGGTTTGGTGCTCTAGGTCTGATCCTCTCAAGCCCAGCAGGGCACCCTCCATTGTTGTTGGAATAGGGTATCCCATCATATCCTTCATATGCGATAAGATTTCCTCCCAAAAAGGACGCATCGTAGGGCAATACCACCATATATGACAAAAATCTCCTAAGAGGCCGCATCCCCTCCAGCACAAAATCTGACGTCTCTGGGAAGATCTTTTTGAGTTTGTTCGGATATAAGTACCAATCGAAGAAAATCTTATAGTGTGCTTCCCTTAGCTCTGCGGAATGGATATCTTTGGCCATGTCCCTCCACAGTTGCTTCCACTCTGCTTCTGAGATCTCTCTCCCTGCCGACTGGTCCCATGCCTGCATGTATCGGGGTCTCGGTGCCTGTGTGGTTGTATAGAAAGGAAATCACTCCCTTCATTGAGCCCACCCTCTGAACGAATTTCTCTATCGGTGTCTTCTCTTGCGTGGCGGCCTCCCGGACCTGTGGTTGTAATGCCCAATGTTTAAGTTGAAGGTAATGGAAGTGTTCACTTGGTGGAATATTGAAATCCCTCTGACAGCTATCAAACGTTAGAATATCATAGTTATGAAATAGGTCGGAGAGCATCAGGCAACCACCCTCCTTCCATGCGTCAAATGGACCCTCGTGGAGCGCTGAGGGGAATGCCGGGTTAAAATGGATCGGGGTGTATGGCGAGGGGAAAGAGGACCAATCTCAACCCCTGGAAACCTCATCCCAAACCTTGAGTGTAGTGCGTGTGGGGGTGCTAAGATATGCGTTCGGCAGTCTGTCTTTCTTAGGCTTTCATATCACATCCCAGATCGTCCTACCCACTATTGCCCTATCCATGTGTAACCAATGTTTTTCGGATTCTCTTTTGGACCATTCTGTCAGAATTCTTAACTCAACTCAAACATAGCTCAAAGTCTGGGAGTGTCACTCCTCCCTCGCATCTCGAACGACGCAGAGTGTGGAAGGGGAGCCGAGCTCTGCCATTTTGCCAGATAAAACTAATAGTGAGAGTGCGCAATCTGGCCAAGAATCCCCTCTCTAGGTCTATTGGTAGGGCCTGGAACAGATATAACAGTTTGGGTAGTACAGCCATTTTTATAGCGTGGATGCTCCCCAACCATGATATGAAGAGCGGCTTCCAACGTTTGAGGTCCTGTTGGATTTGAAGCAATAGTGGGGGATAATTGGCTTTAAACAAGCCTTCCAATCTTGGAGTTAAATGGACGCCAAGGTAGTTCAACGAATGCTTGGCCCATTGCAGCGAGGTGAGCTCCCTAAGCTTGGTAGTTTCGCCCTCCCATAGTGTGAGATTCAGAATAAATGACGTTGACAGGTTTATTTTAAAACCCGATACCGTCTCGAATTCCCGCAGTTCCCTTTGGCAATGCTTGTAGTGATTGTGCAGGGGAAGTGAGGGATAACAACACGTCGTCAGCGAAGAGCGATATCTTATGCTCCTCGCCTCCAAAGGGAATACCCTGGATATCTGCCGCCACCCTGACTCGGAGCGCCAAAGGTTCTATGCTCAGAGCAAAAAGTAAAGGGAGAGCGGGCAGCCCTGTCTTGTCCCCCTCTCTAGGGAGAAGAAAGCCGAGCTAATCCCATTGACCTGAACTCTGGAGTGGGGAAATGCGTAGTTAGCCCTAACCATATCTATGAATGGCTTGTGGAACCCAAAGTGTTCTAGCGTGAGAAAGAGAAACGCCCAGTCCACCCTGTCAAATGCCTTCTCTGCATCTAGGCCCACCACAACCGCCGGTATCTTGAATTTGGATGCTTTCTCGATCAAATGCAGGGTCCTACGGATGTTGTCGTGAGTCTGGCTGCCCTTTATAAAGTCAGATTGGTCAGGGTGGACTAAACTTGGCAACAGGTCGTCCAGCCTCGCCGCCAAAATCGAAGAGTATAATTTGGCATCCAGATTTAGGAGCGCTATGGGCCTATATGAGGCGCAGTTTTGAGCATTTTTTCCAGGTTTGTGGATGACTGAAATGACGGCTTCCGCCATAGATTGCAAGGTAACTGAGCCTTCTGCTATTGCATTGAATACTTTTGTAAGCTGTGAGGTGATGTCTGGTGCAAATGTTTTGTAAAAGTTGGCCGTTAGGCCGTCTGGGCCCGGAGATTTATTAGGTTTAAGTGCCGCAATCGCCTTCCCACCTCCTCCTCTGTGATGGAGGCATTAAGATTTTCATTGCAAGCCTGGGGAACCTGTGGAAGCTTAAGCAATTGTAAGTAGCGGCGCTGTGCCGCTTCGTTGAGATACTCTCTGGTGTATAGCTGTTTGTAAAAGTCCCCAAAAACTTTAGCCTTGTCTGCGTCAGCATTCATTAGGGTTCCCCTGGGATCCAATATTCCCCCTATGTATTCTTTTTCCCTCTTTTCCCGTAATTGTCGTGCGAGATGGGAACCTATCTTATTGCCCTGTGTGTAGGAGACATGGCGCATTCGCAAAAGGGAAACATCCGCACTATTAGCATAGATGGCTTTTACCTTCCCCCTCAAGGCACTCAGTTTGTGCTGCAATGGGCCGGAAGGGTTCTGTTTGTGTTCCTTCTCAGCGGCCTCCAGTTCTGCCTCCAGAGTTTCTCTCTCCTTAGCTCTCTGTTTGTTTGGAGCTGAGTTAAGCTCCATACATTTCCTCCTTATGACAGCTTTAAAGGCGTCCCAATTATTCTGGGAAGAAGTATCCTGTGGTCAATTTATATGAATAAATCCGGAGATAGCCCGTCGCAGTACCTCCCGCATCAGTTTGTCTCTCGTCAGGGAAACTGGAAAGTATCATCTTGGCATCTTGGAGGCGCCCTTTTCCCAATCTAAACTAATCGTGACTAAGCTGTGATCAGAGATAGAGATCGGCAAGATTTTTGCATCCTGAAGGGACCCAGTAACCCCTGGCTTATAAAAATATAATCTAATCTCGAATGTTTGATGAACATGAGAAAAAAGTGAGTAATCTTTGGTATCAGGATGAACTTGCCGCCATGCATCTAATAAGCCCATAGCGTATATGGAGTGTTTTACTGATTTGGGGAAACTGCCCGTGGGCGCTTTGGGTGGGTGGGTGCTATCCAAATCTGCATGCCTCGTGAAGTTGAAGTCCCCCATCAATATTGTTGGACCCTCAGCAAACCCCCCAGCATATTGAGCAGGGAAGACAGAACGCCTGCTGACCAGTATTAGGTGCGTATGCCGATATGAACGTACACAGCCTTCCCCTCAAAAAACCCTTTACCATGATAATTCTCCCCTCCTTGTCTGACTTTATGGCTTCAGGTTGAAATTTGGAAGAATTGTGAAAAAGTAAAGCTACCCCCCTGTGTTTCGTAGCCGCTGAGGATCTGTAGATTAAAGCATAATTTTTATGGCGCAATCGTAGTTCAATTTCCCGCTTTAGGTGTGTTTCCTGTAGAGGCACCACCTCAAAGGAGTGATCCGAGAAATATTTCCAAACTTTTTGGCGTTTGAGGGGTGAATTTAAGCCCTTTACATTCCAGGAAGCTATTGCAATTGGCATAGTCCCAACTTAACCCCCACCCACGTAGATTGGACCTGAAGCCACAAAATCACCATCCCTTCAAATTTTACTACTAAAGGAATAAACATAGCTTCTTCAAATTTCGAAAACGCTTTTTAAGCCAGTGATGATGCGTGACCAATGACTCTAAGAAACCAGAGTCCATCCTCCATAACCCCCCCCCACTTCCCCAACAGTTAACATAACTAAATACCCAAAACCTGCGCCGGGCAGCACGTGCTCCCTTGGCTATAGAGTTTTGGAAGATAGGGTTCGTGGTGTAGGACGTCCGGTCCAGGTCCGGGGCCCCAGCTGTTTCTCGAAACCGGTTATCGATCGCCAAAGCATCTTGTAGAATTGCAGAATTCGAGTGTAGGTGCTTGCAGAAATGACAAAAGCGAAACCTGGCTACCCAATAATCCCTGGGTGAGGACTCCACCCTTTAGAGCTTGTGATCCATGACGGATCCCCCTCATCAGTTCCTTACCACCAGAAGGTCCAGGTTGGATAATTCTAGTCCTTGGAGTGACGGCCCTTTGAACTCACGTTCCACTGCGAAGGTTTGGTGCTTCCTTTCCCATTGGCAGGGCCTTCCGTGTGGTCCTCTGGCCCCGGAGGGAGCCCCATAAGTCTCAGAACTTCCTCAAGCTCCGTGACAGGCTTCATTTTATTATTGAACTCGAAGGCCAAACCAAAGGGGTAAGTCCATCTGTATCTAATTTTGTCCGCTCTTAGTTTTGTGGTGAGAGGTCGAAATGGCTGCTGCCGAAGAAGAGTCGAGGGTGCCAAGTCCTGATAGAGGGTACAGCGAAAGCCCTGGAATGAGATCTCGTCTTTTTTCGCGGCCGCCTGTAGGATGGCCTCCTTCACTTTGAATGAGCGGAGCTTCACCAGAATGTCGCTCTCCCCCAGGCTGGGGTCCCACTCGATGCGCCCGCTCGAGTTCTATCTTCATTTGGTTCGCCCCCAGGATTTCTGCGAAGAGGCCCTCAAGAAATGCTTCCAGGTCTGGTCCCTCCGCCCCCTCCTCCAGGTCCCTAATCCTGATGTTGTCTCTTCGTGATCTGTTTTCGAGGTCCTCGGTCTTTAGTAGCGCGGACTGTAACTGGGTGTGAAGTTCCTGTATTTTATCCTGGGAGGCCGACATTCTTTTATCTAGTTCTTGAGCTTGCGCCTCGACATCCAACACTCATGTGCCCACAGAATCCAGGTCCTGCTGGAGCGTTGCCATCCGTTCTGAGAGCTCAGCTTTCAGCTTTCATGGAGGATTTGATATCCACTTTCATCTCTGCGTGGAGCTCCGCCTTGAAATCCCTGAGGGAAGCAATTAGATCTTCCTTGGTGAGAGCCATGGCTGTGGCGTCGTCAGCTCGATCCTGCGACGTTTTCTTCTCTGAAGTAGTGAAATAGCTGGACACATTAGCTGGGGCTTTTTTCGGTAGCATAGGTGCATCCCCTTCACTTCTTCCCTCCGTGGATGGAGGAGCCCGCACCTCTTATTCGTGTCGCCTCACCAGCGCTATTCCCACCTGCGTGCCGCTCCACCACTTCCCATGGGGTGCTCCTACTCCTTCAAAAGGGATAGTCTTGTCCCCTCCTCAATACTGAGGACTAGGTTCAACACTTGTAAAATCCAAAGCTGGTTCCCATTCTTTCCGTTGGGGGTGGAGATAGCAAAGCTCCCGCTTGCCGCTGGCCAACAACTCTGAGCAGTCCTGTGTGAAAATTCCCAGTGGGGCAGTTAGTCTTAATCCTGCATGCTGCTTTTCTATGCGGCGGGTGCCATGTTTAGGTCAGGCAAGTCTTGCCTGGGCGCCATAAGGAAGACCGGCAAGTCCTCTTTGGGCTCCTCCGGTACAAATCCCAGCCCCCCAGCACCCCAGCCCCCCACACTTCATTTAGGCATGTTCTGCCCCCAAGACTGACCTCTTCATTGTAAGGGGGCCGTTCACGCTGGCAGACCCAGACTCCTGATGACCGCGGTCACGAGGCTTCAGGCGGGCGCCCGCAGTCACGCAGTCACTCCGCCTCTTGCTCTCTCTGCATGACCGCTTCCTCCCTCTGCTCCCCTCCGCTATTCCTGCTCATCAGGGGAGGATCCCAGCGCCGATTAGAAGAAACGGCGGCCGCTACAGCATACAACAGTGGTGATCCCGGGCGCCACCGCCATTTTGTGGGACGCTCGCTTCGCTCCTCACGCTGCAAGTTTGGAGGAAGCCATAATTCAGGCACCACTCGCCTTCCTCCACCTGTACCGTCCTCACTGCCTGAGTCTTCTCGACCCCTGCTCCCGTTTTTCGATGAAATTGCTTAAGGTAAGCCCTATATACTGCTCGCGGTCCCGGAGCCGAGGTGAATTACATCCACCCGGCCATCTTGCCTGGCCACTCCCCCCTATCCAAAGTATTTTTAAAGAAATCACTTTTTAATCACGTACAGCATTAGCACTGCTACCAAATTGTTATGTGCAGGGCATGCACACATGCATCTCCAATCTCATTGTATGTCACTATATTCTGCAAGTAACAATAAAATCGTATCTATATATTCTTTCATCATATTTCAGTTTTTTGCTGTATTTATCTTAGTTTTGATCAAGTGAGTGTTTACAATTCTATTGCAATCCTAAGTGCCGTGTTGTAAAACGTTATTTTGCCTATGTGGGGATTCTTATGTTTAATTTCTGGATGCCATCCCCTCTTGTGCCCACCTAGTCACTGTTTTGGAAGCATAAATCAAAATGAATGATTGAGCTGCATATTTATAAAGCGCAACAAATACCCATTCTGGTTGTCCTAGTGCTGAATTAGGTCAATGCCTACGGATAAAGTAGTTGAATAGACACGTTTTGATTTTCTTTCTGAAGATCAGATAATTGGGTTCCAATCAGAGGTTAGAAGAGCATTAAAATATTTAGCAGCAAGGTAAAAAAAAGATCTTCCTCTGATGCGGGCCTGGATGAACGAAGAACAACTGCTAATGAAGTTGAGAAGGAGGAAGGAAGGGTCCATTAATGGCAGTAGGGCGTGATCTAAGCTCTAATGTCAAGTGATCCTTTACTTGGTAAGGCTTTGTGACAGATACACTTAGACCTGAAGATCGCTTTGCACCAGAAGCAAATGGAGATTGTGGACATTTTTGCTGATAGGCTTACGTCGCGATATGTTTGACAGCAGTCTGGTGGCACTATTCTGAATAAGCTGCAGTTTGTTCATTAATTTCATGGGAAGTCCATACATAGAAATGCCGTAAGCAAATTGAGACAAAATGACTGCCTGAATTGCTGTTTTACGCTGGTCTAATTGTATCAAAGGCAGAACTTGGCACATTATGCAAAGCAAATAAAGGAGCTGGAGCTGACTTTATTGATCTGAATTTGAAAGGACACCTTGCTGTCTAAGATCACTCTTAGGCTTTTGGGCGCCCCCACAGAGGTGGGAGGGAGTCCCAATCCAGGAGGCCACCAAAGGGAGGACCAAACAGAATAAGATCCTCTCAAAATCAACACCTCTGTTTTATCTCTAATCAGTTTTAAAGAATTGACTGACATCCACTGAGCAACTTCGGCATGCAGCTCCTGAAATTGTCAACTACCAATTGCATCTCTTAATTTAAACAACTAACTATCTAAGTATTGTTTGCATAGGATATTATTTGCAAGCCAAAAGAATGACTGGAGGTCGCAATAGGAGGCACACACAAATTAAACAGCAAAGACCTTAATGACGAGCCTTGAGGGACACCACAGACAAAGGAGGGGCAGAGTAGAAGAAAAGGCAGATAACTGAACAGTCTGGGGTCTAGAAGTCTCAAAAAAGTGATCCATTCAACTGCTTGCCCTTGAATACCAGCCGTGGCTGATCGCTTTAGCAGGAGGGAGTGCAACAGGCAGGGCCCCTGTCTGATAAATTCAAAGCTGCTCCTCTGCCTCTGTCTAAATTTGTATGTACGTATTGTGAGACAGATAGCAAAGTAGTCTCTTTACTATGTAAATCTTGGAAATCTGATTGGGAAGGGTCTAGAAGAATGTTAGCCATGATGTAGTGCAAACAATTGTCTATTGACCTCTCTTTTCATCATTTTGGCAGGCAGTGGCAGTAGGGATATGGGTCTGAAATTGCTAAGCATGTAAGGATCAGCGGAAGGCTTTTTTCAAAAACAGTATTATTAGTGCTTGCTTCCAGTTTCCAGCGAGGGAAGTGTTACAAATATCGGCCAAGATAGAAGCAGCTTCTTTAGCTACTGAATGGAGAATGTGTGGAGGTCAAAGATCCAAGGAGAAACCTGATTTGGTTTGCAGCAAAGTTATTTCTGTAGCTTTGATGAAGAGCAGAAGAAAGTGAGTCAAAGGTTCTATGGAATTTATATTTTCAAATTGATAGAATTAATTTTCATCCATCAAAGCCACATTAGAAAAGTTAGCCTAGAGTGATTCTATCTTATCAGAAAAGAAAAGAGAAGAGAAAGTTCATCAGATAGTGATTGCAAGGGAATAATGAATGTCAATAGATATGGAGGGTTGCATAAATCTTTAACAACAGAAAACACGTTACGCGTGGAATGTTTGGCATCCTCAATTCAATTATAAAAGTAACTGATACAAGCATGATTTAATTTCTTTTTATATTGTTTTAATGCCACCGGATAAGTAAGTTTGTCTTCCAGATTATAATTCCACCACCACAATCTTTCTGAATTCTTGCAAATGTGCTTGGCGCAGGGTAGCCCTTCTGTATGCTAGAGGGCTGAGGGTTGCATTCACTTTGTTTTAACCTGTCCGCACAGGGCTAGCCTATCAATTGTGTCTACCAACTATGAATTAACATTTTTAATTTTATCTGGTACATTACCATCATCATCACAGTTTAAAGGAGAATAATTTATGGCCATTAAGCTGGCTTTTGTTTAAAAAATTTACTCCAGGTACGATAAGCTATTGAGGGTGTAAGTAGGGACATTAATGACTGGTCTAGAATCTAATAAACCAGTTGAAAGTCCATTGCATAAAGATCAGACCAGATCAAAGAAATGGGTTCAAACGTTTTAACAATTATCTTGGTAGTAAAGACAACATCTAATGTGTGCCTGCAATATGGGTGGCTATGTTTTGGGGGAGTCCGAAGATGGCCATGTAATTCAAGCATTTGGCCACCTCTGGTTGGGTTCTATCTTTAAACCAGGGATTAAAATCCTCAAGCAATGCAAAATTAGAAAAGTTAACTACCAAAAGGGCGAGAAAATCGGTAACCTTCTAGCTAAAATGGGCATATGGTCCCAGTGGGCGGCAGAATAGCAGCACATATACTGTCATGCAACTGTCTACCAGAAATGTAAATGCTAAGAGTCAGCTGCTATACAAGAATCCTCCATAAGAGGGGTCATTTTCAGAGAAATGACGGGTAAGCCTCCTCTTTTTAGGTTGAGCCTGGGCAGCGCATGCGCTGCTCTGCGAGGCTGTTATATTGGAGTATGGACTTGAAGGTCCGCCCACTCTCCACCCATATTTTTCATTGGCTTGTGTCATTGTCCTTTGTAAATGCTGGCTTCTGATGTGATAATAGATTTGTTAGTCCCTCCTTAGTCCCGCCTTGTCTTCATTTGTAACTTCCCATGGCGACACCCCCTGTTACGTGTGTTGTTGCTCGGTAGGCTTTAATTACAGCCTCCGAACATTATTTTGCTTAATGCTTTTCCCTGCCTGCTTGCAGGACACGCTCTTTTGTAGGGCATATATACTTTTTTCAAAGCACGGCACGCCACTATGGCGGCTGTGCCTTTGTTTTATTTGCGGTGCCGAACGTGGCCGCATGTTTTTTTATTTTTAAAACTTTAGTTTGTAAAAGCACCTCATGCTGCACTTTCATATTAATGGCGGATGCGCCCCTTTCTTTAGACGAGCCGCCTCTAAGGAAAGGGACACGGCCGCCATTAATGTAAAAGCGCAGCATGGGGCGCTTTTGCAAATAACCATTTGCTATGCAATAGGTCTCGCATTTTCGAGAGTTTGGTAAATGCAAGACCTATTGCATTGCAAATGTTTTTATGCATTTCAACTGCTGCGCACAGTGAAGGGTGCCTGTACACATGACCAAAATATTGCATTTCTGACGAGGAGCAAGACCAGCATGTTCTAAACTCCTCCCCCGTGTCATTGCGGCCTTCCCAGTTAGCTCCACCTCTCTGTCCCGGTTAAGTATAGCAGTGCCCGTTCCCTTGTGGGAAATGTAGTTTGAAGGGGACGGAACAAAAGAAAGATGTCGGGTTTACTTCGGTCACCTGACCTCCTATGGCTTCATAGATCAAGAGACAGGAGTTAGAAGCCAAGATATTTTTGTTCGTTTAAAGAGAGGGGCTGGTTCTGGGGGTAGCATGTGTAGAAGGGGCTGGGGTGTGACGAAGACTAGTCGCTCCTGCTGCTTTGGTGACAAGTAGCCCTGGAGCCGGTGAATGTTCGATACGTTGAGCCTGGAAGCTCACCCCTAGGAGAACCATACATGGGTACAGCAGTCCTGCCAAGTATCACGCATCAGGTGTGACGCTCACGCATTTCAGTGCGGTGTTCCGCATCACCGCACTGAAATGCATTGTCACGCATTTTGCCACTCGCCAGCGCGCGCCACCGGCTGCGCCTGTGCACCGGCTCTGCTGCTCCGAGAGACGTGCTGGCTCCAGGCTGCAATATATTCCTGCGGCGCGCTGCGCGGCTTTGACACCCACTCACTGCTGCCAATTACCGACGGGGGAGGAGGGGGTGGGGCCTGCCCTCTCAGCATGATGCTACTGGCTAGTCAATCACTGTGGCACACCCTGGGGGCCCGGGATTAAATCCGGATGTGACCGTACTAAGTGCCGTCATGTCCGGAGGAAGAGGAAGTGAGGCAGAAGCGGCGGGGGACTCAATCTGAGTCAGTCGAGTCCTCACCGTGCACAGTGCTGACTGTCTTCGTCTGCGGTGCGCAGCGCCGCAATAGTTACCCTCGCGTGCCGCGTTCAAGTAACTTGCCAGTCCAGACCGGCGGGGAGCCGAGAGTGACCCAGAGTGAATTAATTTCACTGTCACCGGCGACACAGGACACTCAAGTAACTCATCATGGCCGCCCGCCGCGCAAGAGGCATCAGTGATCGCGGGCGGCGCAAACTACTGCGGCCAAGCGGGGACGAGTGTGTGTCAGCAGCCTGCAGTGTCTGTGGGGAGAAGAAGAACAAGACTGCTGCAGAGTGCATCATGCAGTGCAGTCACAGTGCTGCACTACTACTCGCAGCGCTGCCTGTGCTCAATTGCTCACAGTGCCTCATCATACCACTGCCCTGCGACCGGACCTGGCCGGAAAGGAGAGGTCGCATTAAAACCTTAAAGTGTCGTCACGGAGAGGCTGCTGCGTGGCTCAATGAGGTATTAATAGTTTTAAAACTTTACAGCCTGACAGACACTGAGCCAGTAGCTCTGCTCTCCAGGCTCAGGGTGGTGCTGCAGCGGGCTAGGTAGGCTGCATTCAGCTGACTCTTGATTTATTTATTAAAGCACTACCTAGAATTTAAATATAATTTTGGGCCCTCTCTGTGCTGCTCTGCTGTGGAGGAGATCGCGCTCACACTGCCTCCCAAGCCCTGGCCCCCAGGCAGAGATTCTCGTGGTCTGGGCATTCTTCACCGGCCCTGCCTTCATGTGTGTTCCGGGAATGGTCTGGGTACATGTGTCCGTCCAGGCGAGCGCTGTGCTGTACTATCATGAAAAGGCACAGCAAACCAGAGCCTGTGACTTCTCAATGACCTGTACTGCTGCTATCAGAGCAACACCAGTTTGGGCGATTGGCAATTTAGCAGAACCCCGTAGTCGAGAAAGTTGGTTAGTGGCCTGTCCAGAAGGGGCTCTCAATCCGTGCTCATAGAGTGATGTCTGCAGTTGGAGGAGTGACATATACCTATGAAATGCTGCAGGCAGTACTTTAAATGAAAACTGTACAAAAAGTGCTGGTACTTATTTTCCACAGTACCTATTTCCTCCTCCAAAGTGCCGCTGTTCTCCCATTAAATATTACAGCATTGCTGAGAAGTGCAGATGCTCTCTTTTTAAATTCAAGTAGTGCAGGTGCCCATTTACAGCAATAGTCTACAGGAAGAAGTTTGGATTTAATGATCACTCTGGTAAGGTTTAGTAGCATTGAATGGCAATTTTACACTGAGAGAGCGATGTCAATTATCTGCGCTAATGTGGTGCGAGCAGGTGTAAAGTGTAGGCTGCGAGGAGATTATGCTAGGGTATGAGACTGATTTGTAGGAGGAGCGTTGGTGTTTTGAAGGAGTATGTGCATGGGAGAAAGCCAAAGAAGGATGTGGTATTGCTTTTGGCACCTGTTGAGGGAATGGACTGCCCTTCCATTTCTGGTACTTTGCAGCAGTTTTAAGATAATCTTAGAGTTTATCGTTATTCAAATGGGTGTAATTTCTGAAATGTATATATTTCCCTCGTCTCTGTTGCTTGATTTTTGCTTGCGAGAAAGTGTCACTCATAGTCGTTGAATGTCACTCATAATTACATTCACATTCTGAAAATGTCACACATAGCAATCTGAAACCTTGGCAGCTATGGTACAGGTGTTGCTTCCATTAAGCAGAATAGGCTCTCGTTCCGAGTGCTGAGACAGTTTAACTACAAGACCTACTTCACTTTAACGGGGAAGACTTATTTTCTTTTTCTTTCAGCGCTCCACGGTGGCGCATGTGATTTCATGTTCTCTCCTCCATCTGCTGCTTTACTCAACAAATCTCCACCATGCTCTCCGTGTAGCTCTTCCCCATGATTCCCAGGGTACTCATTATTTCTCCTCTGCTCCATGTCCCGCACATTTGAATAGCTCCCCCTAAAAGTCCCCCCTCGCCCCCAGCTACTCTATTGCTCCCACACCTCTCTCTGTTCAGAGTTTTTGTTCCACCATGATGCAATCTGCTACAGACCGCTTCTTTCTTTATAATGCATTTTTGTGCACTTTTTCTCGTGTTTTTAAATTACAACTCCAAGATGGGTGTTTGCCACAGTGTCGAGACAAATGAGTGTGAATAAGTGATCACGCTGCGGCGAGCATTTCGGCTTTTGTGCCAATGCTGTTTAGCATCAGGAACAAGCGAAAGCTAAAGTGTCAGTTAACACATTTAAAAGGCGAGACCTGCTGGCTTTGCCAATGCTTGTTCTAAGAGGGCGGTCTGACCGAATAATTCTATATCCTGGGGGGATGGCAAATGCAAGGTCAGGGCTGGAGGCCTCAGGCAGCGCGTTTCAGTGAAAAAAGTATGTCAATCATCTGGGATATAATAAATAAAGCTAGTTCATTTTTATAAGCTACAACTGAGCGTGCACGTAACAAAACATAATTCAATCCATTATTAAAGTCTTTTGCAGCAGAATCACCTTCCTACAAAATGTTAGGCAGAGTCACGACATAGATTGTCTGAGCCACGAGTGACTGAGCTTACCTGAAGTAAGTTATCATTTAAAGATGTGTTGATATTAGTGTCAAACATCTTGTGGATTTGTAACAGCTCCTTCCTGGAGTAGGAGCCATTAGCCGTTGCATTGCTGTCTTGGCCGTGTGGATATGGTCTCGGTGCAGTGCCTTTGCGCATAAATGGGCCACCCATGGTGAGTTTGGCTTCGTTAATATTTCTTAATTTAGTTTTTATTAAGTGTTGCACTTCTAAGCAGCAGTGGTTACATAACCAGCTTATAAAATCTAAATTACACAGTGTGTCTGGTAAAATTTCAATCATTTTTACAACAGTATAGCAGCGCATTACTATATAACAAACAGCCTTAAATATTTCAAATTACTGAAATTTGGACTACTGCCCATCTCTCTCTCTCCGCTTTACCCTTGTCCCCCGGAAGGGGGTATCCAAGAGGAGCGACAATGAGCTTATCCTAGAGGCTGGCTGCATCTGACAATTCAGCCAGAGAATTTGACATCTAAGTGCTGAGTTTTGCATTACCTAAAGAGTGTTTTCAGGGCGAGCAATGCACTTCTCACTAATTGCTTTTTTTAATTATTTTTTTTCAAATCTGTTTCTTCGCATTTAAACATTTAAAGTTATGCAATACAAATAGCGGAGAAGAATAAGAACAGAGCTATTACAGCAACGCCCTGGAAAAAAAGAAATAATCAGTGAAGCAATTCTGCAGCAGTATAGTGTAGCATTTTGTCCCACAGGGCGAAGTTATCCATAATGCCCTGGGTAAGGGGGGAAGAGGGCAGAGATAATCTCGCTTGAACTGATGTACCAATGTCAAACCATCTCTTGTGACACAAATCAAAAGGAGCGGACGAGGGGCACCTCACAGTACCCCAGCTGGCAACTACCACAATGCAAAACACATCACCGAAGCCCCAGACACAGTCGGCCCTAACCACAGGACATGGGGCCCCTCTGGGTCCACTAGAGTTCGGCCAAATCGCAGCCAAAGCATAGGCAGCGACGATCACGTCGCCGGGCAAACTCGGGGCAGAACTAATGACTAGCACTGCATCATCCTCTCCCAAATTGTCCAACATAGCACCTCAGAGCTCCAGATCTTGTCCCCCTTTATAATCCAAATGAACCTTCCGGAGCCGGCACTCTTCTGCCACTGCACACCCCAATAAATTGGCCCGCCATTTAATCCAAGTCAGAAGGGCCAGGCTAGGCTAGTGAATTGCTATACGCCTTCTGGCCAGTACCAGTCCCAGCTGCGCAAATCTGTACTGGATCTTGCTACATTTATTAGGGAAAGGCAGCAGATCTAACAGGTAATGTCGTATTGTTAACTCCGCCTTCACTGCCATCACTGTTTGCACCTCCCACAATATCTCTTCCCAAAAGGGCTGTACCACCCTGCAGTTCAATGTAACATGTCCAAATGCAGCCAGGGACACTCCACACTGCGCACACAGCAGAGCGCATCGGATGAACCCCATGCAGGCGCTGCAGTGTCAGATATTCTCTGTGCAGGTAGTAAATTTGTGTCAACTTACACTTGCCATTGCTTGCCACCTCCTGCACCTGTGCCCAAGCTCGCCCCCACTCCCCCTGTAAGTGGGGACTCCAGATCCCCATTCCAATTGCCACATGCAGACATTACATTTGTCTGCCTATCATTCTTGAGGGCAGCATATAACTGGGAGATGATACCCCTGGCTTAGACAGGATCCAACATCATCTGCAGAACGTGCGACTCACCGGTCTTGTCCGGGAAGGACATCCAGCGCTCCCAGGCCAACCGGGACACACTTGCATATTGCATAAATTACCGCTGACCTAGTCCAAAGTGAATCCCAACCTCCTCCAGGGACATGAAGGTGCAGTTCAGAAACAGATCCCCTGGTCTCTGACAGCCACCCTCGAGCCAGACATCTTTAGAGCCACGCATGCGCATGAGTGGGCACAGCCACCAAATTGGAAAAAGCTTAGTGTAGGGTGCTCGCCTTAGAACCTGCATGACAGCTCTCTCCCATGCCTGGGCAACCTCAGAGATGATTAAGGGGATGCCAGCCGGTAGCCCATGGCCAAGCATAAGAAGCTTGGGGAGATTGTAAGCTGCTCCGAACCGTCCAATAGCACCATTTCCCAATTGGGACTGTCCTCGCACCACAGAGCAGCATACTGGAACAGGCCTGCCAAATAATATAACTGAAGGTCTGGAAGGCCCAGCCCGCCCTCAGCAAGGTTCAGTTTTAAGACCGCACGGCAGACTCTGCTCCTCTTTTCCGCCCACACCAGGGACACGGACAGCCCATCAAGTCGCCGAAACAATGACGGCGGCAGCTCGCAAAATGAATTCTGCATTATATAAAGGAACCTGGGCACCAGGACCATCTTGCTTAAAGCCACCCTGCCTATAACCGGATAGAGATTGTGAGACCATCCATCACGCTACCCATATTCAATTCATATTGTTGGTGTTGGTCATGCATTATCTGCATCCCTAAGTAGCGGACTGCAGAGTCTCCCAAGGTTGGCCCACCGTAAGAAGGTCGGATGCATCAATCTCAGTCAAGGATGCCAGGGGGAAAAGCACTGTCTTATGTTGATTGACATGAAGGCCTGACACACTCCTGAAATCAACCATATGCCGCAGGAAGTGGGTCACCGAGCACCCCGGGTTAGTCACATGCACCAGAGTGTCATCAGCATACATTGACACAACATGTGTCACAGCCCCCACTCATACACCCCAGTCCCTTAGTTCGGTCCTCAGATGTATCGCCAATGGCTCCATGGCGAGTGCAAAAATGAGCGGGGATAGCGGGCAGCACGTCCTGGTATCCCTTTCAGTATTGAACGCATCATAAACCACCTGACCAGTGTGCACCCTTGCACTGGGTGCCATATATAAAAGTCATAGGAATCCCAGACCCAGGCCCATCTGGCGAAACACTTCCCAGGGGTATTCCCAGGACAAGGTATCAAATGCCCTTTCAATATCTAAGGTGATGAGGGCTGCCCGTACCTCCATCCCCCGGGTTTCTTGCATCACATGGGATAGTCTCCGCAGATTCATATGGGTACCTCTCCCCAGCAAAAAGCCACATTGGTCCCCTTAGACCAGACGGGTGACCATGCAATCCAGCCATTGTGAATGGACTTACACAAGTAAGTTAATGTCTACATTGAGCAAAGATAGTGGTCGGTATGAACCGGGGTCAGCAGGGTCCCTGCCAGGCTTCAAAAGCATGATTATTAGGGCTTCTCGCCTGTAGTCTGGTAATTTGCCATGTGATGCACCTCGCAAAAGGTTTCCAACAGCCCAAGGAGTAGGGAAGTTGAGTATGGTTGGAACTATTCAACCGGGAGATCTTTAGGTCCCGGACATTTCCCATGAGCCATGTCCCAGAGGGCCTCCTGCAGCTCTTCCAGTAGTATGTCTTCGTCAAGTCTCTCAGCTTGGGCGTCTGTCAGTCTGGGGACAACGATCCTATTCAAGAAATCCCCTGCCTCGTGCGCGCCAGTGTACGCCGTAGACGTATATACCCCTGCCACGTGGTCCTGCAGCATCAAATTATTTTCTACCTGTCCTACAGCCGTCCCACTATCCAGCAAGTGGAGGGAAAGAATCAGAGGTGGGGGGTCTTTCGCATTTGAGCAGCCAGGCCAGCACATTCCCTGACCAGTCCCCCTCCCAACCCTAATGGGCTGTAATGACATGAGGAACAGCCCCCTTCACCAGTTTGCATGAGTTTTGCTGGATTCTGAGTCGCTGTTTTATCAAAAGGTATTATACACAATTGTTTACCTTGCACTGCAGCTCCTTCATTCTTGCATAAAAACTACTGCAAAGATGGTCCAAGCTGGCATTAGATCATAATGGAAAAAGATTACAACATCTTTTTTTTAAATGCATGTTAGCTTTTTCCCGCTCGTCCGACAGAACAGTTGCATTTTTGTCTCATGAAAGTTTTGCCACTTATAAACACTTCAGCTGAGATCAACTAATGCTTTGCATTGGGTTTGCGTTACTTTTGTAATGTGGACCCAACACAGTGTATGTCAGGATTTACTATCCAATGCAAATCAGGATTTGCTTTGGATGGTTTCCCAAAGGAACACAATGTTGCGCAATGAGCTGCTTTGCATTTCAGTACCAACAAACTATTATAGGGCAACCCTGGGTTCCCATGAAACCACCCAAGGTTTTTTACGGAAATCCCTATCTCCCTATCTACAACCAATCGTAGACAGGGATTTGCGCCAAAATCGCTATACCTCCGCAAGGCAGGCGCAACAAGAAGAAATTCTTACATTTATCCTTGTTTTCCCTTCTTTGCAACATGTGTGCTGCATTATACAGCACACATACAAATCAAGAAAAGTGCTAAAGGATAGATTGTGTACTGAAAGGGTCTCATTTCAGAACACTACTATTCCTTACAGAGTGCATAATAGTGAAAGAGCGGAGAAGGGGCCCATCTCAGACGCCGCTGGGTGGCCACTGAGTGGTCACATCAGAACTCACTTTCAGAACTCACTACCTGCTCCAGGGCTGCAGGGGAGCCCCCATTCCCAGAAAGAGGAGAAGCTGCAAGTTGGCCCTGCCGCCCCTGAACAGGGCAGGGGAACTATCAATAACAGAGCCTGGTCATCCCTCGCAGTGATCGGGCCAGGCTTGTTAATTCATCCCAAGCACAGAGAGCACCGCTCGCCCCCTGGTGACAATCTGCAACCACCACAAGGGAGAGGACTTGTACTCTCCTGCAACAGCCCTGCCTCTCAATGAGCCCACATGCAGGAAGAAGTGAGCTGCCCTACTACTGAATGAAGGGGCACCAGCTCCCCAAGTCCTGCCCTGTCCAGTAAATGAAAACTGTGGAGCAGCAGGCCAGAGCAACGCCAGAGGCAAGGCCCTCCACGGGCCACATCTCACAGACATTTTCCCGAGCCCCGCACTAGGGTGACCAACTGGCATGGGTGCAAATTCAGGACGGTCAGTGTAAAAATTCAGGACAAAGGGTCGAAATTCAGGACAAAAATTCAGGACAGAAGGTCAAAATTCAGGACAAACATTTGGGACAAAACATACGTTTTACAGACATATCAGAGGAGGTCGCACAATGATATATAAGTAAGTAAAGAGACAACCAAAATAAGTACAAGTCAAAATAAGTTTATATAAGGTTGAGTCATTCGTGCACTTCACAGTTTTTCAGTATGCGCGCAGCTTTGCAAACTGCAAAGCGACATCAGGCCCTTTCTGCAATCAAGATTCGTGCTAATGTAACAATAAACATTAAATAGTATTTTTTTATTTGTATGTTTAAATCTTACTTTTAAATGTACAGTGAAATGCTGTTAGTTATTTTATTTTTATTTTCTACAGCATGGCGCCAAGACAAAAGCAGAATGCCTTGCCCCTAGTCTGATGCAGGAGAAGGCACACCACATGCTGTCACTACAATAGGACCCATTGTCATTCTATATGTGCTAATCAGCTGCATTCTCAGAATGACAATGGGCCACTCCACAGTCTGCGCGAGGTCCAGGAGGGGCCGCTGCAGGCAGCCTCTTCAGTTTAAAAGATAATTGCGAGAGGCCCCGAGTGAAAACTTTTAAACTCATGGGGCCTCTCGCAGGGAAACGGCATACCTTCCTGAAATTTCCCAATTTGATTTTAGTATGATGTCTGTAAGGCATCCGTAATTTGGGGACCCCAAATTACAGACGCCTTGCGGACATCATACTAAAATAACGGACGGTCCGTGAAATTTACAGACGGTTGGTCACCCTACCCCGCACTCATGTGAAGGGGACCGGCAAAAGTAAATACAGCATTCACAGCCAGCCACAAGAGTGCGACCTTGGCCAATACAAAGAAATCAGTAAAAGGCATACCTGAGATGGTTGTAGGCTGCGTCCCCGAACCCACCACTTTCCAAACCTGCTAACCTCCATGTGGGAAGGAGAAAATCACTGAGCTACCCTTTGCCTACCAACTGATCCAAGTATCAGCATGAGTGGGAGTAGCTTGCGGCTCCCACCCCCTTGAAGCTATCAGAGCCAGTCAACAAGCCCATTACCAGCACGAGGAGCGCTGCACACCCCCTAGTGGCAGTCTGCCACCACCGCAGGAGAAAAGACCGTTTGGCCTACTGCCGCACCCAGCAGCACCACCAGCACAAGAAAAGAAGAAGACTCTCATGAAGTGCAAAGAGGGCCGCACCAAGGGACTTCATCAATAATTGCAGTAGCCCTGGAAGGAGAAAGCCCTCAAAGAGGGAGAGAGCAGACTGAATGAAAAGTTCTGAGGCCCTGCACCTCCTGATGCCAATAGACAATGTGAGAATCACCCTCCAGTAAAGAAATGAGAAGGCGACCACGTTGCAACCCATCGGACCTCGTAACGCAATTAGGTACTGCACCAAGCCACCGGCTGCCAACACTGTCCTGGTCAGAGACATTGCCAAGGGAAGTCACAGCTGTTCGAGCTGCTGCCTCACAGGCAGGAAGGATCCCTGGAAAAAAAAAAAGAGACCACTGTTGTACTGCGGTGCAGCCAGAGTGCCGCCAGGGTGCACATAGACAATGTATGGCTGCATGAAAGAGGCTATACCAGCCAGCCGCCCCAGCACCGGAGGGCCACCATTGGCCCATCCATGAGAATGTCCTATCAGGTGACCAACCCTGCCGGGTGCACATGACCATAGGCAGGATCAAGTGCAGCCAAAGCGGGATCTCGAGGCACAGGCACTGTGCCATTTGGAGAAGAAAAGGATAAAAGCACATTGCAACCGAGACACCCTGAGCCAGACACCAAACCCCACCATCCTGCACCCTTAAGGTACACAGTGCCCACACCCACTCACCATGCATGACAATGGTGTGACGTCCGGGCGCAAGCACTGCCCCTTTGAGCAAGGGGGAGGTGGAAGGAAGGTTTCCTGCCATCTATGGAGTGGAGCCCCGAGAAGATCCCTGAGGAGGGGATATAAGAAGTGTGGGTGGATGCCACATCGACCTGAAGAGAAAACTTCCAGTCCTACAGACAAGACAGGACCAACGAAAGGTCCATGATGAGAAGAAAACTGGTGACACATGGCCTGACGCCACCTAGCACCAGAAGAAGAGGAGAACACACGCGATGCATGGCGGACGCCACATCGCAAGGAAGACTAGGGAAAGGAAAGGAGTGAAGGGTGTGTGACCAGACCTGTCACACTGAAGAACCTAATGACCACAGGTGTGCATAAGAGATGATCAAGGGTGACAAGACCGAGGTCTCGTGCCACTACATGAGAGTGCACCTACCGACACAAGCAAGCCACTGATGTGGAGTGACGTCACTGTTGACAGCCCAGCATGAGAACCGAAAGTGAGCTGCACGTATGCGTGATCTACCCCACATATCCCAGTGTGACCGTCCGGCCACAGACTCTGGCTGCTTGATGAATGATGGCATCCCTGCTAAGAACCACACATGCCGTAGGAGAAGAACAGCACCAGCAATACACCGAGCTATGGGGCTGCAAAGACCCTCCAGTCTACCATACTCCCTGTAAGTCCTCGCCACGTGTCATACAGGTTGTCTAATGGTAACGAAACCATCATGCCTCGAGCATCATCGTAGCCATTGAAGGAGCGTTTCACCACCAGGGTGGTCCCTTACACCTGTGAACCACAAAGAGACCAATGAGGCACCCCTGGCACCGTGAGGGACCAATCGTCCAGAGTCTATCTGCTAGCCCCACCCGCACATGGGTCCTATTGGCAAGCACACCCGACCATGAGTCATCTACACTTATGGTTGCACAAGTGATTCTGCCGTGGCTCTGTTGGCAGATCTGCAGTGGCCCTCACGTGGCCCACACGCAGCCCAGCACAGTCCACTTGGTCCCGTGGCAACCTATCGGAAAGGGCCTCAAGGGAACCCCCGCACGAGGCATGGACATGAGGCTGCTCCACAGATGGGCACCACGAGGCACCGGGCCTCAGAGGAAAATGTCCAAACATCATTGTCAGGAGGAGGCGGAACACGAGTCCCAACGCATTCTGCAAGACATCATACTCCCTAAACGTATGCACGAAGAGGAAGGCAAAGGTAACCAAGGGGTTAAACCTTTCATCGTCTCCTCTCCTATGCAGACCGAGACGGAACCCGCCCTCTGCGAGAGCCTATCAGCGGCCCTGGAGACCGGGAAAAGGGAGAGCTCGCGAGAACAGAGGGGGAGTCGCGAGGAAGGAGCAGGAAGTAGCTGAAGAGCTGAGGACGCGGAAAGAAGAAGTGAAGAGACTCGCGTCGGGATAAAGCGGAGGACGGTGAGAAATCGATTGAGGTATCCGAGGAAACTGCCACCGAAGAAGACGCCACAGAGGTCTGGAGCGAAGACTGGTGGACGCCCCCAGGAGACGCCTGCTTGCCGCCGCAGCTCTGGAGAGTTGCGGCTTCGGCGGTAAGTGAACGGGATGAAGCAGGGGAGAAGGTCAGGGATCACCGCGCAGAGACAGCGGAATCCCAGGGAGGGGAGTGTGTGTAACCGCCAGTACGAGGGTGGAACGGGGGAAAGTTGAGAATACCCTTTAAGACCCATACGGGTAGATAGTGATTGTATTGCATCATTTCTATAACCAATACATGTTCGTTGGGGCTAAGCGAGAGCAGGTCACACTAGTATGTGTGTAGTGGCCTGAGGTAAGTGGGGTTATTTTTTTAAATATATCTGAGAGTCTGGCAGTGCTTCTATTTTTCTATTTCTTTAAACTAGAGTAACTCAGTGAGGAATGAGCTGAAGGAATCATCCTCATTCCCTCTACATTATTTCCCTAATTTCTTATCTTTGCTTTAGTCTCTTCTTCACCCCCACCCTCTCACCAAGCACTAAAACAGTAAAACCGGGCCTCACACGTTTTCTCACCGGGTGTAGATGATGGTTAGCAACATAAGGGGAATGTAGGTTCAAAACACTTACCACCCATGTTCTCTTTGAGCCTCCTGGGGAAGCTACTCATCGTGTGAAGAAGATCATACAAAGAAAAAGAGGAGAGCCTGTCACTTCCTTAAAGGAGATATCATGTGTATACATTCATATTGTTGCTAAGACTTATCACTGCATAATAAATAAGCCAAAATTGAGAACCGTATACGGCCTCCTAGCTTCTGTTTCCGCCCATCCCTCCGACAATCGTCTATGCCGTCCCAGTACTTACAAGGTTGTCCTTCACGGAGTCAAGACACCTCAAGAGTAAGCTCTGCAGCAGACTCCACCGATGCTCCTGATGCACCCCAATTTGAACTGTTGACCCCCACCCCACCACGCACGCGGAACCGACCAACATTGTATGGGTGGACTTCAACCCAGCCGACATGCTGTCGAAAGGTCCCTTCTCAATCCACAACCGTGTTCGTGCCCAGAATCATCTGGTTAAATAATGGATGTGAGCAGTGATGTCCATGTGCCCCCCAGCTGCACCTGTCTACTTGTCCATTGCTGTTCTGCTCATTGCCTTTAGAGACTGAGAGACTCTGTAGTGTCTAGTTTCTTTAGTTTATTACCACAGCTTGGACTCATTGTCCTTTTGTTTGGATCTTTGGAGGGGTGTGGTGTCCTGTTGGACATGTAACTATTTCAGAGCCCTCCTTGAGGGCTTTCCTTTCAACTACCCCACACCCATTCAACACAGGCGCCACCGCTCAGGTGACCCTGTCAATAAAAGGGCCCGGGCACACATGCTCATGGATAGTTGTCTACTAATGATACTAGTGTCCGTGTCGTCCTTTACGCCGCATGTGGGCCTAGGGCCCGGGGCACAACACTGCTCTCTCCCTTTAACTCAGAACAGGTTAGCAACCAGTCACGGCTGCTGCCTAGAAGCAGCAGTGGGGCGGTTGGAGGTGAAGGGGCGGGAGGGTCAGGCAGGGGGGAAATCGGGTTAAAAAAAATAATCACTTACCTCCCGACCGGCCAGCTGGCCGGCCGCCGCCGCCACTCCTGTGTCCCATCCTCTTTCTGACTTCTTGTGAGAAACAGGAAGCAGGAAGCACCAGGGAGCCCACGCTCCCCACGGCCAATCACAACGGTGCAATGCAGCGTTGTGATTGGTCTGAGCGCCATGACACGGGGCTCAGCCAGGGGCTGGAGGGGTGGGCATGTTCTCCATGCAGGCTGTAATGCAGCCTGCATGGAGAACAGGGAACGTGCACATGACTGTTTTGGGCGGCCCGATAGGGCCGACCAAACAGTCATTGCACACTTAGGAGTGTTCTACCACTCCTCCCTGCTCTGCAGCCCCGCCCCGCCCCTTCACGCAAGCTGCCGCAGCAGGAGGATAAAATAAAATGATAATACCATTACGTTATTATCATTTTATTTTTTCCTTTCTTTTTCTGCTTCCTGGCAGAGGGGCGACGCTCTGGTAGCAAGTTCAGCTGCTGTGTTGCATTACTTTTTTGTAAACCTTTACCACCTTGCTGCGAATAAAAAGCACAAGAAGAACACAATAGAAACCTACTTGTAGGGATACGCAGAGTTTCAGAAAACACCAGAGGATTGCAAAATAAGGATACTGCATGTTAATGTCAAAAATAACATTGCATGTTATTTTTAAGGAGCACAGTAAGGGTGTTGAGGTCTTCAATCTGAGAATGAGTTTATTGAAACAGTCTCCGTTTTGATGAATAAGGAACTCTCCATTCTGAACTGTCTAGTGTGCCATGTCTCTGTGTCCCGATCAATGTAGACAGAGCCAGGCAGCCATCTCGGTATGAAATGCAACCCATCAATCAACAGATGCTGACATGAAAAGTGCATCACCAGCAAGGAAATTGTGGCTGCAAAATGCAGCTGAAGCAAAGCAAATCTCTTCTAGCGCTTCACACAAGCATGTCAAAGGAGGTGTCAGTGTCACACGAGTTTCGGAAGCTTGATTGGAAGACGACTGGAAGTCAGTAATGGAAATATGAAGAAACGCATCAACACTGTCTTCCTTTTTTTTAAATTCTGGCCTTTAAGACAGCCTTAGCGTCTTGTCAGACTACTGTTTTTCCCACAAATTCATACATAATAAACATTCACAGATCTCATCCTTTGATGGGCAAAATTGTCATTCACAGCATGCAGCATGGGTCATTGTGTCAGCCCACTTTACCCATTGGCTCCCTTCATTGTAAGTGACGACAGAAAGCTTCCATATCCATCTAAAAATAGTTTCTTTCTTTTCAGTGCCAAATCTTCTTCTAAAAGTATTTATTTTATTTATTTTAACATTAAATAGCAGCTATTTATTTTCTCTGCAACACCAGCTGACCAGTTTTTCATCTCCTTTTTAGAATTGCGTGGATTTGGCAGAGTTGATGGGAGCATAGTGTGATGTGAGTCGTGGTGGTCTCCTAAGAAATTTCTTGCGCCGTGGCAGTTACTATTTTGCAAATTAAGGGGGTGATTGCGATGGCGGACGGACTTCAGTCCGTCCGCCATCGTGTCGGGGAGTGGGACCGCCAGCCATGCATGCGGCAGTCCCGCACACCAAATTAGGATGCGACCGCCACCATGGCGGTCGCATCTTGCAATTTAACATTGCGGCGGGTGCTGCTGACTGCAGCACCTGCCGCAATGTCAAAAATGCAGGTTGTGCATTTCACAGCACTACGTGGCAGGCACCACACGATGCCTGCCACTTAGTGCTGTGAAATGTAGGGGGTACCCCCCCAGTGCACCCACACCTCCCCCCAACACAAGGGGGGCCCGCAACGGGCCTTTGCCGCCATGGAAAGGCTGGCTGTAGCCAGCATCGTAATTTGGTGGACGGTGCCTGCTAGGGTCCGCCACCATTTTACTTATGCAGACCGCTCCGCCAGGCGATCGTGACGATTGCCTGTGGCGGATCCGTGGTGGGCGGTCTTTGGGCCCGCCACGGTCGCGGTCTGGATCCGCCCACCATCCTAATCTGTCCATCAACTGTTGTTTTTACATTTGTCACCCCGAGTGGGACGGGTATGCCCAGACGTGGGTCCCGTGCTCTCCATGCCACTGGAATCAAGCTATCCTGGCTGAAGAGGGGTGAAACCCCGAAACCAGTCCTAGGATGCTTTTTTCCAGTCCAGGGAGGACCTGGCTTGGCAGTTTGGGCTGGACTGTTCCCATGAGGCACAGGGTCAAGACTGATTTGCATATGGCTGGGTTCAAACTGGAATGGCATGGTGAGCAAAAAAACGATGGATTTAGGCCCAGATCTCTGTAATGGGGTGAATGTATGACATTGTTCTGCATTCTGTCCATCAACTGTTGTTTTTGCTTTTGTCACCCCGAGTGGGACGGGTATGCCCAGACGTGGGTCCCATGCTCTCCATGCCACTGGAATCAAGCTATCCTGGCTGAAGAGGGGTGAAACCCCGAAACCGGTCCTAGGATGCTTTTTCCAGTCCAGGGAGGACCTGGCTTGGCAGTTCGGGCTGGACTGTTCCCATGAGGCACAGGGTCAAGACTGATTTGCATATGCCTGGGTTCAAACTGGAATGGCATGGTGAGCAAAAACGATGGATTTAGGCCCAGATCTCTGTACTGGGGTGAATGTATGACATTGTTCTGCATTCTGTCCATCAACTGTTGTTTTTGCATTTGTCACCCCGAGTGGGACGGGTATGCCCAGACGTGGGTCCCATGCTCTCCATGCCACTAGAATCAAGCTATCCTGGCTGAAGAGGGGTGAAACCCCGAAACCGGTCCTAGGATGCTTTTTCCAGTCCAGGGAGGACCTGGCTTGGCAGTTCGGGCTGGACTGTTCCCATGAGGCACAGGGTCAAGACTGATTTGCATATGCCTGGGTTCAAACTGGAATGGCATGGTGAGCAAAAAACGATGGATTTAGGCCCAGATCTCTGTACTGGGGTGAATGTATGACATTGTTCTGCATTCTGTCCATCAACTGTTGTTTTTGCATTTGTCACCCCGAGTGGGACGGGTATGCCCAGACGTGGGTCCCGTGCTCTCCATGCCACTGGAATCAAGCTATCCTGGCTGAAGAGGGGTGAAACCCCGAAACCGGTCCTAGGATGCTTTTTTTCCAGTCCAGGGAGGACCTAGCTTGTCAGTTCGGGCTGGACTGTCCCCTTGAGGCACAGGGTCAAGACTGATTTTCATATGGCTGGGTTCAAACTGGAATGGCATGGTGAGCAAAAAAACGATGGATTTAGGCCCAGATCTCTGTACTGGGGTGAATGTATGACATTGTTCTGCATTCTGTCCATCAACTGTTGTTTTTGCATTTGTCACCCCGAGTGGGACGGGTATGCCCAGACGTGGGTCCCGTGCTCTCCATGCCACTGGAATCAAGCTATCCTGGCTGAAGAGGGGTGAAACCTCGAAACCGGTCCTAGGATGCTTTTTTCCAGTCCAGGGAGGACCTGGCTTGGCAGTTCGGGCTGGACTGTTCCCATGAGGCACAGGGTCAAGACTGATTTGCATATGGCTGGGTTCAAACTGGAATGGCATGGTGAGCAAAAACGATGGATTTAGGCCCAGATCTCTGTACTGGGGTGAATGTATGACATTGTTCTGCATTCTGTCCATCAACTGTTGTTTTTGCATTTGTCACCCCAAGTGGGACGGGTATGCCCAGACGTGGGTCCCATACTCTCCATGCCACTGGAATCAACTATCCTGGCTGAAGAGGGGTGAAACCCCGAAACCGGTCCTAGGATGCTTTTTTCCAGTCCAGGGAGGACCTGGCTTGGCAGTTCGGGCTGGACTGTTCCCATGAGGCACAGGGTCAAGACTGATTTGCATATGCCTGGGTTCAAACTGGAATGGCATGGTGAGCAAAAACGATGGATTTAGGCCCAGATCTCTGTACTGGGGTGAATGTATGACATTGTTCTGCATTCTGTCCATCAACTGTTGTTTTTGCATTTGTCACCCCGAGTGGGACGGGTATGCCCAGACGTGGGTCCCGTGCTCTCCATGCCACTGGAATGAAGCTATCCTGGCTGAAGAGGGGTGAAACCCCGAAACCAGTCCTAGGATGCTTTTTTCCAGTCCAGGGAGGACCTGGCTTGGCAGTTCGGGCTGGACTGTTCCCATGAGGCACAGGGTCAAGACTGATTTTCATATGGCTGGGTTCAAACTGGAATGGCATGGTCAGCAAAAAAACGATGGATTTAGGCCCAGATCTCTGTACTGGGGTGAATGTATGACATTGTTTTGCATTCTGTCCATCGACTGTTGTTTTTGCATTTGTCACCCCGAGTGGGACGGGTATGCCCAAACGTGGGTCCCGTGCTCTCCATGCCACTGGAATGAAGCTATCCTGGCTGAAGAGGGGTGAAACCCCAAAACCGGTCCTAGGATGCTTTTTTCCAGTCCAGGGAGGACCTGGCTTGGCAGTTCGGGCTGGACTGTTCCCATGAGGCACAGGGTCAAGACTCATTTGCATATGGCTGGGTTCAAACTGGAATGGCATGGTGAGCAAAAAAACGATGGATTTAGGCCCAGATCTCTGAACTGGGGTGAATGTATGACATTGTTCTTCATTCTGTCCATCAACTGTTGTTTTTGCATTTGTCCTAATCTGGCGGGCGGTGAATCATCGTTCGATGGCTGCGGGATCGCCACCGCAGGGCTCGCGGTGGCGGGCTTTCCGCCATCATAATGAGCCCCTAAGCCTTGATAAAATACATGGCACAGCTGAAAGACTTGATATTTTTAAAAAAACACTAGTAAAACGTCCCCATTACTGAAAGTTTTTAAATTTTTAAATTTGCATTGACAACATATGGTGGGCACATTATAGTGGCTGCATGGTTGTTTTTTTTTTTTATTGCTGAGGGATATGCTTGCATTTAAGCATAAAAAAATTGACCAATGCACAAACTAAACAAGGTCTGACCTATTGGCTTTGCCAGTACTTGTTTGGCTTTGTTTTGAATAGGGCATTAAGATAAAGAAATACAGCTGCTGTTTTTAGGTCCGGCCTAGAGACAGGTTTAGGAGCTTTACTAGCTACATGTTATCAAAATAGTTCATAAATAAAAAATACATACCTATATACATACATAGAGGAGCTTGGTTTATCTCACTTCATCTACTGGTCATCCACTGAACTAATCAGCTACTATTCACATTTTGCCTCCACACGCTATAGCATACGACATAGGGCAATGTGTAAGCCCACTTCAGCCATTGGTTCTCTTACCCTTTGATTGATAGCATTTTGATGGTCATGTGCACATCTACCTAAAAAGAAGTGCACTTTAGTGCCGGGAGTCTTGGACCAATAATTTACTTTGCCAATGCTTTTCTTACCATTTTTTATCTTTTTTAAATATTTTTTGAGTCATCATTGTATGTTTTAAATATGTCTTCAGGTTTTAGTAATTTCAAGCAAACAGTGCATTTCCTTTGGCCCAAAAAGAACCATATTTCCTGGTAATTAAAACTTAAAAGGGTGTTATACCTACTCTAAGTACAACAGCCTGCCTGAAACCACCCATGCTGTTAAAATTATATGCAGAGGTTCATGTTTTATTGTCATTTTTTTTTTCATAACCAACTTTTATTGATTTTTGCATCATTCAACAAAACATGACCACAGCCCATCAAGCCAGCACAATAGTATACAACGCACGCGTAACACTCAGTCAGTCCCCACATGGAGTCCGTGGTAAGCCCACCACCTGCCCTAGATCCTCTCGTGTTTGTGAGAGCAGCCTCGGGCTTTGTATATGGGTTATCCCTGCTGAGGACACCAATCTACCCCCGCTCTGCAACCCTACCCCTGAGGGGTCGGGGGGGTCCGAAGATCTCCATTTGCGGGTGATATCCCGCTTGGCCACCAGCATTGCCACCCCAATATAAATATGTTCCATCCCCTGCCCACCCACGTCCTCCAACAACTCCAACAAAGTGACCCTGGGAGAAAGGGTGAGCTGCCGGCCCAGAACTGCAGACAGCTCCCTTCCGATCTACTCCCAAAAGGGAATCAGCCCCGGGCAGGACCAAACTACATATAATAAGTCTGTATCTTGCAGAGAACATCTACCACAGTTGGCCTGGGAGGCCCTTCCAGCTGGGTGGAGCTGCAGGGGAGTCATGTACGTGACGTGCAAGTAGTTAAGTTGGACCCGCCAGAGCCTCGCACCAATCCACATCCTCAGGCTCTCCCACCCAGGTCTCTCACTTATGTCATAGCCTGGGAAAGTGGTCTGGGGCATTGATAACTAGGGAGCAATAAATCAGGTAGATTGCCCCCTTATGTAGAATCCCCATCAACAAGTTAGCCTTGAGTGGACTGAATTCCGGGATCTGCGTGTCGGGGGGTATTAGCCCAGAGAGCGTGTTGCAGTTGCAGGTACTTGTGGAACTGGGTAAAGGAGAGTTGATAATGCTCCTGCAGCTCCCAAAATGCCTGTACGCCAGTGCCCGCCCAAACATCCCTGAGATTAGTGATAACTATTCTGTCCCACCGCACAAAGCCCTCTAGACCCGCAATGTGGTGCAGCCCAGTGAGTCTACGATCCCAGCCCATAATGCGGAGCGCCGCCCTCCAGCACAGTAGCACCACTCGGGTACACTTAGGAAGGGACCAGGGAATCTGGGCCCCTTAGAGCAGGCCCATCAGACCATCCAGGTTAAGCAAGGCCAGCTCCACCCAGAAGGTGGGGGTCGTACTAACCCCCATTAAACCAGTCATTGAGCGCAACCAGTTACAAAGCCAAATAATAAAAATATAGACTTGCCATACCCAGCGCTCCATCATAGGTGGATTGTTGACAATTGACAAATGCCACACGGCCCAAAGGAGAGTGTAGCTCAGCAAAGCAAGGGACCGGAACCATCGCCTAGGAATTGGGTGGGGAAAGCTCAAAATAATATACAAAAATTGGGGCAGGACCATCATTTTAAAAAGGGTCCCCCTCCCAGGACATGCAGCGGTAGATGGCCCCACTTCTGCAGGTCCCCTCTCATTCTAGAGCCTAGAGGGGTCAGATTAAGGCTCCAAGCCAAGACTGGGAGACATGAGATTTAAATACCCAGATATTTTAGGGACAAGTGGCGTTAAGGGATCGCAGAACTCCAGGAACAGCTACTCGCGTCCCCGGCAATGGGGACCAACAGGAATTTGGAATAATTCACCCAGAGGTCGGTTGACTCCCCATATATTTGCAGGACCTCCAAACATCGTGGACCGAAGGTCTGTGGGTTTGCAAAGGACATCAAAATGTCATCTGCATATAGCGCAATGCACTCTTCCGGGCCCTCGTCCCAAGACCATCCCTGAATACGAGCATCGCAGTGAATGAGGCATGCCAGGGGCCTGATCGCCAAGGCGAATAAAAGAGGAGAGAGAGGACTGCTCTGCCGGATGCCTCTATGGATAGGGAATGGAAGGGACAGGACATCGTTGACCCGGACCAGGGGAGTTGGGCTGGCATAAAGAAGGCCAACAAGGGTACGAAAGCGGAGCCCCAACTCGGCTCTCTCCAGCACTGCACTCAGGAAAAACCAATCATTGGTATCAAAGGCCTTCTCAAAATCCACCAAGAGCAGAGCTGAGGGACATCGAAGGTGGTGGGACTAGAAGAGGGCCCCTTGGACTCACCGAATACAATGCCGAGTGCCGCAGACTGGCATGAATCCACACTACTCTGGATGGATCAGAAAGAGTAGAGTGTGGCACAGCTGGTTAGCCACGACTTTGGCAAACACCTTAACATCCGAATTAATAAGAGAGATAGGCTGGTATGAGGATCATCTATCCAGCGGCTGGCCCAGCTTAGGGATCACTACAATCCTAGCTGTATCCAACCCGAGGGGAACATCTCCCAATCTGCTGCCTCATTGTACATCGTTAGCAGGTGGGGAAGTAGGAGACTCCGGAATATCCAATAGTATTTAACCTTAAACCTGTCTGTACCAGGAGTTTTCCCTGGAGACATATCCGAGAGCGCCTCCCTGATCTCTTCCACCATAATTGGCTGGTCGAGGCACTTAGCTAAAGACAGGGAGATTGAAGCCAGCTGAATATCATGCAGCACCGGGTGCGCAGGCTCATGAAGGGGCCTGGGTGCACTCACATATAATGTATGGTAGTAATCTGCAAAGACTCGCGCAACAGCAAGAACCTGCTCACACAGTCAATGGCATCCCTCAATGTCCATAATCGAGGGCACCACCCTGGAGGCGACCTCCCTGGTGGCCAGCCAGTAGAGAAGGTTCTCTGACTTATCCCCTTGTTTGTAGACCTTTTGTGTCAATATTCTACAGCATTGCCTGGTTTCCTCCAGGGAGACCTGATGCAAGCAAGATCACGCCAACACCAGCTGGCGGTCAAGGTCAACGGAAAGCCGCTGTTGCGCCCTCCACTCCAGGGAGTGACTCTTGGCCTCCAGAGTCGCCATCTGCATCAGCTTCTGCGCCTCCTTATCTCGAACATACCCCTTACCCAAACCTCTAAGGGTAGGTTTGCTGACTGCTCATAATGTACCAGCCCGCTCACCTTGCAGTAAGAGAAGATCTCTGCTTCAATAAAATCGGAGCAATCTTGCTCAGTAAGATTCCAAGCGATAATATGCCACATGGGTCACAGTGGGGAGGCCAACCTGAAGCAAAAGGGGGGGTATGGTCTGAGATTCCCTGGGGGAGGGCCTTGATGCAGTGGCGGCTCCTCCGCTAAGGCAGAGGAGCATCGCGCCACTGCCATGAAGCAGCAAAGGAAAGGAAGAAATAAAATGATAAAAACGTAATGTATAACTTATTATCATTTTATTTTGTCCTCCTGCTGTGGCAGCTTGCGTGAGGGGGTGGGGCTGCAGATCAAGGGAGGAGTGGTAGAACACTCCTAAGTGCGCAATGACTGTTTGGCCGGCCCTCTCGGGCCACCCAAAACAGTCATGCACACTTTCCTTGTTCTCCATGCAGGCTGCATTACAGCCTGCGTGGAGAACATGCACACCCCTCCAGCCCCTGGCTGAGCCCCATGTCATGGCACTCAGACCAATCACAACTCTGCATTGCAGCGTTGTGATTGGCTGCGGGGAGATTGGGAGCCCTGGTGCTTCCTGTTTCTCCCAAGAAGCCAGGAAGATGACGCAGGAGAGGCAGCCGGCCAGCTAGCCGGCTCGGAGGTAAGTTTTTTTTTTTAGCCAACCCCCACCCCCCCCCCCCACTGCCCCTTCTCCCCTCACCTGCCCCACTGCTGCTTCCAGGTAGCAGCCGCAACTGCCTCGATCACTGAGAGCTGGAGGACATCCACCGACAGAAGCTAGATCCGGTGAATGCACGACAGGGTTTTGTGGGCCGCTGATGTGCGAGTATAGGCATATTCGCGGGGGTCCCACGTTTGCCATGCATCACAAAGCCCCATGGAGTCTGCCCAAGTTGAAAGCTGTCTGGGGTGTGTCTGAAGCCCCGGCCACAGAGAGCTGGAGGCATCCATTTTGGGTTCAGGCACGGCATTGAAGTCCCCCCTCACCACAGTGGCACATTGTGGGAGGATTAACTGGATCAACCCAAGGGATTGTGGCGTGTTCTGGATCTGAAGCTGTGGAACGTAAACCGATAGGAAATTATATTGCCTGCCCCCCAGCCGATGTTCTATCCCCACGTATCTCCCCTGGGGGTTGATGTGGGAAGCAGATATCACCAACTTAACCCCCTCTGCAACAAGAAATTCCCCCCTACCTCCCGGATCCTCGGGAAAACCCTGTGTGATAAACTCCATCATGGCCAAAGTGGCATAGAAAGGGACTGTGTATACCCAGCAGGTGGGCTTCCTGAAACAAAAGAACTGCCAGCTGGAATCGCTTAACATACCGGAGGATGGTGGATCTCTTGATAAGAACCAGCAGGCCGTTGATGTTCCAAGACAGTATCTTAACTGCCACCATCAAGACAGAAAGGCAATTGGGTCAAGCCCTAGTACAGGGACTCCTGCAGGCCTGGTGAGAACATAACCACATGTGGGGCACTGGAGACACCTATTCAGACTGTATGACTGGGGTGGATTAAGAGTGCAAGTGAGCTGTGTGGTCAAACAAACTAAAACAAACATAACATCCCACCCACCCCAACTTCCCCCACCCCATACTTTTATAACTTAGGCTTTTTATTGCAAACCTTTGGCCACCATGTTTAGTAAGTGTTTTTTTCTTCTTTTTGTGGCATATGCTTGCAAAGAAAATAATAAATTAATCATAGGACAAACTTGCCCAGGGCCAGACCTATTGACTTTGCCAATACTTGTTTCATTTGCTCTCAGTTTTGCTGCAAGTATCATTCTGTGAATCATGAAGTGGCATTGTTCCCCTGCCCAGGCCTCAAGATCAAGAATTCACATTTGCTGGGTCAGTTTGGTGCCCTTTGTTCATGATGCCCTGGTTGTCCTTTTGGCCTTACTTAGCTTTAGAGGTATTCCAGGTTTTGCAGTAGAGCCCCACAGAAGTACAGGGTGCAACATACCATCCTATTGAAACTGCTCTATTTCTTCCAGACCCATTCCTTACATATCCTGGCAGTAGGCAGACAGAACTTCTTGGACAGGCGGATTGACATCAGGAGAAGGGCACCCTAGTCATAGATGGTCATGCACTTAGGAAAGCATCAAGTTATCAAGTATTTATACAGGAGCAGCTCGTCCATGAAACTGTTAGTGTGGTGGACAGCCACTTCCGCACCTCCAGCCAGCCACCACTAATGCAGTGGTTGTATTGTTTCACAGGGAGCTGTTATTCTAGAACACTCTGGTAAAAAGATGTTGCTTTTTAGTCTCAGCCCAATATAACCAAGTTTGACTTGATGCCCTTCTCTTCGGCACATCGACAGTTGCCATTTTGAAGCTATGGAGGGTGAGAGCAGGCCATCAAGGGCTCAATCACCAAAGCAGAGGTTTTGTTTTTTTCTCTGCTCCGGGTGCCTTACTGATCATGCGTGAGCATTGGCAGAGTACCAAGCATATGTCCTGTTTCCTCACAGCATTAGCTGAGCGTGACTGGAATCAGGTAGTGCCTTAAGGAAGCAGGGACCTGGGCTGCTAATGGAGACAAAAAGGAGAGACCCGCTCACCAAAGTAAATATTCATGAATGGAGAATGGGGCAGAACCACCCACCATTTTGAAAACCCTTAACCGGAAATGGAGTAACAATGCCTCCCGTAAATGTTTATTGGCTCCTTGACACTCAAAAAAGGAGAGATCCTTCTGCCAATCAAAAAACCAACCTAAAACCTGGCAATTTAACTAACAGAGAAGATAGAGATCAGGAAAGGTGTCAGACAGGGATGTGTCCTGGCCCCAACATTGTTTAGCTTATTTATTAATGGGGCTGTCATGAACCTGAAGCTATGTAAACATGATGCCCCTAGAGTAGCAGGCATACCAACCCCAATATTAATGTTTGCAGACACCCTACTGATCTCCCGCACACCTATGGGCCTTCAATCTCAACTGAATGCTTTCATCACCTTCTGTGGGGAAAGAGGGCTAGAATTGAACTCCTCCAAATCTAAAGTCATGATGATAAACCCCCATAAGAGGTGTAGAGGTACTGTGACTGTGGAGGGCCGCACCCTTGAGGTAGTCCATCATTTTGCCTACCTTGGGGTTAGGTTAAGTAACACTCAAGCATGGGCCCCACAGCTGGAAAAAAGTAAAACCACCCTACACCAGAAAGCCTTCGCCATAGCTAGACGCTATAAGGCTGCATCCGGAGGACCCGTAGCACCGGTCATGGCTATATACAAAGCTACGGCTGTCGCGTCAGCACTATACGGAGCCAAGATTTGGGGGTATGCCGATGCAGATAGGCTAACCAAAACAGAAAACAGGTTTTTAAAAACACTTTTTAAACTTCCCCAAAGCTCCCCCGTAACGCCACTACGTCTAGATTTGGCCCTCAATCCCATCCATCTAATAGCCGTCCTAAAACCTTTGCTATATTGGGTTAGATTATGGTCCACACAACAATTGGTATCCTATAGAGAGTGTATCAAAGACCTTCTGGCCCTTGATAGCAAAGTAAGGATACCGTGGCTCAAACACATTCAAGAATTATCACATAGAATTGGCATGAGCGATCTATGGACAGCACCCGATTCTATAGTAAAAGGTGACACTGCAAGAGTCAAACAGTGTTATTGGGAGGCAGTTATAGCTCAAACGTGGGAAGTGCACGAAACAAATACCCTTACAGGCAGGTTTCTTAATCACGAAAGTGCACCACGGTTTGAACCTTACATGAATAGGATGTACCCGCACCAATCAAAATGTTTGTATGTTCGATATAGGTGTGGGGTTTTGCCCCTAAGATCTCACACTTTCAAATGGTCAAATGTATCCCCCAAGACTAATTTTTGCCCAACTGCCCAAACATAGTGGAAACAGAATCCCATTTTTTGTTATTCTGTCCCTATCACAGGATAGCCCGAAAAAAATGGTTGTTGGCAGCATGTAATACTATGGGTGTTAGGCTCTACTGGGAAGCGGAGAGACTTTTTAAGAGTGATACAAGAGAACTCTTAGCTCTTGCGGTCTCCCGATATTTGCATACCGCTTGGGCCTTAAGGAGGAAGGTCATTCTTTTTTAATTCTCTTTTTATTAAACAATCGTGACGGTACAGTGACAGGCCACAAAACCACTCAGCAGTGACATAGCAAGAAAGGGTATCTATTCATGATTCACAACTTACATCGCAGTGAAGTACAGCACTAGACAGGAAAATCATCAATATCAATGGCATTCTTGCGCAATTCAACTGAGGGAGAGATACAAATTTCACCTCGGGATATATTCCACTTTGCCCATTTATGATCCCACTTAGCAGGACACCCTCTATGTTTAAACACATCCTTCTCCGCAATCATGGCATTGTCCATATCATTGGCCCATTTTGAGTGTTTCGGTAAAATTCTGGTCCCCCAACCCTGGGCTATATTTCTTTTGGCCAGAGCAAATCCCAGAGACGCCCATGTGCGTTCTGTTTGAGTCAGGTCCGTGGCATCCCATACATTCAAAAAACAAAGCTGTGGGGAGGTGGTGATGGCTTTCCCACACACCCTCGCTAATACAGAGACAATTTACTCCCAGTAAGGCTGTAACTGCGGGCACTCCCAGACTATATGAAAGAAGGTCCCCTGGAAGCGCACCCCCTGAGACAGCAAGATTCTGGTTAACGGCCCATCCTAACCAGTACGTGTGCGGCTAGGTAGGTTCTATGTAGAATTTTGAGCTGGACGAGCCGGAGACGCATGGGGATGGCAACCTCCCGAGGGGAGGAAAGAGCTTCCTGCCAGTCATCATCCTCTAAGTAACCAAGGTCCGTTTCCCACAGTTGCCGAAGACGGATCAATGGATAAGGTTTATTGTTCAGCAGTTTGCGGTAAGTGAGCGAAATTGCGTTACTTGTCAGGGGCTCGGTCAAAAGTCTATCTTCCAGCGGGGAGCACCACTAGTGACAACAGGGGTAATGGCATGTCGAATATGAAGGTAACAGAATGTCTCCGACCCGGCCAGTTGGTATTCTCGTTGGAGATCGGCGAACGATATCATGGCATTTCGCTTCCAAAGGTCACCCACTGAAGAAAGTCCAATAAGGTCCCATTTGTCGAACCCCGGACACCTACTCAGCGTACCAAGCCGTTCGGATTCCCACAGGGGAGTGAGCAGTGTGATTTTATTATGCCAGACCAGTTTCTTAGTTACAATATGCCAGAGCATCACTGTGTGGGCGGTGGGGCCTGTAAGGTGTAATCTCCTGGGATTGGAATAGAGTGCACGCTGGTAACCTCCCTTAGACAATAACCATCTATCCGTACGTAATGCCGGCTCCTGCGGAGGGGCAAAAACCCACTGATTTACCACTGCAAGCTGGGAGGCCCAGTAATATTGTTTCAGGTCAGGTAACGCAATCCCCCGTCATACCACCCGCTGGTGAGTTTGTGTGTCGCTATGCGTGGACATTTCCCGTCCAATAAGAGATTCCTGACCTCACCCTCCACACAGACAAAGTAGGCATCGGGGACTTTGTGAGGAGTGTTGTGTAATACGTATAAAAAACGAGGGAGAGCTAGCATTTTATACAGCGCCGCTCTGCCTAGTATAGTGAGGGGCAATGTCCGCCAGTGAATTACATCTTTCCGGGAATCTGGCCGGGGGGCTGGAGGTTAGTATTATAAAAATGGGTCGAGTGGAGTGTGATATAAATACCAAGATAGCGAAAACCCTCAACCACCACTGTAATAGTAATGAATAAAACAGACTTTGCCCAGTTAATGGTGTAGCCAGAATGGGCGCTGAAGAGTGCAAAAATGTGCAGGATTCGGTGTATCGAGGCCCTAGGGGCCGCCACGTATAACAAGACATCATCCGCATAGAGGGTGATTCTGTCCTCATGCTGATCTGTCCACTTCAAGCCCCTAATCATAGGGTCACCCCTGACCCAGGTCGCCAACGGCTCCAGCAGTAGAGCAAAAACGAGGGGCGAAAGGGGGCAACCCTGTCGCGTCCCTCTCCCTAGGCAAAAACTCCGGGAGGTATGCTGATTTACGACCACCTGCGCTGTGGGATCCGTATACAACAGCCGAACCCACTTAATAAAATTAGGGCCGAACCCCAGTCATTCAAGGAGGGCGAATAGATAGGGCCATTCAATGGTATTGAATGCCATTTTTGCATCCAGTGATATTGCGGCATTCTGAAGGATAGTGTCGGTTCTCCCCAGCGCTCCGTGTAAGCGTCGAAGGTTGAGGGTCGTGTTACGGCCAGGCATAAAGCCTGACTGGTCGGGTGGACAAGTTTGCATATGATTGGAAGGAGGCGGTTGGCTAAAACCTTAGCCAGGATTTTAACCTCGGCAGTCAACAACGAGATGGGGCAGTAAGACTCACATCTCGTGACCGATTAGCTCGGTTTGTGTATGACGACAATAGAAGCTAGCATCAACTCTCTGGGTAGGGAGCCCGAATTGTAGCTTTCTACATACATTGCGTGTAAAGCGTGCGTTATCTTAGATGACACTAACTTAAAAAATTCTATTGGGAGCCGATTGGGGCCCATCGCCTTCCCCGATTTAATGCCGCTGATGGCAGTCGCGAGTTCCTCCTCGGTTAGATCCCCCTCTAAGGAGTCACGATCATCTGGCGTAAGGACCGCCACCGGAATAGTGGCGAGAAGGTCTCGTGAGTCCTGCAGAGTGGTGTGAGTGGTAGAGGAGTATATGGAAGCGAAGTAGGAGGCGAAGGTCTCGGCGATGTGCTGCGGGTCTGTCACTAAGTCCCCTGCGTCCGTCTCTATAAGGGGCACCCATCTCTGAGCCATCTCACGTCTCTCCAAACAGGCCAGCATCTTACCAGTAGAGACGCCTAATTCGTATATTCTGTGAGCAGTTGCCTTGTGTTTAGCCTTGGCTGCCTCCCCCGCTAATTGACGGTAATTTAGGCGTTTAATACTCAGTGTATGGGCAAGTCGCTCATCGTCGTTCGTCGCCACCTCATCCTCTAGGTCTCTTATCTCTTGTTCTAGGGTTACTAATCTAGCCGTCCGTTCCTTCTTATGTCCCGCCATCAGTGAAAGTGCCTGACCCTTAATTACTGCCCCAAAAGCCCCCCACAGTGTACTACTGGATTGAACTGTGTGTGTATTTCGGTGAAGTAATGATCCACACCCTTGGTAAGAGCACTTCTGACCTGAGGGATCTTCAGACTCCATGGATTGATAGATAAAGTGAGGCGGCAGCGTTCGTGGGCTAAAGTCAGTTGAGTCAGAACCGGAGAATGGTCTGAGATACCGCGAGCCAGAGATGTAGTGTCACTAAAGTTGGGGAGATCGTCAGTGTGCGTAAGCAGGTGGTCAATGCGGGACTGGCTACCATGAGCCCCGGAGTGAAAAGTAAAACTCCTAGTTAGGGGGTTAAAATGGCGCCGGAGGTCTACAAGGCCGAATGCCATGAGGAAATCCTTCAGGGGGGATGTGTCATGTGGGTCAGGTCGAGAAGGCCGCCGGTCTATTCGGACATCCAATGCAAGGTTGAAATCACCTCCCAATACTAATGTGCCAACCGGAAGATCTAGTTGTAGTTTGCCCAGGTCAGACAATGTGGACGCCTTAAGCGCCGGAGGGACATAAATTGAGATGATATTTAGGGGCTTCCCCTCCCACGTGCCCGTTAAGGCAGCGTACCGCCCCAGGTCATCGACCCAAGTGTTACGGATCACAAAGGGACACTGTTTACGGATTAGGATGCCCGCCCCTCTGGACCTAGATGTAAAACCGGCATGTACCACTAACCTGTAGCCCCACCGGTCCAGTCCCTTACAGCTATTTCCATGGAGATGCATCTCCTGGAGCAGGGCGATATCTGGGGTCTGCCTCTTAAGATATTGGAGTACAACCCCGCACTTCAGTTTATCGCCCAGACCATTCACGTTCCACTTGAGGATGCGGAGATTTCTCGTCATGTCGCGATCAGGCATATTACATGTAAATGATGTGAGATGTCGCCTGTCCAAGTCGCAATTGTGTACAATAGGGTGCGATGTATCAAATCTACGTGCTCTGTGTGCTCCTGTATATACGATGTGAAACAAGTCACTACCATCACACAAAAAACAAAAAACCCACAACGTTCAGTACAATGTAAACAAACCCCCCCTCACCCCACACCCACCCCCACCCTGCCTCCCTGCACGACGGGCACAGAACCTCCCGCCACCCCAAACTTGCAGAGTGCCTTTCGCCCACCCTCAACAGTGTTAGGAACGTGATCCAACCCCACTCCCTGGGGCATCGATTCGTGTGGATACCCGTACCCCTAACATTCGACCCCCTAGTATGTAGGTAAGACATATCACGTGATACTCATCAAAGAACAAAGACAACGATGCCACCTTCACAGGAAGCAAGTACAATTGCAGAGCTGAACATTACAGGATCCATATCGTGCACGAGTTCTAATGTAAGATGGGTTGATGACAGAACAATCTATGTCAAGCGAGGCCCAGCTCAACTAGTCATGTTAACCAAAGACCAGTCACACCCCTTTTTGAACCACCGATCTCTATCCTGCTGAATCCTGTGTTGCTGATTCACTGCCCGACTGGGACCCAGGCTGCTGGCTCGACCTGCCGTTATTACCATTTTCGCTGGCGGGCTTACGATGATGCTTACCAACTGTTCGCCAGCCGTCGAGCCAGCCCCAAGCATCCTCAGGTCTAGTAAAGAAACATACTTTCCCTTCAGATTCCACTCGCAGCTTTGCGGGGAACAGCATGGCGTATTTAATTTCCTGGTCCCGCATCGCACGCTTCACGTCCAGGAAGCTACGACGTTGTTTCTGGACCCGTAGAGTAAAGTCTGGAAAGAAGGTAACTTTGCTATTGTCTATGGCCAGTGGCGGGGCCGCTCTCGCCATCTGAAGTATGGCATCCATGTCGCGAAAGTTAAAGACTCTAGCCAAGAGAGGTTGAGGCGGCGCACCAGGCTTGGGTCTTCCCCCCGGCACCCGGTGCGCTCGTTCAATCGAAAAATATTTGGATAGTCCCCCTGGCTGGAGGTGCTTGAGTATCAACTCCTCGACAAAGAGGTCCGCCGCGTGTTCTTCGGCCCGGTCCGGCACTCCTAAAATGCGGATATTATTGCGCCGCATACGGCCTTCATAGTCGTCAAGTTGTAGCGCCATTGCATCCTGAGTAGTTTGGAGTTCAGCTACTTGGGTTTTGAGAAGGTCAGTATCGGTTGACAGATCTTTGGTCGTGAGTACGACAGCATTGATGCGTTCAGACATTTTCTTCATATCCGCTCTTATCAAAGAAACTTCCAAGGCGACGGTATCAATGCGGCCTTCCAGGGAGGTGCGCACCCACGTTATAGCTGTTAAAATGTCATGTAGCGTGGGGTTGATCTTTGCTAAGTTTGGGGTTAGATTGCTTCTCCCCCTGGCCTTTCTGCCATGCGAATCTTTCTAGCTTTGCTTGAAGCGTGCCTCGACCGCTGCTGCCGCTCGTCATGGTGTAGCCGGTGGGTCGGGTGTATCAGAGAGGGGACCGGGCCGTACTAGCTACTCACCGCCGCCTGCTTGTGAGACCAGCCCACACCGGCCTGTCGGTTTCCGCCAGCAAGGCCAAGACCTGGAGATACCGTTATTTCAGAAAAGGCCCACACCAGTTGGGGAGGGGGGGGAGAAAGCACAGGTATCCTGCGGGGAGCAACACCAGCTGTCAATACTTAACTGTGCCAGAAATATTGACCTGCGGTCAGACGAGCAATAGACTCCAGCTCCCCTCACCTCTCAGCGAGTTGATATGGCCACCGCTCACACGGCCGATGCGCTGGAGGCCAGCTGAATCCAAGCGTAGCTTTCGCCCCCACCGCCTGAAGTGCTGAATGTCCAGGGCCCCTTGGGCGTCACCCCCACACCGCGGTCCTCAAATTAGTGCAGACTCCGGTCTGCTCCGCGTTGTTGCGGCACCTCTCCCCAGCACCGCAGCTGCCCAAAATGGCATCGAGGTCCACACCCAGGGCCTAGTCCCCAACAGAGGTACTTGATGTGTTCCCAGTGGCGCAATAAGGGTACACCGCAGCCGCGATGCACAGCGCCTCGCTTTTCGGGGCCCAGGGCGATTAAGGAGGCAGAATGCGCAGTGTTGGCGCTGGGCTTGTGGGTCCCAGGTTATGTCCAGGAATAGGGGCTAGTCCGGACCGGCCCGCAGAACCGGATGGAACAGTGCGGAACTTCACGGCCGGCTCCGATGCTTCTGAGCCCGTGGCCTGTTTTACGGTGAAATACGTGGACCGCCGCCGGCCCGTGGGACACTCTGGCAGTCGATCAGATCATTGTTGGGGGACGGCGGGGGGCAGCGCACTCACCGACAACACCATCGATGCTAGGGATCTCAGTGCGGCCCCTCTGTCGCAGGCACGGGCCTCGAGTCTTCTTCGCAGCCGCGGTGTAGATTGGGTGCGTGCAGCCGGAGAGCGTCGTGGCACGCCCCCCGGCGCCGCAGCACAGCCCCGGTCACTTTCGGCCACCTGGGCACCTCCGATCAAGGCAGTCTTCGGCCCAGCTGATGGGCACGTTATCGGGGCGAGGTGAGCTCCGCCACAATCAATTTCGTTCGGGGCAATCGATATTATTCAGGATTTATCGGGAGTGGCGCGACGGAGCGAAGCTACCGTGCGGCCATTTCCCACGGCAGTTGGCCACGGCCCCAGGGGAAGGTCATTCTTAATTCCAAAGTATGATGGAGCTCGACAAATATTAGCACTAGCAACGCACTATGTACATTCCTCTTATTGCAATCATATGAATTTTCTTGACGGGTGATAACTGCATTTGCACAATTTTATACTGGTTGCCTTGCCACCTGGTCAATGTATTCCTTCAGGTGCAGTTTTTCTACTTTAATTGCTAATACATATGGATTTTTATTCTCTTTTACAACTGTGTAATTGTACAATGATGTTTTTATGATTTTCTAATTGTCAAAGTTTTAATGTATTTTAGAGTATTTTTGATGTATTAATATGATGTGTTTTATGGGCTGTGCCCGAAATAAACGATTTATATATTTAAACTAACAGTCTTCATACTACCTATCTAATGGAGCAGTCACCTTTAACTATATATCAACAACAATAACCGACTCCTGCAAGGCTACCAGCACTTTTCAGACACAGCTGCAACACCGAAACAGGTATAATCCAAGTTTTGGATGATGACTTTGACGTCATAGACACCAGCGACCCTGCCTCCAATCTTCCTATATCTCTCACATCTTTTGACACAGTCACCCATCTAGCCCTGAAAAACATTCTGTCAACACGCTGTCGATTTGATGTCATTGTATTACACTGGTTCTTTTCCTAATTTTCAAGCCACCACCTGTTTATACAGCTGGGCACCTGCAGACCCCTGCTGTGATCAGTAATCTGTGGTGCACCTCAAAGATCTATAGTCTCCCCAATGATCTTCAATATGTGTTAAGTGCAACACAGAAGACTTGCTGTGCACAATGATATCAAGATTGACTAGCTTGTGCACTTTACCAGAAAGTCTCCACTGTCAGGGATATATACCAACACAAAGACTGCCCATCCTCATCCAAACATGGATGTCAAGTGCCTACTTTAAAGTGAATTTAGCACAACATTAATTCATACTTGTCACTGTACTGCCAGACAATCACATACAGGAAAAATGCTCTGACATGAAGCTGGATATGGATATATATCCCTTATTTCTTTAAACAGAGTGTCATTTATATTTGTTGCATAAAATAAAGTTTCATAAAGCCACAATAATGGGCATGGGCTTACAGACCTATGTCTGTAAGTCCATTATTGTGGCTTCATGAAACTTTAGATTTAGAGTTTGGTGGAGGGTGTAATTACATCGCAATTGTGTACTTTCTCCACCAAACGCTTGGTCCACCCGCCTGATTTACAGGTGGGTGCACCTTCCCTATCTTGACAACGGCACCTACTCTGGGTCGATCGCGGAGATAGTGCTCTAACGTGCGTTGGAGGTTTGGCGATTCAACCGCTTGCTTGGCCGACTTAGAGTGGGTGGCCGACTGGCCAGTTTTCACTGTCCGTTACTGCTGGGTAAAACCTTGTGGTAAGGGATACTGAAAATGTTTAAATGACCCCCACACTATGTGAGACCACCCCTTACATTTTGATTTTTCAAAAACAAACTCCGGGTTTGGGAGCTTGTTTTCGAAAAAAACAAAAACATGTTAAAAGTCTGATAAATGTCCGTTAATTTGACAATACCACCCGCCAAACTTTTAACACATTGAGAGGATCCACCATGATGGCGGTTCCTGTCAGTGACTAGAGATGACCACAAGGCCAGCGGACATCTGTCAGTGCAGATGAGGGGTGCTTTTTCTCCCCATTGGATTACAAGCCATACTCAACACTCTAAATCAGGCCCATAGTTCTTCTGTTATATGTTTATGTACTTTTAACTTCATTGTCTTCTTTTTAAGTGGCAGGAAGAGGAGATTTAGTGTTAATTTTAACATTGAAACAGCCACCATCCAAGAAAGATCCTATAAGTTTAATAAAAACAGCATATGGCAAGGAGAACTTTGAAACAGTAAAGAGTAATTTTTTATCCAGAGTATGTTTCTTGGTAAACATTTGCATGCAACATCTGATCGGAAATAACCCTTCAGCCTATCCAAAGCATGCTACTTAAGCAATTACATTGGTGCTAATTCAGCTCGGTTCTTTATTTCTAATTTTGTGAAGAATTTTCAAGGTGGGTCAGGGTCAGGGTGTGGGTGATACAAAAGTAGCATTTCCCATTTTAAGTCCCATAGGAATTTTTGCTGTCCACTAGAGCGAAAAGTGATGATAAAATGACATCAAAAGTTCCTTTTTGGTGTAGGTTAAATCTATACAGTATTTTTTTGGGAGAGTTGTGTTACAAACAAGTGCCATGCGGGCTTTAAAGTGTTTCACATTTATATTTGGACCATAAATGTGAAAACTAATTGCCAGGCAAACAGGTTGCAAATGACAATTAGAATTTTAAACGATTCGCTGTGAAATTTGATTTGTTGTCGGCCACATTTGGTTCCATGGACTCAAAAGAAGAACATAGAGCGTTAGGATTAATTATCTGCTGCAAAATGTTTTTTTGTTGTGGCCACTTTTTTCTGTATGGGAGGAAACACTACCACACACGATCCCTGCGTCAAGAAAAAAATTCAGACTGGAGCATGGAATGGATTACACCCTGACATCAGGATGTCCACAGCGTTAAACTCTGGGTATCTAATAAAAACGTTCCTATAGTGGAATTCAAGACCTCTGAATGAGGACCACAAGAACAGAACATGGCCCCTTTGACTGCTGTTAGAGTAGTAAAATACATCAATTATCAGGGTTCATTGGGCCCCTCAGGGTTCCATGCCCCAGTGCCACTGCACCTGCTGCACCAATGGTAGCTACACCCCTCAATGTAATAACAATGTCCTATTCAAAGATGACTACATCTTTAAATATGTAAAGGTCACTCAAAGATGAGCTCTGATATTTGTGGACAATACATGTGGTTTGCAGGCTTCCAAACAATGTATAAAGAAATGAACGCAATTGGTGCCAAAATAGACATTGGGTACAGGTGGGCTTAGCGGAGGGTATACCTAAAGGTTGTAAGGAGTGTATTAATTGGATGTGTTAACAGTTTGGCACTTGGCTAGAAGCCATGCACTTCATCTTTCATGGGTAGCAGATTGGGCCTAGGGCATAGTCAACCGTGGAAATCACAGGAATGGGGTATACGATATGGCTGAAAGTGCCAGCTCTTGCTGTACATGGCTGATGACCATGTCCAGCAGGCTGCATCCTTCTTCCTCAAAATGCTATGTTCTTAATCCGCAAACTGCTGTACGTGTCTAGTAACGAGGCATAGCCACTTCTGGTAGCACATAAGCTGCAAACAGTGCCCACTGTGCACAGCCAGCCGATGAGTTCCATGAACAGACAGATTATGCACAGTATCTGGCGTCATGCATACCTGCTCATGTGATGCCTATTACCTACTTTGGCCAGGGGAAAATTTGTCAAAACAAAAAAATCTTCTTTTAAAAGAAAAGTTATTGCTCTTTTCTCAAAATAAAAATAACACCCGTTAAAAAATAAAATACCCATAAATATGGCAGTTGAAGAAACATCATGGTTATGAACACCACTCATGGCGACCTACCCTACCAATGCATTACTGTTGACTTCACACAGATGACATCACAAATGACATCCATTACTATGTCATTAGTGGATGCTGAGCCCCTGCAGGATAAATTTTATCAGCAAATGGGGGTCAATCAGTCGTCCTGGTCATACTTCTTCAACTAACAAGAGAAGAAGGATCTGAGCAGCTCACACCCAGTTGTCCTGTTTATGATAGGTGCAATAAAAAGACTACTTTGTCTATTGTTTTTGATACTCAGGAATACTGTGGCTATTGCAAACAGTATGCTCAAGAAGTGCGGTAAATGTGTGTGTAAAATTTCCGGGCATTCAACAATGTTTTAACTTTACAAGGGGTAAAAAACATAAGGTTACCTCTGTTGAACCAGATTTGTGGCAGATAATTCAACTTCAATGTGTTCTGTGTTTTTTTTATGCAGTCTGACTGTAAAATAAGTGATGGAGAGAAGCTGTGGAATCCCAGAAACAGTTAATGACATCTCAGATAATCTAAAAAAATAATATCATGGTGAGATTGACCATACATGGCACGTGGCAGTGTTATCTTAAGGTTTTTGGGGCCCCAGGCAAACATATGTTGGGGCCCCTTTTTCGAGCAACATTGAAATGTATTATGCATTTCCTGCTTTTTGACGCCTGCGTAATCCCAAACTTTACTAAACTTTGGGGCCGATTCCGATCTCGGCCAGTATAGCACCGAATCGGATTCGGCTTTACCGGATCCGATTCGGAGCCCTCTTTTCCGACCGATTCGTACGTGCGTCCGGGCGAGCGAGTACGATGCGAGCGCTCACGAAATCGCCGACCGACTCGTTCGCGGGACTCAACCGCTCCGACCGACTCGCTCGGACACGACTCGCACCGCGCAATGGAGAAGTTTCCCGGCCGGGTAAGTACGAAGCGCGCCTCAAGCAGTCCGACCGACTCGCGCAGTCCGGCTCCAAGGAGCAGTCGGAGCCGCACTTTGGGGGTCCGTGTCGGACCCCCCTGTATGCGTAGCCGCGCGAGTCGCACACAGGGGGGACCCATGGGTCCCCCTACCTGTGCATGTACGGCACGAGTCGCTTCACCGTGTACCCGCTGTAGGGGGCGCCCTTGTTCGCCTCGCACCCATTGAGTCAATGGGAGCCCGCGTACGCGTTGTACGACCGGCTCCCATTGACTTCAATGGGAGTCCGACCGAATCGAGTCCGATAGCGTACGTACGCATCGTACTCGTTCGGTCGGGCTGCTAGGGTCCGATTCGGTCGGAAATCTCTCCGGGTCCGGCTCGGTCGGAGAGATTTCCGGCCCGAATCGGAATCGACCCCTATGTGTTAAACATTCAGAAAAAAGGTCACACAAAAATAACTGAATCTTGCACAGGACCACAAAAATCCTTACGATGGCACTGGGTAGAGACAATCAGGGTAAATAAAAGATACAGACAGACAGAGAGTGCTTTAGATAGTTAAACAGATATAATAGACAGAGGTCAAATAGAACTTGAATTTTCCCACAGGGCCCTTGGAAGGTTGGGGCCCTGGGCAATTGTCCACTTTGCCTATGCCTTAAAACGTCTCTGACGCGTGGTTAATGGCTAGAACAGAGTGGGCTTATTGTAGAGATGTTTCGGTCTGAGGGATTCTCTGCTCATTCAGTCCTGAAAGCTCCCTTCAGAGAGAAGCACATAGCTTTCTTGGGGGCGTATTCCCGATTTTCTGCTCTGTAGAAATACTGATTCTTTGTACTTTGCCAGTCTCTGAAATATTGGAGTATTTCAAAAGTTCTTTTCAGAAATGTTGGTAAAATGTACTGGGCCTATTCAGGAAGCAAAACATTTTTAAAAAGTATGGGCGTTGATGTACATCTCTGCCTGAAGATACGTTTAGTTTTTTTCCTGGTAGGACACCTGGACATCCTACTGGGAATTTCCTTCGACATGTCCAACGGTGTCCTAGTCACCCTTTTGCGGAATTCTATATGGCATAGAATTCCACATAGAGGAATGGAGCCTCCTGTGTGAATGCATATTTTTTCTCCACAGTGAAATGTTTCCTCGTGGAGAAAGATCTTCTTCATCAAATGTGAGTTGCATCTTTTCCCTTCCCATTCTGGAAGTGAAGTTACTCTAGCCATTGCCTGGAGTAACTGTACAACTATTTCTAGGATGGGAAGACGTCAGATCGAAGTTTGGAACGCCCACAAACATGCATGAACTATTTTTGGCCATAAACTTATATTTACTGCTAAAAATACTTTCTTAAATAGGGCTGTATGACGTCTTGGTCAAAATTGTGCTAAAAAAAAAGCTTGTTAGGCACAATTTTGTAAATATACATTCATGTCTCAATAACCATCTGTAAAGCTTAGTCAATACTGTATTTATTGCAATACGGACCTAGGATGAAAACAATTTCCAACACTATTTTAATCTCCCAGTAGTGCACTTTGAGTAACTATGGTCCATATGTTTGAAATTCCAAAATTGTGCTTCCCAAATAGCAAATCCAGAAAAATCGGTATTTGGGAATCGCAAATTGGAATGTATGTAACCTGCGATTTCCTAATAGCGATTCCTAAGGATTTGCATTTGCTATTAGGAAATTGCTAATTAGGAGATTGCAAAATTGAGATTTCCTAATAGGAAATTGCAATTTTGGAAAATGTGCTTTCTGGTGCAGAATGATGATGTCAGACTAGGAATTCTATATATATAGGGTGTGTCCACAACCCAGAGGCCTAGGCTGGAAGTAAGGAATGCTCCTGCATTACCATTGCCACTGAAGAACACCATCCCAGGAGAAGATCATGGCCACGGAAGATGGGATCAAGGACTCAAGGTCCAGAAAGCAGAAAGTTAAGTTTACTGAGAAGGAGCTGGAGCTCCTGACAGAGGAATGTGTGGCGCACATGGACCAACTGTTTGGAAAGGCCTCCTTCTTTATGCCAGAGAGCCAAAAGACCCGGGTCTAGACCAGTATCCTGGAGAAGGTGAACCCCTAGGAGTCTCCCAGAGGACCATTCCTGAAATCTGCAAAAGGTGTATGACCTGAGGTCTAATACGACAGAGAAGGTGGTCAGCAGGATGGCAGAAGGACATGGAACCGGTGGAGGACCCTCAAAACACCCCCCTCTGAATACCATGGAGACACTCATAGAGGGGACCATGGAACCAGAGAGTGTGGTGGGAGTAGCTGATATCAACACCTCCAATCCAGCACGCTCCATCCAGGGTAAGTCATCTACCCTTTACTTACCTAGCAAAACCGAATGTTAGCAAATCCATATATCATACATCACAGCATGATTAACTCCATTGAGGGGTTTGGCCCACCCTGGCAATGCATCATGGGAGTTGTAGTTCACATCATTAGCTTGCTGAACTGTGTGCTGATGACTACACCAAACATATGTCTACAACATTAACATGTCCCAAACACATGAAGCAGAGTTACAGCCATATTATGGCCAAAGCTTAACCATTTATTTACACTAACTGTTTACATGCATTTACACAGATCACAGCTCGGACGTGGCAGGAAACATTGCAGCCAAAGGGCCTACTGACACTGATGTGGTCATTCAGGACACAGCACCACCAACCCCTCCACCCATCACCACAACTCCAACTGGCAGGAGAGCAACCATCTCACCGCTGCCAGAGTTTGTGGACAGTGATGAGGGTCACTCACAGAGCAGGGACCCCACAACATTGGAGGCCAGGATACACAGACAGGGCAGAGGTCAAGGATCAGCAGTCTGTACTGGAAACATGTACGACGACATGTCGGATAGTGCTCCTGTGTATGATGGGTTGGAGAGGTCCATCATCTCCGTACAGCACCTGCAGACAAAGCAGATATGGACTGTGAGTAGGCAGCTGCAACATATATGTACGTCATTGCAGAATTTGAAGAAAGGGCAGGACCAGTGACTAGTGGCAATGGAGAGGGAGCTCTGTGTGCAGAAACAGAGGCACAGGCAGTACTTGGCAAGGTTTAATTCCTTCACCTGGACCATCAACCGCCTGGCAGTAGCCACAATATTGCTAGCAAGGCGGACTGTGAACATTCAGACTGACATGGGGCACTGCTGTAAGGATGTTACACGCAGGCTCGTGCAAGTGACCACAGCCCTAGATCACATCCAGACCCACAACCTATGTGTTCCCAACATCCTGCCCCCACCTGAGAGTGAAGAGTGCTCTAGCCTCAGTGCCACATCCGTTCAGGAGGCATGCAGTACTAGGCGTTCACGCAGATATACTTCTGGGACTGACATGTCATCAGTCCCACTGCCCAATGTCGCTGACAAAGTACCTAACCCCAGAGGCCAAAAGAAGTGAAGCACTGTACACTCAGAGGAATGAGTCGCCTTTGTTTTGTTTGGCAGTTACTTTGTTGTTATTTTTCTGACAATGTTACCTATACAATTATACAGTTTATACTTGAGTGTAACAATGTTATTGCTAGCTGAATAAAAGGTGGTGTCTCAGTTATGCACCAAGCATTACCATCGTGTGTTGGTGATCTCTGTGCATCATGCACGTCCCTCTGCTGCACATGGGCCCTCCTGCTGCACCTGTATTGATGGTAACTCATCATCAGAGTCAGAGTCTCGCTCTATGGGGAAGTAGTGCAGACCCTTCCTCATTGCAATGTTGTGTAGTATGGAACAAGTGGCAATGATCTTGCAGCAGGTATCCGGTCTGTATAGTAGTGTTCCACTGGTCTTGTGGAGGCAACGAAAGCGGGACTTCAGGATCCCAAAAATCCACACAAAGATGGAGCGCGTTGTCCTGTGTGCCCGATTGTATTGCCTCTCACTTCTTGTCCTTGGAGTCAGGCATGGTGTGAGTAGCCAGGGGCAGGAGGCATATTCACTGTCACCTTAAGAGCATAGGAAGTAAAACTATTAGGTCACATTACACACACCGTGCTGGCCACTGTATTCATTGAGTCTGTAATTCTCTTACCAAGTAGGAAACCATTGCTAAATTCACCCTGTGTCAGTGGGTTGTGTATTCCACTGTGGTGGAACATGGTTGAGTCGTGGGTGCTGCCTGAGGCATCACACACTACCTGTTTATTGAATGAATGTGAGCTTTTCCTGTTCCTGTATATGTATTCAGTTAGCGAGGGGGGACATATGGCAATATGTGTGCCATCTACACAGCCATTTACCTTGGGTAACTGTGCTACCCTGTAGAACATGACTTTGGTTTGCTACAATGATTAGGGTGTATTGGGGAATGAGATATTTTGGTTGACCTTGCTCACCATGATGTCAAGGAACTGGTGAAAGAATCTGGAAAAGGCACTTTGTGATACCCCCCTACCACTGCTATGACCCCTTGGTAACTGCCCGACGCTAAGATGTGTAGGCAACACGATACCTGCACATGTAGTGGTATTGCGCTGCTTCTGAGTGTTGGGGCCTGTAGCTGAGGTCGTAACTCAGCTATTAAATCAAGTATTACCTGGCTACTCAATCTGTACCTATCAATAATCTTCTCCTCTGTCCGTTCAAACAGGGTGACCCTCACCCTAAATATCCTCTCCTGTCTCCTCCTTCTCTGCCTCACCTCCAAAATCCTCATCCTCCTTGCCAAAACATACAGGGCCACCATTATGAAAGAGTCTAATGCATTTTAGGGGCCTTTTTAGAGATTACACCTGGTTACCACCTGAACCAAATCAGCGGTAATTGCATTTCCTAAATGCCCATTTTGCGACTAGTCGCAATTAGGAAATCATGTACATGCGGTTACCGATTTGCATACAGAAAATTCCTATTTGCGATTTCCTATTTTGCGAATCGCAAAATGCGATTTCTACTGGGTAGAAATCGCATTTTGTGACACTGCATATGCCTTTCATACATACCAAAAGGCAGTTTTGCATTTTTTTAATGCCCCGAAATAGTGATTCGGACCGTTAAGAAAAGCAAAATTGGTTTGTACATATGGGCCCTATGGTGCTAGCTTATAGTGTTAACCTCCACTGAGACTAAAGCACATGGAGTTTGTACTAATATATTTTCTGGCTCAAGGGTAACATAACATATAGTTATTGCAAATGTGTGTTTACAGTGCAGCAGCATGTGCCTCTGTAACTCTGATTGTACGAGCCTTTCAAAATATTGTATTGTAAACATACATTTTGCATTACTGTCATATTTTTGGAGGTCTTTGCTTTGTTTGGCCTACCACTCAATTTCTTGAAAGGATGAGAGGCCCCTCTTCGCACCCACTGCTATTCCAACGTTGTTAGAAATGGGATCTCTAGTTGGCAAGGGCTTGCACCTTTGTCCAAGTAGGGACCCTTCTTCCTAGTCAGGGTAAGGGTTGTTACACTCGTGAAGTAACCCCTGCTCACCCTCGTGGTAGCTTGGCACGAGCAGTCAGGCTTAATTCAGAGGCAGTGTGTAAAGCATTTGCACATAACCAACAGTAATACAGTGTAAGCACTACAAACGGACACCACACCAGTTTAGAAAAATAACCAATATTTTATATACTCAAGACAAGACCAATTACGACAAAAATCCACAATACTATACTTTACGAATGAATACTTGATACGTTAACTTCTTCTTTGCAGGAATAGCACAAAAGCAAAGTTCGTACGAGTCGGTAGCTCCGTCCGAGCCTACCGTGATGCTGAAAACCCCAGAGTCTAACAGTTCCAGCCGACCGCGTCGATACGGGCCAGCAGAGTCGTGAACAGACTCGGTTACAGTACCTTTCTCGTTGTGGCTGGTACGGAGTGTACGAGCCGGTCGGCGTTCGTCGCGGTTGCGGTGCAAGACGGAGCGATGCAAGGTGCGGTGTCCCTCGATGCGGTGCAGGCAGCGGCTCGATGAGCGTCGTGCAGATGGAGTCGGTGAGTCCAAGGCGTGCGATGCAGGGCGAGACGATGCTCGATGTGGTGCTGACAGGTTGCGATGCAGGCGACCTAGCCGGAGTGCGGGAGCTGGCGTCGGACAGCGGTGCGAGTCGGAGCGGTGCGGCCGCAGACGTGCGAGCGGTGCCCCAAATGCGGTGCAGTCTCGACTCTTGAGCCAGTTGCAGCGACAGTGTCGGTCTGGTCCGGCTGGCCCAGTGAAGCGATGCGATGCGAACTGCGGTGCCCACAGGTCACGGTGCAAGCAGCGGCTCGATGTTGGCGGCGTCGGACGTCGCCCACGGTGAGACCAGGGTTGCGATGCGAAGCGGGGCGATGCGGTCTGCGGTGCAAACAGGTCACCGGCCAGGGATGGATTCGGTTGACGGAGTCGGTTGCAGTTCCCTTCCTCTGTGGCAACTGAAACAGCGTTCCAGAAGCGGTACCCAGAGGCTTGTGAAGTCTTTGTAGTCCCTGAGACTTCTTAACAGGAGGCCAGCTCGGTTCCTGGCCCTTGGAGATACTCAGCACAAGATTGTAGAAAGTTCAGTCCAGTCCTTTCACTGCCCAAGACAGAAGCAGCAGCTGCAGGCCAACCCAACAAAGCAACAACACAGCAAAGGGGCAGTACTCCTCCTGGCAGCTCTTCCAGCTCTTCGTCTTGGCAGGTTCCTTGATTCCAGCGAGATCTAAATTCATGGGGTCAGGGCCCCAATATTTATATCCCAAATTCCTTTGTTCTCTGAAGGCAGAGAGGCCTTCGCCTAGTCCAAACCAGTTCTGGAGCACTTTGTTGACAAGTCTCCGTCCCTTCTTTCAGTGAGTAGGCCAGGGACATCAGACGCACCACAGGAGGTGGAGCCAGCATTGTGGAGGGAAGGCACTGTCCTATTCAGGGCCCAGGTGCGACCCCTCCCACCCATCTACAGGTCGATCTGGCTATTCAGCCCTGCGCTGACTCACCCTGTCTCCTGGCATCCCCCAGCCCCTGTCACTCACATTCCAGACAAGGAATACACAATCTCGCAGAGGCAGGCTTGGATGGTTAGACAAGAAAATACCCACTTTCTAAAAGTGGTATTTTCAAACACAGAATGTTAAAACCAACCTTACTAAAAGCTGCATTTTATCATTCTGAGTCCAGGCATACTAAACTCGAATTTCTACCATGTTCCCGGGTCAGTTAGGATTATAAGCTGTAATAATCAAAACTGCCCGTTCTGGCCTAGGGGGAACAGGTAGCCTTGCAATAGTGAAAACGAACTAGGCTGTAATTCACTATCAGGACATGCCGCACACACCCGGGCATGTCCTACCTTTCGCGTACAACGCACCCTGCCCACAGGGGTACCTTGGGCCTACCTTAGGGGTGACTAACATGTAGCAAAGGGAAGGTTTAGGGACTTGCAAGTGTGTGCACTTGCCAAGTCGACATGGCAGCCCCAGGCTGCGCACAGGCTCTGCGATGGCAGGCCCGAGTTACACTTTACGGGCTGTTTGCGTGGGTGGCACAATCCAGTGCTGCAGCCCACCAACAGCATTTGGTCTATAGGCCCTGGCACTCGCAGTGCACTTTACAAGGGACTGACACATAAACCAAATAGGCCAATCATGGAAACACCAATCCATAACACATTTTATACAGGAGCACTTGCACTTTCCCACTGGACCGCAGTGAGGAAAGTGCGCAGAATCATCACACCAGCAAAAACAGAGTCAAAACCGGGAGGTCAGAAAGCAAAAAGTCAGGGGAAACACGCCAAAAGATGCCAAGTCTAACACATGTCCCCTCCAGCTGAAAGTAGGGAGAACTACCCAACCCCATTGGAGTTCTCTTCACTAAGGCGGAAGAACCTGGACAGACCATCTGCGTTGGCGTGTTCTGTACCAGGACGGTGTTCCACCGTAAAGTCCATTCCCTGTAGGGAGATGGACCACCTCAGCAGTTTTGGATTCTCACCCCTCATTTGCATCAACCATCTGAGGGGCCTGTGGTCTGTCTGCACCCGGAAGTGAGTCCCAAACAGGTATGGTCTCAACTTCTTCAGTGCCCAGACCACAGCAAAAGCTTCCCTTTCTATGGCACTCCACCTCTGTTCCCTGGGAAGTAGTCTCCTGCTAAGGAAGACTACAGGCTGATCCAGGCCCTCTTCGTTCAGTTGTGAGAGCACCGCTCCCACACCATGCTCTGAAGCGTCAGTCTGCACGACGAATTCCTTGGAGAAGTCAGGTGCCTTGAGCATGGGCGCCGTGCACATGGCTGCCTTCAGGGCATCAAAAGCTTTCTGGCAGGACTCAGTCCAGATCACTTTCCTGGGCTGCCTCTTAGAGGTCAGCTCTGTTAAGGGGGCAACGATGGTGCCATAGCCCTTAACAAATCTCCTATAATAGCCGGTGAGACCTAAGAAGGCCCTCACCTCTGTCTGGGTCTTGGGGGCTCCCAAGCCAGAATGGTGTCAATCTTGGGTTGTAGGGGCGCCACCTGGCCGCTTCCTACCTGGTGCCCCAAGTACACCACAGAACCCTGCCCGATCTGGCACTTACTGGCCTTGATCGTGAGGCCTGCACCTTGCAGAGCCCTCAACACTTTCTCAAGGTGCTGTAAATGTTCTTCCCAGCTGGAACTGAACACAGCAATGTCATCCAGGTAGGCGGCACTGAAATCCTCCAGCCCAGCCAACACCTGATTGACCAACCTCTGAAAGGTGGCAGGGGCATTCTTCAACCCAAAGGGCATCACCCGGAATTGGTAATGACCTTCTGGGGTTGAGAATGCTGACCTCTCCTTGGCCCCATCGGTTAAGGCAATCTGCCAGTACCCAGACGTTAAATCAAACGTGCTGAGGAACCGGGCAGCTCCCAACCGATCAATGAGCTCATCAGCTCTGGGGATGGGGTGCGCGTCAGTCCTGGTGACGGCATTGAGCCCACGGTAGTCCACACAAAACCGGAGTTCTGGAGTGGCACCGGGCGCCGCAGCCTTTGGGACCAAGACCACTGGGCTGGCCCAAGGACTGTGGGAGGGCTCAATCACCCCTAACGCCAACATCTTAGAGACCTCCTCCTTGATGCTGGCTCTGACCCGGTCAGTCAACCTGTAAATCTTGTGCTTCACAGGATGGCTGTCACCGGTGTCCACGTCATGGGTACACCAGTGAGTAACACCGGGGGTCAGAGAGAACAGTGGGGCGAACTGTCCCAACAACTGGCGACAGTCCCCCTGCTGCTCCTGAGTCAGAGTAGGGGAGAGGATCACACCCTCTACTGACCCATCATGCTCCTTGGTAGACAGGAGGTCAGGGAGAGGCTCGCTCTCCTCTTCCACCCCATCATCTGTCGCCAAGAGCATACTCACTTCGGACCTCTCGAAGTGGGGCTTGAGGCGGTTCACGTGAAGGACCCTCAAAGGGTTCCTTGGAGCCTGCAAATCCACCAGGTAGGTGACGTCACTTTTGCGCTCCTTTACCTCATATGGCCCAGTCCACTTGTCCTGCAAGGCACAAGGTGCCACTGGGGCCATTACCCACACTTTCTGCCCAGGTTGAAATTCGACCAGAGTGGCGTTCTGGTCATACCATCTCTTCATTTCTTCCTGGCTGGCTTCTAGGTTCGCCTGAGCGAGTTTCCTGAAGCGGGCAGTTTGGTTTCTAAAGGCCAGCATGTAGCTAAATACATCCTGGGGAGTTTTCCTGGGAGCTGCCTCCCAGCCTTCCTTTACCAAACTCAGAGGTCCTCTGACAGGGTGGCCATACAGGAGCTCAAAGGGGCTGTACCCAAGAGACTTCTGAGGCACCTCCCTGTATGCAAAGAGTAGGCATGGCAAGAGGACGTCCCACTTACGCCTCATGGGTTCTGTTAGACCCTTGATCATGCCTTTCAAGGTCTGGTTGAATCTCTCCACCAGACCGTTTCCTTGTGGGTGGTAAGGAGTGGTGAACTTGTAGGTTACCCCACACTCCTTCCACAGGGATGTCATATACTTCGATATGAAATTGGTCCCCCTATCAGAAACCACCTCTCTGGGGAATCCCACACGGGAAAAGATCCCCATTAACGCCCGGCCCACCACTGGCGCCGTCGTTGTCCTGAGAGGGATTGCCTCCGGGTACCGGGTGGCATGGTCCACCAAGACCAGGATGTACCTGTTGCCCATGGCTGTCTTGGGATCCAGTGGCCCCACAATATCCATCCCTACCCTTTCAAAGGGTGTTCCAACAACCGGAAAAGGTTGGAGAGGAGCTTTGACCTTCCTCCCACTCTTACCACTTGCCTGGCAAGTTTGGCAAGACCTGCAGTGTGCATCTGACTGCCTTCGCATTTGGGGCCCAAAGAAGTGGGTGACAAGCCTGTCAAAGGTCTTGTCCTGCCCCAAATGTCCTGCCAAAGGCACGTCATGAGCCAGACCCAGTAGGAAGGTCCTGAAGCGCTGGGGTACCACCAGCACACGGGCTGACCCAGGCTCAGCAACCTTAGGCTCACTGTATAGGAGACCGCTCTCCCAGTAGATCAGATGTGACCCGGACTGATTACCAGCTGCCTGGTCTGCAGCCTGCCGCCGCAGACCCTCCAGAGTAGGGCACTCGTTCTGCTCCCTGCAGAACTCCTCCCTGGTGGGACCCCCTTCTTGCTGCCAATGGGTCAGCTCAGAGATGTCTCCCAGTTCGGCTACCTGCTCCCCTGTAGGCACCGGGGCGTCCCCCTCGAGGTCCGCCTCCTCCCGGTCCGTGGGAACTTCGGGGGCCGGTTTCCCGCGCCCCTGCCCTTTCTCTTGGCAGGGACTTGGGCCACTGTTTCAGGCTCCAAGTCCTCTTGATCATCCTTTCTGGCTGCCATTGACCGAGTAGACACGCATGCCCACTCTGGCAACCCAAGCATCTCCAAGTGAGACCTGAGCTCAACCTCCTTCCATGAGGACTGCTCCAGGTCGTTTCCTAGCAGACAATCTACAGGCATGGTAGGGCTCACAACCACCCTTAAGGGACCTGAGACCCCCCCATTCAAAGGGAACCTGCGCCACCATACATTGGCGCTCTGAGTTGTCGACAGCAACTACTTGGTGGAATGCTCCTGGGACTACTTGCTTCTCAGACACCAGGTGACACCGGACTGAGGTCACACTGGCTCCAGTATCTCTGAGAGCCTCTACCCTGTTCCCATTGATGGTCACCCAGGTGCTATATTTCTTTGTGTTAGGGGGCACCTGGTTTCCTGGGACCATCTCACTGTCCCCGAGTGAGACAAGGGTCATTTCTGCGGGATCCCCACCCTCCTGTGGGCACCCCTCCTCCCCAAGCGCTACACTAGCCAACACTTTGGACTGTCCACCGGTGGGTGGCTGTGTCCCCTTCGGGCACTTGGGGTCCCCTTAAAGTGACCTACCTGGTCACATGCATAACACTTGCGGGGCCGGTCTCAACAGGCTTCCCTGTAGAGACCCCTTTCTTCTTATCACCGGGGGCTGGGAACCTTTACCCTGGGTACTAAGTTTGGGGCCCTTTAGAGAACTCCTGTGCTTTACCCTTGTCCCCCCACCTTTCTGCTGGGGACCCTGCCCACCTTTGGCTGAGTCTCCCCCAAACGCTTTCTTGTGGACCCTGGTACTCACCCAGCGGTCCGCTTCCATAGCAAGCTTCCTGGGGTCAGTTAGCTTACTATCAACTAGGTGCTGGCGCAGATCTGCAAAACATAGACTAGACAAGTGCTCCCATGCAATCAAGTTGTAGAGCCCCTGAAAATCTGTTACACTACTGCCCTTCACCCAACCATCCAGAGACCTGCAGAACACATCCACACATTCCAACCAAGTGTTGACATCAGACTTCTTACTGGACCTGAACTGATCCCTGTACTTTTCAGGAGTAAGACCATACTTCGTGAGAAGGGCATCCTTCATGTCAGCATAGGTGAGGTGATACCCCTTACCCAAAGCTATCAGAGCATCCCTTGCTTCTTCCGGGAAAAGTGGCCACAATCCTGCTCCCCAATTCTCCTCAGGGACCCCATTCATGTGTATGGCTGCCTCATAACCCTGAAACCACCTTTGTATGTCATCCCCCTTCTTGAACTCCTTGCCTACGTTCTTGGGAATGTGCACAATCCTGTCTGCCTTTCTGGACGAATTGCTGCCACCATCTGAGCCTGACTTACTCCTAAGTTCTAGCTCCTTTAGTTCTCTCTCATGCTCTAAGAGCATCTTCCTCTCCTCTATGGCCAATCTCTTCTCCTCCCGCTCACTCTCCAGCCTGAGCTTCTGCAGCTCGAACTGCCTTGCCTCCCGCCTGTCCTCCAGCTCCTCTGGGGACAGACTGCTGCTGCCTGACCTGGCGGGTTCCCCCTACCCAAAAGCACATCTACCCTGGAAATAGGCTCCTCCACCTCCTCACTGAGATCACCAGGCTGCCCATTGGCATGTCTGGCTGCTACCCAGGCCCTCAGCGCCTTCTGTAGCTCCTCCTTCCTTGTGAGGCCTTTAATTTGGACTTTCAGGTTTTTACAAATCGCTCGTAACTCCTTTACGGCGTAGGATTCCAACCTGTCCTCCTCAAAGATAACTTCCAGAGATGCAACGGATGATGCAATTGATTCAGGCATGACAAAAGTCGTGAGTTGAAAACTGGCAAGATCAAAAATAGGCCAAAAGAAAAAGAACCAGTATGTGGTACGTAATGGTCTGCGATATGGTAGTAGTGCACACCAATCACTGTAAGTCAAGTGCAAACACAAGTCCTATCCTCACCGCTGCCAACCAATGTTAGAAATGGGATCTCTAGTTGGCAAGGGCTTGCACCTTTGTCCAAGTAGGGACCCTTCTTCCTAGTCAGGGTAAGGGTTGTTACACTCATGAAGTAACCCCTGCTCACCCTCGTGGTAGCTTGGCACGAGCAGTCAGGCTTAATTCAGAGGCAGTGTGTAAAGCATTTGCACATAACCAACAGTAATACAGTGTAAGCACTACAAACGGACACCACACCAGTTTAGAAAAATAACCAATATTTTATATACTCAAGACAAGACCAATTACGACAAAAATCCACAATACTATACTTTACGAATGAATACTTGATACGTTAACTTCTTCTTTGCAGGAATAGCACAAAAGCAAAGTTCGTACGAGTCGGTAGCTCCGTCCGAGCCTACCGTGATGCTGAAAACCCCAGAGTCTAACAGTTCCAGCCGACCGCGTCGATACGGGCCAGCAGAGTCGTGAACAGACTCGGTTACAGTACCTTTCTCGTTGTGGCTGGTACGGAGTGTACGAGCCGGTCGGCGTTCATCGCGGTTGCGGTGCAAGACGGAGCGATGCAAGGTGCGGTGTCCCTCGATGCGGTGCAGGCAGCGGCTCGATGAGCGTCGTGCAGACGGAGTCGGTGAGTCCAAGGCGTGCGATGCAGGGCGAGACGATGCTCGATGCGGTGCTGACAGGTTGCGATGCAGGCGACCTAGCCGGAGTGCGGGAGCTGGCGTCGGACAGCGGTGCGAGTCGGAGCGGTGCGTCGCAGACGTGCGAGCGGTGCCCCAAATGCGGTGCGGTCTCGACTCTTGAGCCAGTTGCAGCGACAGTGTCGGTCTGGTCCGGCTGGCCCAGTGAAGCGATGCGATGCGAACTGCGGTGCCCACAGGTCACGGTGCAAGCAGCGGCTCGATGTTGGCGGCGTCGGACGTCGCCCACGGTGAGACCAGGGTTGCGATGCGAAGCGGGGCGATGCGGTCTGCGGTGCAAACAGGTCACCGGCCAGGGATGGATTCGGTTGACGGAGTCGGTTGCAGTTCCCTTCCTCTGTGGCAACTGAAACAGCGTTCCAGAAGCGGTACCCAGAGGCTTGTGAAGTCTTTGTAGTCCCTGAGACTTCTTAACAGGAGGCCAGCTCGGTTCCTGGCCCTTGGAGATACTCAGCACAAGATTGTAGAAAGTTCAGTCCAGTCCTTTCACTGCCCAAGACAGAAGCAGCAGCTGCAGGCCAACCCAACAAAGCAACAACACAGCAAAGGGGCAGTACTCCTCCTGGCAGCTCTTCCAGCTCTTCGTCTTGGCAGGTTCCTTGATTCCAGCGAGATCTAAATTCATGGGGTCAGGGCCCCAATATTTATATCCCAAATTCCTTTGTTCTCTGAAGGCAGAGAGGCCTTCGCCTAGTCCAAACCAGTTCTGGAGCACTTTGTTGACAAGTCTCCGTCCCTTCTTTCAGTGAGTAGGCCAGGGACATCAGACGCACCACAGGAGGTGGAGCCAGCATTGTGGAGGGAAGGCACTGTCCTATTCAGGGCCCAGGTGCGACCCCTCCCACCCATCTACAGGTCGATCTGGCTATTCAGCCCTGCGCTGACTCACCCTGTCTCCTGGCATCCCCCAGCCCCTGTCACTCACATTCCAGACAAGGAATACACAACCTCGCAGAGGCAGGCTTGGATGGTTAGACAAGAAAATACCCACTTTCTAAAAGTGGTATTTTCAAACACAGAATGTTAAAACCAACCTCACTAAAAGCTGCATTTTATCATTCTGAGTCCAGGCATACTAAACTCGAATTTCTACCATGTTCCCGGGGTCAGTTAGGATTATAAGCTGTAATAATCAAAACTGCCCGTTCTGGCCTAGGGGGAACAGGTAGCCTTGCAATAGTGAAAAACGAACTAGGCTGTAATTCACTATCAGGACATGCCGCACACACCCGGGCATGTCCTACCTTTCGCGTACAACGCACCCCTGCCCACAGGGGTACCTTGGGCCTACCTTAGGGGTGACTAACATGTAGCAAAGGGAAGGTTTAGGGACTTGCAAGTGTGTGCACTTGCCAAGTCGACATGGCAGCCCCAGGCTGCGCACAGGCTCTGCGATGGCAGGCCCGAGTTACACTTTACGGGCTGTTTGCGTGGGTGGCACAATCCAGTGCTGCAGCCCACCAACAGCATTTGGTCTATAGGCCCTGGCACTCGCAGTGCACTTTACAAGGGACTGACACATAAACCAAATAGGCCAATCATGGAAACACCAATCCATAACACATTTTATACAGGAGCACTTGCACTTTCCCACTGGACCGCAGTGAGGAAAGTGCGCAGAATCATCACACCAGCAAAAACAGAGTCAAAACCGGGAGGTCAGAAAGCAAAAAGTCAGGGGAAACACGCCAAAAGATGCCAAGTCTAACACATGTCCCCTCCAGCTGAAAGTAGGGAGAACTACCCAACCCCATTGGAGTTCTCTTCACTAAGGCGGAAGAACCTGGACAGACCATCTGCGTTGGCGTGTTCTGTACCAGGACGGTGTTCCACCGTAAAGTCCATTCCCTGTAGGGAGATGGACCACCTCAGCAGTTTTGGATTCTCACCCCTCATTTGCATCAACCATCTGAGGGGCCTGTGGTCTGTCTGCACCCGGAAGTGAGTCCCAAACAGGTATGGTCTCAACTTCTTCAGTGCCCAGACCACAGCAAAAGCTTCCCTTTCTATGGCACTCCACCTCTGTTCCCTGGGAAGTAGTCTCCTGCTAAGGAAGACTACAGGCTGATCCAGGCCCTCTTCGTTCAGTTGTGAGAGCACCGCTCCCACACCATGCTCTGAAGCGTCAGTCTGCACGACGAATTCCTTGGAGAAGTCAGGTGCCTTGAGCATGGGCGCCGTGCACATGGCTGCCTTCAGGGCATCAAAAGCTTTCTGGCAGGACTCAGTCCAGATCACTTTCCTGGGCTGCCTCTTAGAGGTCAGCTCTGTTAAGGGGGCAACGATGGTGCCATAGCCCTTAACAAATCTCCTATAATAGCCGGTGAGACCTAAGAAGGCCCTCACCTCTGTCTGGGTCTTGGGGGCTCCCAAGCCAGAATGGTGTCAATCTTGGGTTGTAGGGGCGCCACCTGGCCGCTTCCTACCTGGTGCCCCAAGTACACCACAGAACCCTGCCCGATCTGGCACTTACTGGCCTTGATCGTGAGGCCTGCACCTTGCAGAGCCCTCAACACTTTCTCAAGGTGCTGTAAATGTTCTTCCCAGCTGGAACTGAACACAGCAATGTCATCCAGGTAGGCGGCACTGAAATCCTCCAGCCCAGCCAACACCTGATTGACCAACCTCTGAAAGGTGGCAGGGGCATTCTTCAACCCAAAGGGCATCACCCGGAATTGGTAATGACCTTCTGGGGTTGAGAATGCTGATCTCTCCTTGGCCCCATCGGTTAAGGCAATCTGCCAGTACCCAGACGTTAAATCAAACGTGCTGAGGAACCGGGCAGCTCCCAACCGATCAATGAGCTCATCAGCTCTGGGGATGGGGTGCGCGTCAGTCCTGGTGACGGCATTGAGCCCACGGTAGTCCACACAAAACCGGAGTTCTGGAGTGGCACCGGGCGCCGCAGCCTTTGGGACCAAGACCACTGGGCTGGCCCAAGGACTGTGGGAGGGCTCAATCACCCCTAACGCCAACATCTTAGAGACCTCCTCCTTGATGCTGGCTCTGACCCGGTCAGTCAACCTGTAAATCTTGTGCTTCACAGGATGGCTGTCACCGGTGTCCACGTCATGGGTACACCAGTGAGTAACACCGGGGTCAGAGAGAACAGTGGGGCGAACTGTCCCAACAACTGGCGACAGTCCCCCTGCTGCTCCTGAGTCAGAGTAGGGGAGAGGATCACACCCTCTACTGACCCATCATGCTCCTTGGTAGACAGGAGGTCAGGGAGAGGCTCGCTCTCCTCTTCCACCCCATCATCTGTCGCCAAGAGCATACTCACTTCGGACCTCTCGAAGTGGGGCTTGAGGCGGTTCACGTGAAGGACCCTCAAAGGGTTCCTTGGAGCCTGCAAATCCACCAGGTAGGTGACGTCACTTTTGCGCTCCTTTACCTCATATGGCCCAGTCCACCTGTCCTGCAAGGCACAAGGTGCCACTGGGGCCATTACCCACACTTTCTGCCCAGGTTGAAATTCGACCAGAGTGGCGTTCTGGTCATACCATCTCTTCATTTCTTCCTGGCTGGCTTCTAGGTTCGCCTGAGCGAGTTTCCTGAAGCGGGCAGTTTGGTTTCTAAAGGCCAGCATGTAGCTAAATACATCCTGGGGCGTTTTCCTGGGAGCTGCCTCCCAGCCTTCCTTTACCAAACTCAGAGGTCCTCTGACAGGGTGGCCATACAGGAGCTCAAAGGGGCTGTACCCAAGAGACTTCTGAGGCACCTCCCTGTATGCAAAGAGTAGGCATGGCAAGAGGACGTCCCACTTACGCCTCATGGGTTCTGTTAGACCCTTGATCATGCCTTTCAAGGTCTGGTTGAATCTCTCCACCAGACCGTTTCCTTGTGGGTGGTAAGGAGTGGTGAACTTGTAGGTTACCCCACACTCCTTCCACAGGGATGTCATATACTTCGATATGAAATTGGTCCCCCTATCAGAAACCACCTCTCTGGGGAATCCCACACGGGAAAAGATCCCCATTAACGCCCGGCCCACCACTGGCGCCGTCGTTGTCCTGAGAGGGATTGCCTCCGGGTACCGGGTGGCATGGTCCACCAAGACCAGGATGTACCTGTTGCCCGTGGCTGTCTTGGGATCCAGTGGCCCCACAATATCCATCCCTACCCTTTCCAAGGGTGTTCCAACAACCGGAAAAGGTTGGAGAGGAGCTTTGACCTTCCTCCCACTCTTACCACTTGCCTGGCAAGTTTGGCAAGACCTGCAGTGTGCATCTGACTGCCTTCGCATTTGGGGCCCAAAGAAGTGGGTGACAAGCCTGTCAAAGGTCTTGTCCTGCCCCAAATGTCCTGCCAAAGGCACGTCATGAGCCAGACCCAGTAGGAAGGTCCTGAAGCGCTGGGGTACCACCAGCACACGGGCTGACCCAGGCTCAGCAACCTTAGGCTCACTGTATAGGAGACCGCTCTCCCAGTAGATCAGATGTGACCCGGACTGATTACCAGCTGCCTGGTCTGCAGCCTGCCGCCGCAGACCCTCCAGAGTAGGGCACTCGTTCTGCTCCCTGCAGAACTCCTCCCTGGTGGGACCCCCTTCTTGCTGCCAATGGGTCAGCTCAGAGATGTCTCCCAGTTCGGCTACCTGCTCCCCTGTAGGCACCGGGCGTCCCCCTCGAGGTCCGCCTCCTCCCGGTCCGTGGGAACTTCGGGGCCGGTTTCCCGCGCCCCTGCCCTTTCTCTTGGCAGGGACTTGGGCCACTGTTTCAGGCTCCAAGTCCTCTTGATCATCCTTTCTGGCTGCCATTGACCGAGTAGACACGCATGCCCACTCTGGCAACCCAAGCATCTCCAAGTGAGACCTGAGCTCAACCTCCTTCCATGAGGACTGCTCCAGGTCGTTTCCTAGCAGACAATCTACAGGCATGGTAGGGCTCACAACCACCCTTAAGGGACCTGAGACCCCCCCATTCAAAGGGAACCTGCGCCACCATACATTGGCGCTCTGAGTTGTCGACAGCAACTACTTGGTGGAATGCTCCTGGGACTACTTGCTTCTCAGACACCAGGTGACACCGGACTGAGGTCACACTGGCTCCAGTATCTCTGAGAGCCTCTACCCTGTTCCCATTGATGGTCACCCAGGTGCTATATTTCTTTGTGTTAGGGGGCACCTGGTTTCCTGGGACCATCTCACTGTCCCCGAGTGAGACAAGGGTCATTTCTGCGGGATCCCCACCCTCCTGTGGGCACCCCTCCTCCCCAAGCGCTACACTAGCCAACACTTTGGACTGTCCACCGGTGGGTGGCTGTGTTCCCTTCGGGCACTTGGGGTCCCCCTTAAAGTGACCTACCTGGTCACATGCATAACACTTGCGGGGGCCGGTCTCAACAGGCTTCCCTGTAGAGACCCCTTTCTTCTTATCACCGGGGGGCTGGGAACCTTTACCCTGGGTACTAAGTTGGGGCCCTTTAGAGAACTCCTGTGCTTTACCCTTGTCCCCCCACCTTTCTGCTGGGGACCCTGCCCACCTTTGGCTGAGTCTCCCCAAACGCTTTCTTGTGGACCCTGGTACTCACCCAGCGGTCCGCTTCCATAGCAAGCTTCCTGGGGTCAGTTAGCTTACTATCAACTAGGTGCTGGCGCAGATCTGCAAAACATAGACTAGACAAGTGCTCCCATGCAATCAAGTTGTAGAGCCCCTGAAAATCTGTTACACTACTGCCCTTCACCCAACCATCCAGAGACCTGCAGAACACATCCACACATTCCAACCAAGTGTTGACATCAGACTTCTTACTGGACCTGAACTGATCCCTGTACTTTTCAGGAGTAAGACCATACTTCGTGAGAAGGGCATCCTTCATGTCAGCATAGGTGAGGTGATACCCCTTACCCAAAGCTATCAGAGCATCCCTTGCTTCTTCCGGGAAAAGTGGCCACAATCCTGCTCCCCAATTCTCCTCAGGGACCCCATTCATGTGTATGGCTGCCTCATAACCCTGAAACCACCTTTGTATGTCATCCCCCTTCTTGAACTCCTTGCCTACGTTCTTGGGAATGTGCACAATCCTGTCTGCCTTTCTGGACGAATTGCTGCCACCATCTGAGCCTGACTTACTCCTAAGTTCTAGCTCCTTTAGTTCTCTCTCATGCTCTAAGAGCATCTTCCTCTCCTCTATGGCCAATCTCTTCTCCTCCCGCTCACTCTCCAGCCTGAGCTTCTGCAGCTCGAACTGCCTTGCCTCCCGCCTGTCCTCCAGCTCCTCTGGGGACAGACTGCTGCTGCCTGACCTGGCGGGTTCCCCCTACCCAAAAGCACATCTACCCTGGAAATAGGCTCCTCCACCTCCTCACTGAGATCACCAGGCTGCCCATTGGCATGTCTGGCTGCTACCCAGGCCCTCAGCGCCTTCTGTAGCTCCTCCTTCCTTGTGAGGCCTTTAATTTGGACTTTCAGGTTTTTACAAATCGCTCGTAACTCCTTTACGGCGTAGGATTCCAACCTGTCCTCCTCAAAGATAACTTCCAGAGATGCAACGGATGATGCAATTGATTCAGGCATGACAAAAGTCGTGAGTTGAAAACTGGCAAGATCAAAAATAGGCCAAAAGAAAAAGAACCAGTATGTGGTACGTAATGGTCTGCGATATGGTAGTAGTGCACACCAATCACTGTAAGTCAAGTGCAAACGCAAGTCCTATCCTCACCGCTGCCAACCAATGTTAGAAATGGGATCTCTAGTTGGCAAGGGCTTGCACCTTTGTCCAAGTAGGGACCCTTCTTCCTAGTCAGGGTAAGGGTTGTTACACTCGTGAAGTAACCCCTGCTCACCCTCGTGGTAGCTTGGCACGAGCAGTCAGGCTTAATTCAGAGGCAGTGTGTAAAGCATTTGCACATAACCAACAGTAATACAGTGTAAGCACTACAAACGGACACCACACCAGTTTAGAAAAATAACCAATATTTTATATACTCAAGACAAGACCAATTACGACAAAAATCCACAATACTATACTTTACGAATGAATACTTGATACGTTAACTTCTTCTTTGCAGGAATAGCACAAAAGCAAAGTTCGTACGAGTCGGTAGCTCCGTCCGAGCCTACCGTGATGCTGAAAACCCCAGAGTCTAACAGTTCCAGCCGACCGCGTCGATACGGGCCAGCAGAGTCGTGAACAGACTCGGTTACAGTACCTTTCTCGTTGTGGCTGGTACGGAGTGTACGAGCCGGTCGGCGTTCATCGCGGTTGCGGTGCAAGACGGAGCGATGCAAGGTGCGGTGTCCCTCGATGCGGTGCAGGCAGCGGCTCGATGAGCGTCGTGCAGACGGAGTCGGTGAGTCCAAGGCGTGCGATGCAGGGCGAGACGATGCTCGATGCGGTGCTGACAGGTTGCGATGCAGGCGACCTAGCCGGAGTGCGGGAGCTGGCGTCGGACAGCGGTGCGAGTCGGAGCGGTGCGTCGCAGACGTGCGAGCGGTGCCCCAAATGCGGTGCGGTCTCGACTCTTGAGCCAGTTGCAGCGACAGTGTAGGTCTGGTCCGGCTGGCCCAGTGAAGCGATGCGATGCGAACTGCGGTGCCCACAGGTCACGGTGCAAGCAGCGGCTCGATGTTGGCGGCGTCGGACGTCGCCACGGTGAGACCAGGGTTGCGATGCGAAGCGGGCGATGCGGTCTGCGGTGCAAACAGGTCACCGGCCAGGGATGGATTCGGTTGACGGAGTCGGTTGCAGTTCCCTTCCTCTGTGGCAACTGAAACAGCGTTCCAGAAGCGGTACCCAGAGGCTTGTGAAGTCTTTGTAGTCCCTGAGACTTCTTAACAGGAGGCCAGCTCGGTTCCTGGCCCTTGGAGATACTCAGCACAAGATTGTAGAAAGTTCAGTCCAGTCCTTTCACTGCCCAAGACAGAAGCAGCAGCTGCAGGCCAACCCAACAAAGCAACAACACAGCAAAGGGGCAGTACTCCTCCTGGCAGCTCTTCCAGCTCTTCGTCTTGGCAGGTTCCTTGATTCCAGCGAGATCTAAATTCATGGGGTCAGGGCCCCAATATTTATATCCCAAATTCCTTTGTTCTCTGAAGGCAGAGAGGCCTTCGCCTAGTCCAAACCAGTTCTGGAGCACTTTGTTGACAAGTCTCCGTCCCTTCTTTCAGTGAGTAGGCCAGGGACATCAGACGCACCACAGGAGGTGGAGCCAGCATTGTGGAGGGAAGGCACTGTCCTATTCAGGGCCCAGGTGCGACCCCTCCCACCCATCTACAGGTCGATCTGGCTATTCAGCCCTGCGCTGACTCACCCTGTCTCCTGGCATCCCCCAGCCCCTGTCACTCACATTCCAGACAAGGAATACACAATCTCGCAGAGGCAGGCTTGGATGGTTAGACAAGAAAATACCCACTTTCTAAAAGTGGTATTTTCAAACACAGAATGTTAAAACCAACCTTACTAAAAGCTGCATTTTATCATTCTGAGTCCAGGCATACTAAACTCGAATTTCTACCATGTTCCCGGGGTCAGTTAGGATTATAAGCTGTAATAATCAAAACTGCCCGTTCTGGCCTAGGGGAACAGGTAGCCTTGCAATAGTGAAAAACGAACTAGGCTGTAATTCACTATCAGGACATGCCGCACACACCCGGGCATGTCCTACCTTTCGCATACAACGCACCCTGCCCACAGGGGTACCTTGGGCCTACCTTAGGGGTGACTAACATGTAGCAAAGGGAAGGTTTAGGGACTTGCAAGTGTGTGCACTTGCCAAGTCGACATGGCAGCCCCAGGCTGCGCACAGGCTCTGCGATGGCAGGCCCGAGTTACACTTTACGGGCTGTTTGCATGGGTGGCACAATCCAGTGCTGCAGCCCACCAACAGCATTTGGTCTATAGGCCCTGGCACTCGCAGTGCACTTTACAAGGGACTGACACATAAACCAAATAGGCCAATCATGGAAACACCAATCCATAACACATTTTATACAGGAGCACTTGCACTTTCCCACTGGACCGCAGTGAGGAAAGTGCGCAGAATCATCACACCAGCAAAAACAGAGTCAAAACCGGGAGGTCAGAAAGCAAAAAGTCAGGGGAAACACGCCAAAAGATGCCAAGTCTAACAAACGTTTTAATCCATTCTTTTGTTTAAATGTCTTTTTCCATTTGCCTTTGATTTTAAATGATGTTGCTTTAAGTAGTCAGTGCAATTTACGTCTCTTCTGCCTCCCTCTGTCAGTAGTACTTTAGTGCAAAAATGTAATTTAATGTTCCCTGCACTAAAGAATAATGTTTTTTTATAGAAAATATCTTTTGCCTGAAACATTGATGGAAGTTTTCTCTTTGGATATTTTATTTATGCAGTATTTGTCCAAGATACTAACCCCAACCTAAAAGGTGTGAGAAGTGAATTTGCACAGTGGGGGGCATATTTATAAAGGGGGGCAAGCGTGTCGCAAACCCAAAATGTGATTTATGAAACCACGCGAGGCCACCTTGCGTAGCCTTGAATGGCTTCATAAATCGTCTTTATTCGGCAAATGCTGCCATAAAAGTTCATATAAATAAAATTGACATAAAAAATGTTAAAAACGGTAAAACCAATACAATAAAATAGGTAAAAGCAGTCGCAAGACCATTTTGAACAGTGCTTAATCAGTAGACTTTGCTTGTCTTAGGATTAAATAAAACACCATATTGCCATTTGCCTTACACTTCTGATTTCTAGTGAAGAATTAGCTTAATAAATCAGGATTAACCCAACGCATTGCAAATCGCTGCGTTGCGTTACTCTGCCCTGGGAAGGTGTTCCACAGGGGCGGCCGGCATGGCTCGCGGGTGGGTGGAGGAAGGGTCGGCCATGGGCTGCATCAAAAAAAGAATAATAAATAAAAATAAATAAAACTTACCTTGCCGCGTCTTCTCTCCTGCTTGACTGTGTCTGACTCCAGGTCGGGACAGGAAGCAGGCAGCCAGGCTCCCACCTCCAAGCCAATCACAACGCTCCAATGGAGCGTTGTGATTGGTCTGAGCGCCGTGACACGGTGCTAAGCCAGTGGCTGGAGGGGTGGGCATGTTCTCCATGCAGGCTGCAATGCAGCCTGCATGGAGAAGGGAAAAGTGCGCATGACTGGTTTGGGCGGCCCGAGAGGGCTGACCAAACAGTCATTGCGCACTCCGGAGTAGGCAAACCACTCCTCCCCTGCCTGCTCCATAAGCAGAGCAGCACCGCCCACCTGCCCGCTGGCAAAAAAAACATAAAATGGTAATAACTAAACCTTATTACCATTTTATGTTTTTGCTTCTTGCACTGCGAGAAAGCAGTGGGGCGACGCTCCTCCGCCATAGCGGAGGAGCCACCACTGGTGTTCCATGGCATTGGGTGGGTGTTCCTACCCAACTCACATGATTTTGACACTTTTCCAGATTTACCAAAAGTGATAGACCTGGGAATGTGCTAAAAAGATACGCCTTCCCAATGGAGGCGGAACAAGGAGAACGCAGCACACATAGAAAAAGAAAAATTCCACTCAAGATTGTTTTTGTGCAGGAAGGTGCTCCTGCATGCAACACAGGCACCCTTGCTCTATAGTGCAAGGGTGCCTGTATTGGCGCTAAGCAGCCAAAACGGCGCCAGCGTAGGGGCAACGGCAGGAATATGCCGTATTCTTTTAAATACGGTGCATTTCTGCCCTTTCCCTGTAATGCATCACAGAACAGCGAGGTGACTTGCTCCGCTGCATTGCATTCCTTTGCCATAAACATGGCCCTGAGTATTCAGTGCTGTGAGTGAGGTAAAACTGCGCCTCATCTAATACACCTCTCTGATTCAGATGTCTTCAATTAGAGTGTGCTTTTTTATCATAGCTTCAAGTTTCTTCTGTGACCAGCAAGGAGCAAAGATTGAGCACAAATATAAAATGTATGTAATACCCCTCTCACCCCTCGCCTCAAATCTCAAGTCATACCTCAGAAGTTTTAAGTACTCCCGTCACGCGCATGTTAAGGCCTAAGATTTGGAGATCCATATCCTCTGGACGAAAATCTTCTTATTAAACAGGATGGAGTCCATGAAGAGGAATATGAACCACTGACGTACTACTGGACACAGATTGCACGCGTGCTTGCTGATCCTGTAGGGGACAATACTTGGCACACAGCAAAGAGCAGCCTACTGGGATTATACCCTCAACCGAAGGGATATAAAGTACAAGCGCGCTTTGCTAATCTAGCATTAATACTAGCAAAGAGGCATATTACTAGTCGGTGGAAGGCTGTGAGACCCCCCAGCCTAGAGACTTGGAGAGATGAGGTGATAAAGTGGAGTCTTGCCGAAAGTGCTACAATACGTAGGGAGGAGCAGAGGGGACTGAGAAAAATACCAATAGCAATGGCGTGGGATGTGAGATGTGAGGCGTTTAAAGGGTGGGAGGATCCAACGCCGGCAGTGATGGATTGATGGCATCTGCGGCTGCAACATGATACGCAGGAGGCGGGTGCCCTCTTCCAGATGTATTTCTACTTGTTGCATTGCAAGGTGTGGTGTCGCTTGTCCCGGTTGGGTGCCGCTCGCTTTGTGCAATGTCATAGAAGTATTCTATCTGTACTTTAGCTTATTAAGGTGTTCCCAGCTGAATAACTGCCGGTGGGGGGTGAGGGGAGGCGTTCTGGGGTAGTTGTTATAGATTTATATAGAAATGCAAAATGTGATCTCACGATACAAGATGGAAGATTTAATGTCAAAGAAAAAGAAAGGTACATACGGGAATATGTTGAAGTCACGTATTATGTCCAGGACGGTGTTGTACTACCCATGCGCGCAGATGTGTACTAGAAGGATATATGATGATGTACCATATTGAGACGACTCGGTCCTAAAATGGACGTGTAAACTTGTATGTATATCTGAATAAACTTAATAAAGTTTGTGTTAACAAAAAAAAAAAAAAGAAAGAAGAGGGAATATGAACCCAGCTTACTCGTGAACTTCTTATAATTTATTTTGTTGGAACATTCCTTCGCTGAGGAAGCTGTTAAGACATGAAGTAATCAGTGTTATTAGACTCGCCTGTATTGTACTGCCGTACTATGTGATTTAACCATGTATAGCTTAGGGATTTTACACATTGCTGCTTTCAATTGCAGTTCAACCCTCTTGAAATTACATTTGAATGTCAGCGAATAGATGAAGAACTCTTTCTTCCCTGACATTTCAGGTTAGTGTAAATATGCTACATGCAGCTTTGTTAAAGAGTCAACTCTGTCTAGATTATTTATGTCTGGATTACTAACCGGTGATCTTTATTACTCGGATTCTTTCTTCCTCGTCCCAGCACTTACGACCCTCTCTCTCTACTAGAAAACCTTCATCAGCTATCTGATAAAGGGGTTGGAAATAAAGGAGGTTAGTTACTAGAGTGATGATAGAGTTTATAGAGAGGAACTGTCTATGTGCAGTAGACATAGAAAATACCTTGGGGAGGCAGTGTTTAATTGGGTTTCTGAAGGAATAACACTCCTGGAGTAAGGAATGGGATGAGGAAGGAGATGAGCAGGTAATGAAAATGTGAGGCACGCATTATAGTAGGTATTCATCTCGCTGGTGATAGTGACAGTGTTTGGAGGGAATTCTGAAAGTCCCATTGTCTTGGGGAAAGTGAAATGCAAATACACACCTGCAATTGTGGCAGCCTAGGTGAATCAGGGTGTTTAGCTGCAGTATGCAGAAAGGAGTCACTTGGAGGTATTTTGGGTGCTTAGAGAGAGTTCATTTGAAGCAGCAGTTTGTTTTGAGGAAGATCACATACCCTATTCAGAGCCTAAAATATTTCCTATAGCGAGTTCAGCATCTTTAAGGGAAGAAGGAGTTCTCACTAGGAAATGGGCCGCTTTAGGAGCTAACAGAAAGTGCCCATATTTGAAGCACAGACACACACTTACTTACCTGGATGGCTTCTTTTTATGCCAGCTTCACAGATTGTGTATCGGCAAGGAAAAGACCCTACCACGTAGGAGTGAGATTCAGCACCAGCAGCACCGAGTCCGGTTGGTTCCTGCAGCAGGTGTATTAGCATGCTTTGATTGGGCAGAGATCCAACCAAAGACAGGAGCTTGGGCTGGCCAGAACGTAGAGTCTGCCATAGTTGAGCAAATGCCAGGGGCGGAAAGTCCCTTTATAGGGTGGCAAGGATAATAGACCTAAAATCCTAATGACCACCAATATTAAGGTTAGGAGACAAGGCTATTCATGGAATTCAGAGCAGAGCCCAAAGCAAGATGGTAGCACTTGGGTTTACCAAGAGGTTTAAAGAGCAGGATAAGAGAGAAGTTAATGGAGCACCACTGGATTGAGAAGACCTACCCTGGCAGAAACTCTCAGTCTCGATCCTGTAGACAAAAAGGTCTCTGGGTTGGAATTGGGTCAGCCCTTTATGTGGGAAGGAAGAGGAAGGGTTAGCCAAGTCTGTGCAGGGGAGAGGGCTGGTAAAATCAGGTCCCATCTTTCAGCAATCAGGAAAACTGACTGTGGGACCACCAGGCAAGCTGTGATCAGGTAAAGCGGCATCCCTCCTGAGAATTCCACTCGACCTAACTCGTAATCCGGGCCATAGAAGGCATTGGTGCACTAAGTAGGGAACTTACGAATTAGAGCTGAGCGAATTTGATTTCAATGCAGCACATTCCTGAAGCTTTCAGAAGAAAGTGTTTGCAGAATTCTGAAGTAGCATAAGAACAAACGCTCCTCTGGTACCGTGCATAATTAATTGCATGTGCATGTGCAACTCAATTCATTTTCACATGGTTGTGCATGTGCTTAGAACCTGCGACAATGCGTGTGAGAAGAATACTGGTTTCTGAATGGATGCATAATTCAGTCTCTGGGCCCTTGGAGGGGAGCAGAGAAACTGGGCTCCAGAGGTTAGTGGTGTCTGATGCCAGTGCTAGCTGTCACGAACCCTATTCTTTTTATTTAAAAAACAAAACAAAACACATTTGCCCAAATTATACATCAAGTGCACTGTCCCTTTGTACTGTGTCACACTTTAAACTAGGAGTGACCGGGACAGTGCACCTGATTATAAAAGAAGTGCTCCGACAGTTCACCCCTGTCCTGAGGATAGTGTATTAGTGAAAGACAGGGCCTCACACTAAAACCACAGCTCCCTCTTTAAACTGAGGGGGATGAGCCTCTCACTGAAGAGAGGGAATGCATGTCCCTGCAGGCGGGTGCAATGCATTACAGTACCCACCTGCATCCTAGGGGGCACAAAGAGGCACAAAGACTGCTTGGGTTCTAGGATGGAGGTGTGGCCCTATGCCAAGAGAGGCTGGTTCTCATCCCATTCTTTTTTTTCAATGCTCATACCTTCCACCTAATAACCCCCCATTCTGTGTATTGGCCAGCTTCCCTGCTCCTGCTGCCTGGCCGCTGCTGAAATACAAAAGCCTGGCTTTGGCAAAGCCAATAAGTCTGGCTTATAACTGAAAATGTCTGTTGTTTCGGGGCAGGTGGTTGGCTGTAACACTGCCCTCTTAGTGAGCTTTCTGCCCTGAAATGGCTGCATTATTGGTGTGTTTTCTTTATGCATGATCGTGATTCGTGATGCAGAGAGAGTGCCCGCAGGCTAGTCAGGTATTTACTGGTCTCGCCTTTCAATGGCTGGAGGTGTGCTCTGGTGAGGAAAGTGTCCATGTGGCCTATCCAGCAGGGGAGCTCTCTGCAGTGAATTGCCCATGGTGTCATCATCATATAGATTTGGCACACACCCATCTTCGCTTGATTTTCATTTGCTGCTCTTGGTAAATGTATGAACATTTTAACTAGATCCAAATTTTAGATGTATTATTCTCGTTCTTTATTAGGGAAAGTGATTAACTTCTACGCCTGCACCCACATTTATTAGGACTTTCCATCGACTCAAAGCAACACTAAGTGGCACATAGAATTTACTGAGTGCAAAATGTGGTTTGAGTCTGAAAGGTTTTTGTATGAGGAAAAGGTGCCCTTCACTCAAAAAACACTGCACTGCATCACTTTTCAAGTGGTCATTACTGGGGCAGATCAGCTCAACCCCATAAAGGTTTTATTGAAAAGCCAGATTTGCTAAGAGAGCCAGACTGGTCTTTGCATCAAAAACTAACTCATATTGGAAGCAGGTGTAACAAATGGTAATTTGTTTATTTTTCATAAATACGCATAGCGTGTATGCTGCAGCCCACAACACCCGTTCAATGTCTTCGATCCTTCTGCGTTTCTCTTGACAGGAATGTTTTACTGGAAGGTTGCTTTCAGTATAAATTGTAGGTTAGACAGCGCACACTTTGCTCTGTAAAGTAGCGGCCGGTGCAGGTAAGCGTGGTGTGGCGGAGCGGGGCGCTGCAGGGGGGATCCTGACGGATATTTCATTTGCTCTCTTCCGTCGTCTGTCGACATCCCCCTCGCCCCCCTGCACCGGCCGCTGGGTTGGAGCTCCCACCCAGGGGATGACAGTTGCAGGCCAATCTTACTATATATCGCTCTGCACTGTGTTTTCCCCTTTCTGCAACGCAGGACATTTGGTTACTCCACTGCATTGTGTGAAAAATGAGTAAATCTGGGCCTTACTTTTTCTGAGTTTTTGCCTTTCTGTAAAACTGAGCGCTGAATTTTGATAGGAATGGCCTGACTGAGTAGGTAACTAATTACGAGCTATTCCCTCTCTTTCCTAAGTCAGGCCACTTTTCCTATCAGTCTCATTACCCAATTTTCATGCACCATTTTGCAGTACATTTTGAGGTAGATTTCTTAATAGATGTTGAACTCGGGAAGCATCTGGATTACATCATTTACTTTATTTGACTGCAAATTATGTTTCATTACAGGGGAGTAAGAAGCAAGGGAAAATATGTAAATACATACAAGCTGTGGCACTAGTAAGCGTTTTCCTTCATTTTTATTGACTTTCAGTTTTTTTCCTCGACTACTTCATTTTATAGGAATAGGATGGTGTGCTGAAGCATCACCCGGAACATTTAACTCTCAGCGTGAAAATAGCAGCTTGCTTGTGCTTAGATATTGCTTTTACATTTATGTTTCAAAGTATTTCTCTTTTAATGTTAGATTTCTTTTCTTTCGTAGTGCCAAGGACAAGAATCTTAGCTACTGGGGGAGCTTCTTGCAATCAGGAAATACTGCAGGTATGTGCAGGCCTCTGGAAATATCAGAATTTATTGTGAAATGCTGTCTTATGTTCTTTTATGGATTTAGTTAAGATTGTTAATAGTGTTAGCAAGTTAAAATACGGTGCCGACTTGCAGGGGACAGAGAAAGCCAGTGGACAGGCAGGCATTAGGGAGGTCATTTATGGGCAAGGGGTCCCCCTCTAACTACCTGACCGCGAAACAGGTGAAAGGGAGCAGCACGCGCTTTAGTACGCACACGTGTATACACTATGTGAAAGACTACACCAATAAAGGACGGACACAAGATCTTTGGATTTAAAACCAGTGCTTCATTTGAGCTGGGGGTTTCCGGTGCTCCTCACCAGCACTTAATTGTCAACACCAGTACATATAAAAGTCTGACATATGCAGTGGCATAGCTAGTCCAATGGCCGCCCGTGTTGGCCCCTGCATTTGCCGCCTCGCAGCCGTGTGTAAGAGCGGGGGAAGGGGTGCCCTTGTGCCGCCCAGGGCGGGCCCCCCACCCCGCCTTGCTACGCCACTGGACACATGGGGGCTGATTAGGATGGCGGGGAGACCGCCACTGACAGACTGTCGGAGGCGGTCTCCCCGCCATTCTGAGCAGCTTTCCCGCCCGCCAGAGTTTGATGGTGGGCGATGTGCTGGCGGGCGGAAAGCCCGACGCCACAAATCCGATGGGCTCCATGAGCCCGCAGGTGTGGTGGAGGGCCTGAAATCCCTACAATGGTGGCGGTCCCTATCAGGCACCGCTGTAGGGATTACGATGTCCCTCCCCACCAGCCTTTCCAATGGCGGCTCACCCGCCATGGAAAAGCTGGCCCCCCTTCGCCCCTGCACCCAAGTTCTGGCCCTACATTTCCCTGCACCATGTGGCAGGCACTGCATGGTGCCTTGCACGTAGTGCAGGGAAATGTTACATGTGCCGTTTTTACATTGCGGCGGGTGCTGCTGGCTGCAGCACCCGCCGCAATGTAAAAAATAGGTAGTGCGACCGCCTTGGTGGCGGTCACATCATGATTACCCCTGTGGGACCGCCACCTTGTAGGCGGACAGTCCCACTCCCTGATACGATGGCGGGCGGACTGAAGTTTGTCCGCCATCGTAATGAGCCCTATGGTGTCTAATTTGGAGATGAGCACAACAACAGATGCTTATTAATAATTATACATTAAAAATGACTAATACCTGTCGCCCAAGAGATTTATACAGCTTTGGGGGCCTGGTATAGTCTGACTTGTCACACTTTTGGGAGTGTGATGGTTAATAGTTTTGTTTGGCTGCGTTGGCAGGGGCAATGGATGGTGCCAGCTCTAGTGACCCCCCGACGAGGGTCCCAGCACTTATTTTATAACAAATTAAGCATTGGGTAAAACGAAGGCAGTATCTTGTCGTTTATCGAAAAATTGCTTGAAGAAAATAACACCACCTCAAATGTAAAAACTTTGAACATTGTCTAGTTATAAAAAGAAAATTTGGTGTTGGGTATTGGCTTCAGCTTACACCACGGTTCAAGTGGCACCACACCCCTCCTCGTATGATCACAGATAAACATATTGAACACGACATCACACACGTTATTCAGGTTTACAACTGGGAATATAGCCCACTATATACATTCACTGCGCATCACCTTTTCAGTGCTCCAAATCCTGGCACCAGTCATAGCCATAGGCATATTGATGGAATATACACATCTTTCACGAGGTTATAGGTAACTGTTTCTGAGCCCAACCTCACCATGACCCCAAAAATCAGGTTGTTCCCAATGTAAGCACCCCAAGGTGGAGCTCGGACTAGCCCTGAACTCACATCCAAGCCCTTTGCAAATGTGATACTCTTTGACAAATCTATGGTGTAATGTGCTTACCCCTCCAAATTGTATTCACCTTCCACCTACCTAGCATAAAACAGAAAAAACATGGGGGCAGATTTACAAGAAGGTGCCGCAGCGTGGCACCGCAAGCCCTTTGGCTGCGCCACACTGCGGCACCTTCAGAGCACAGGAATGCGACATATTTACAATGATATGTCGCATTCCTGTGCTCTCCCCTGCGCTGGCGCACAAACAGCTGCCATGCGCCGGCGCAGGCACCCTTGCACCATGGTGCAAGGATGCCTGCGTCATGGGAGATTGTTTTTGTGCAGGAAGGTGCTCCTTCCTGCACAAAAACAATCACTTCAGGCATTTTCCTCCTTCAATGCGTGCTGTAGAATGCAGCACGCATTGAAAGAGGAAAAAACAAGGAGAAATTAAAACATTTCTCCTCGTTGTGCCTCGCTACGCCACCCCTAGGGTGGCGTAGCATACTGACGCATTTCCAGGTTTACGAATCCCCATAAATCTGGAAATGTGTCTTGTTCCATGGGTGTTGCGTGGGAACACCCACAGCAACACCCATGGAATGCCCCTTTCACGCAAAGTGCTGCGTGTAAAGGGGCTGTATTTACAAGGACAGGAAAAGCCACGCAGGGTGGCATTTCCTGTCCTTGTAAATATAAGGCAGAGAAATGCGCTGCCAGTGCGTCACAAAAAGTGACATACTGGCAGCGCAAGGGGCTTGTAAATCTGCCCCATGGGGGAATCAGGTGGGTGGGAAAAGAGTGTGTCTTGCAGGAGGTCCTCCAGCTGGGGTCAAGCAGCAATACAAAAATGCCTTACCCCGTGGCAAGGCAGGTTTAAATTCCTGAGTGCATGCCACACCCATTGACCCCACACATCTCGACCCAGGAAAACACTGATTGCAAGCTGGTGAGAAACAGCAAACCAGAGGCAAAGCGGGGGTAGGGGGAAAGGGGTCAAGATGGTAGTTATGCCCGTCGTGGTCACTAAATCTGGGTACAGCTTGTCGCTTGGCCTAGGCACATTCTTATAGGCGTATGCATGAAGTGCTGATTCTGAGATATATAACTCTTTGGGACTGTGTTTGACACTGAAGTATTTTATTATTTCCCAAGTTTACCTTTATAAGAACTGACTTTAAAACCTTTGACTAGGGCTGTTGGAATTATGTTGCAATGGAGGACCAAATTATGCGGCATGGTTGACTAAATTATGCAGCATAATGAATCGCAATGTGTGGCAGTATGAATTCGTGTTTTTATCAGTGTAAAACACATTAATACTGTTACATAGCGTGTCATTTAGCGCGTGTTATTTTCCGTGTCTCCCTGTGGTCCCGCGTGGGAGTGACACGAGCGGACTTTACCTCCGCTCGTGTCGGTCTCGCTCCTAGCATCTTTTGAAATGCTGGGTATAATGTTAAGGGGGGCTCGCGGGAGCGTGATTCGAATTGGTGGGGGATTGATATAGTGATAAGTAAACAGTTGGAGTCATTCGTTGCTTGAACCTGTACCTGAACGGATGTTGAACAACTGAATAAAGTTACAGTTGAAGCGTTTCTGGATCTCGCCTGGATTTCTTGATTTCCCTCTCCCTGCTTTCCAACACTGGCGACGAGCGGGAGAAGCTACGCATCTTCTCACATATTATTGTTCATTTCCTGATTATTTCGCCGTGAACAGCTTTGCCACCATCCTATTGGCTGGAAGTTTCCGGGAGGTTGGAGTTTTTTTTTTTTCACCTGCTGCTTCACTATTGGTCGCAGCTCTCTCCTCGCTTTCATTGGAAGAAACCGTGTCCAGGTTTCCACCGTTTTCTTTTCTTCTCGTCAGCACTTTCGTCAATTACAGTGCATTACAGCGTCAGTTACTTTGAGCAGCCTCACACGGAGCGTTGTGAGTGAAATAGTGTGCTTCGGATTGCCTCACACAAGGGAGTGTGAGTGTTACTGCCTTCAGCGCTTTTTCTACTACAAGGTACTTTGCCATTTCAACATAATTTCAGGGAACTTTACCTTTGTAAATTCGTGGAACATATTCTTTGACTACGGTGACTACTTTCCTTATTTTATCTTATTGTTTTCTAATCTGTTTATATCCACAGAGCATTGTACTATAAATGTCAGGAATTGTGCCACCTCCAACTTTTCTAGCTGCCCCTGGGGAACCATCTATGAACTGGGACTTATGGGAACCTGTATTCTTAGCTTATGTGGATGTGTTAGAGGGGGACGATTGCGAACCAGAGAGGAAATTAGCACTTTTGAAGCATTGTTTAGGAGGAATGGGACTTAAAGAGTTCAAGAATCTACCCATTCTTATTAATCCTGGCAACCTTAATGTTTACCAATATGCCGCTAAACAGTTGTCTTTAAGGTTTGGTAAGAAGACTAATACTGTCATGGAACGTTTCATATTTTACTCAAGGAAGCAAAAAGCTGATGAGTCTATAGAAGATTATGTTTCTGCTCTAAGATCCTTAGCAGTCACTTGTGACTTTGAGCACATTTCTTACGAACAGGTATTAAGAGATCAGATTCTCATGCGCACCAATATTAAGAAAGTTCAGGAAAGACTTTGGACATCCTCTGATATATCCTTATCTGCTGCTATTGACATTGCAAAATCCATTGAACACTCAGAGAAATTTGTACATGAAATTAGAGCGGCAGAGAAAATGATGTGTGTTTGGTACCAAAGGATTCTGAAAAGCCAAAGAAACAGTTTGCTTTCAAAAATGATTTTGTTCCAAGAAATTACCAAGAAAGGTATAAAGGTTTCAAGCAAGATGGCAAGAAATTCACATGTTATAGATGTGGCAGTTATAGTCACCTAGGAAATGCTAAGTTTTGTCCAGCTATTGACAAAGTATGCATGAAATGCGGAAAAAGGGCCATTTTAACCAAGTTTGTAGATCTTCTCATAGAAGAGTTAACTATATCTGTCACAGCGATACTTTTGGAGGTTCTAATGATTCTAATGACTTTGATCAAGAATATGTCAATACCGTATTGAACATTAGTGACACCAGTAAGCTAGCAAAATTTCCCTCATGCTTTGTCAAAATAGATGATAGATGTGTACATGTTTTAGTAGATTCTTGTTCCTGGTATACCATAATTTCGTTAGATGTTGTCAACCAGAATTGGCCACAAAAATTTTGTGTACCTCGGACATCAACCCTGGTGGGTATACTGGCCACAAAATTGACTTAGTAGGTTACTTTTGGGCTAATTTAGAATTTGATGGACGTGCTACATTTGGGAAGATTTATGTGGCAAACAAAGGACAATGTTTGCTGGGATGGCCACATCAAGAAAAGATGGGCATTAGGTTAGATCCCAGAGCCAATCCTCAAGTGTACGTTATAGGTACTTCTGTGTCCAACATTAGAAATACGGATTCAGATTATGTTCATGAGCTTAGAACTGCATTTCCTAATGTGTTCAGCGACAAGCTGGGTCAATACCAGGGTTTCAAACATCGCATCAAGCTTATTGAGGGTTCTATTCCTGTCCGTCACAGGGTTAGGAATGTACCTTTATCTTATAGAGGAAAACTGAAAGACATGCTACATGATTTGTGTAAGAAAAACATAATTGAACCAATAGAATCCTCCCCTTGGGTTTCTCCGGTTGTTATTTCAATTAAACATTCTGGCGAATTGAGACTGTGTATTGACTTGCGCAGTCTCAATAGTGCTATTTGGGTGGATGCGCAACCTCTTCCCAACTTACATGAAATGGTTGCGACTTTAGCTGGGGCTAAAGTGTTTTCTTGCATAGATCTGGCCAGTGCATATCACCAGGTGGAGCTGCACGAAGAATCAAAGAATTTAACGGCGTTCATCACTCCTGAAGGTTTGTTCAGGTTTTGTAGAATGCCTTTTGGCCTGGCTAGTGCAGCCTCCGTATTTCAAAGACTTATGAAAGAAACTTTAGAGGGCATAACAGGAGCAGTGGCCTTCCAAGATGACATCCTTGTTTTTGGCAAAGATATCACTGATCATGACAACGCTCTCATGAAAGTCTTATCGGCTCTTTCATTAAAAGGCCTAACCTTACGTGTAGACAAATGCAGGTTTAGGAAAGATGAAGTTGAATATTTGGGACACAATATTAGTGGAAATGGCATTACACCTAAGCAAAACCACGTGAACAATATCATCAAAGCACCCATTCCAAGTTCCAAGGAGCAGCTTGTAGCTTTCCTTGGTTTGGTTGAGTTCTATGCAAAATTCATTCCCAATTATGCATCCAAGGTGGATATCTTCCGACCTCTACTTAAAAAAAATGCAAACTTTAGTTGGTCTGAGGAAATGACACATGCATTTGAACATTTGAAGGAATTTATTATCAATGCTCCATGTTTGAAACCTTTCATTGTGGGTAAACAATGTGTGATTATGGTAGATGCCAGCAGTAGTGGGCTAGGAGGTGTTTTGATGCAAAGGGATTGTGGTAAAGAGTGGATTGTTGCGTATGCATCCAGGGCACTCAAGGATGCAGAGAAAAATTACTCGGTAATAGAAAGGGAATTACTGGCATGTGTTTGGGGTGCTGAACATTTTAGAATGTTTTTATGGGGCACTAAGTTTATTATCAAAACAGATCATAAGCCCCTCATCCATTTAATGGCACCTGGTGGTGGCCGGACCATGTCTGCAAGATTAGCTAGATTAGCTTCTAGATTACAAAATTTTCAGTGTCGATTGGAATTCGTGAGTGGCAAGAGCAATGTTCACGCGGATTGCATGTCAAGATTGTCTTTGCCATGTAATGAATCTGAAGCTGGGGACAGGGAGGATTGTGAAGTTGCATTTACTTTCAGTGATATCAATCTTGTGGAGGACACAGTTGCTATTCCAGAAGGAAAATGGATAGAAGAAATGCGTAAGGACAGTGAACTAAATATTGTACTACATGCCATTGTACATGGCTGGCCTGAGGAAAGGAAAATTAGTGGTGACATCATGAGTTTTTTTAAGATTCGTGAAGAACTAGCTATTGAAAATGGCATCATTGTTAGAGGGGACAAAATTGTACCTCCATTCTCATTAAGAGATGAAATCATCAAATTAGCCCACGAGGGTCACACTGGCATTTCATGTACTAAAAGGCGTGTTAAGGATAGTTTTTGGTGGCCCAGCATTGACAATTGTGTTGTGCAGTGAATGTGCCAGCAGCGACAAATCTGCCAGAGCTTTGTGCACATATCCTCATCCTGTTGAACTTCCTTTGGGTCCCTGGCGTAAGCTTGGTATAGACATTATTGGGCCTTTTTCTATTTTACCCAGACAAGAAGCATATGGAATTGTATTAATAGACTATTATTCCAAATGGCCTGAACTTAAAATGGTTAATGAGGTCACGTCTGAGAAGATCATTGAGTTCTTGGATGATGTTTTCTGTAGGGAAGGCATTCCTGAGGAAATAGTCACTGACAATGGTCCTCAATTTGTCAGTAAATGCATGATTCATTTTCTTGCTAAATGTGGTATAAATCATAGAAGGATTTCTGTGTTCCACCCAGAGGCTAATGGTCAAGTGGAGAGATTCAACCGGGTGGTGAAAAATACTATTCAATTATCTGTTAAAAGCAATCTAAATTGGAAACATGCTTTGAAAGCTATGTTGTTAGCTTACAGGACTTCTCCTAATGCTATCACGTCAGTTACTCCTTTTGAATTTTTAAGAGGACGTAAACCGGGATCGAAATTAGTACCGTGGTGGCTTAAGATGAGGAAGAGTAACAACAGTGATGATTTCATTTTGGATTTTGTTGGCATTCGACACAAAATGGAGGAGTATAAGCTTAAGATGAAACAAGATATGCAAAAGAAGAGAGGTAAAGTGAGTAGACACTGTGTAGAGGTTGGTGATATGGTTCGTATTAAGAAATTTAAGGCAGATGGAAAGGGTTGCAGTATTTGGTCTGATCCTATTCGGGTCATTCAAGTATTTGGTAATGCTGTGCGTGTTGATGGAGGAACTGTATGGAATCTCAATATGGTTTCTCCTTTTAAAGGGAAGGCAGATTTTTCTGATGAGTCATCTACTAATGTTTTCCTTGACATCAAAGAAAGCGAATGCGGTCAAACTACTGACCCTGGCAAAACCAGTGATGTTAAAGTAGCTTCTAGAACAATGAGGTCAACACGTATGCCAGCAAAATTTCAAGATTATATTCTTACTTAAAAAAAAAAATATATATATAAAGGGGGAGGTGTGTTACATAGCGTGTCATTTAGCGCGTGTTATTTTCCGTGTCTCCCTGTGGTCCCGCGTGGGAGTGACACGAGCGGACTTTACCTCCGCTCGTGTCGGTCTCGCTCCTAGCATCTTTTGAAATGCTGGGTATAATGTTAAGGGAGGCTCGCGGGAGCGTGATTCGAATTGGTGGGGGATTGATATAGTGATAAGTAAACAGTTGGAGTCATTCGTTGCTTGAACCTGTACCTGAACGGATGTTGAACAACTGAATAAAGTTACAGTTGAAGCGTTTCTGGATCTCGCCTGGATTTCTTGATTTCCCTCTCCCTGCTTTCCAACAAATACTGTCTTGCCAAAAATTTATTCTCGTTGGTACCAGTTTGACGCCTGCGAAACAGCAAATCAAAGGCACTCTGTTACTCTGTACAATGGTGTGGCATAATATGTGTTTTTTTTGTTTTTGAATGTTTGACCAGAATAAACTAGAAACCATTTTTATGTTTGTGAGATCTTTAGATAATGCAGCAGATGTTGGATTAAGTGCATTATGGAGTAAATCCATAATCAAGCAAATAATGCCACAGCTGCGCAATCACATAATTACATAATTCCAATTTTATTGACTAGAACATTAAACACATTATATTTGCAACTTTGTCTGGAAAAAAATAATCTTATAGCTCCATAAAGAACAATAACAGTCATGCGAGAATCTTAATAAATCCTCTAGAGAGGGCCAGGGCTAACTCAGGTAATATTGGTCTGATATTAAAACCTTTTTTCGTGGTCACCCAGACCAGACTGTGCAATATGGTGTATGTCAAATCTTCTCACCAAAGTTTTTTTTTTCAAAACAGATTTTATTTGTATTTTCAGCCATATGTGTCCCACTGGTCCAAATCCACACATATACAAGTCAATGCATATATATATGGCATTATTATCGAAGTCAAAAACAAAATATCATTCAACGAAACAACTAAATGTGCAATGGCCCTACTATGCTCCCCGGCAACCGCTCTCCCGCACCTAAATGACTCGACACATATAAATCACACAGCTGTTTAATAAGCCAGTACCTTTATCCAGATTCATTCTCTAAATGCGATGCCACAGAGGTCAGAGGCTCCAAGGGAAGGCCTCGGTACACAGCCCACCACTACCAAATCTTGGGATGTTTCTGTGGGCATCCCCTAGCTTTGAATATCTGTAGTTCTCGGCCCATGCAGAAGTCCATACCCTGTTTCCATACACCCAGCAGGAGAGGGGAGGCAGTTTTCCACAGCCCGGCGATATCTCGTTTTGCCAGGGTAAGGCCCAAGAACTACATGTGTTGTTTGTACCTATTGCCCCCAATTTCATCGGTAGCGTGTATGAAAATAAATTTCGGGGACATGGGGAAATCCCAGGGCAGAACCTCTGACAGGCATGTTATAACCCCCTGCCAGAACTTTGTAAGCGTACCGCATGACCATATTGTGTGAAAAAAGGTGCCCTTGCCGCGTCGTAGGCATGTGGGGGAGGCCACCAGGCCAGCTCGCCAGAGCCTGCGCTGGGTATAGTATGCACGGTGTAGATATTTAAATTGCATGAGGCGCAGGCATGAAGAGACGGAATTCCAGGGCCTCGGTCCAATCGTCATCCACTATCGAACCCAAGTCTCCTTGCCAGGTCGCTCGGAGGGCATCTAATTTGGTGGGGCTATTGGTAATTAGGGACTGATATATTTTAGTAATTTTGTGATCTCTCAGGTCTCCCATGAGCAGTTTCCCTTCTAGTGGATTGAACTCCGGAAGAGCCTCCAGGTTTTTAAGGTAGGGAGCCAGGGCATGGCGAAATTGTAGATATTTGTAAAATTGGTTGCGTAGCATGGCAAATTCGCTTTGGAGCTCCTGGAAGGATTTAAGTGTCAGACCACGCATGACCACTCCCAATGAGGATATGCCAGTAATATCCCATCCTCGGAACCCAGATAGATTGGCCATATGAGGAAGGAGACTATTATGCCATAGCGAGATCTCTTGTGTTAGGTGGCCCCACCACCCCATCCGCCGCAGCGATTGTCTCCCCACCTGAAACACCACTCCTGTCACAGTCAGTAAGGCCGGAGCTCCAACCGCTGTAAAGATATGTGTGAAGAGAAGTGTCGCCCATTACCCATTGTTACACTGCGTATGCGGGATCATCCCTGTCACTGTACCACCATTCGTTAAGCGCTTGCAGGTGTGATGCTGCATGATGGGACTGAATGTCTGCAGCTGCAGTGCCACCACAGTAGGTAGACTGAAAGCAGGTTCGTTGGACCACTCGGGCTGTGCCTCCTCACCACAAGAATTGACCCAATATTGCATTCAGGCAGCGGGATTCGGATATGGGTGGTTCTGCAATTGGTATAAGAGACGGGGGAGAGATACCATCTTCAAGACAGGGGCAAGTGTGACCAGGATTTCACCTCTGCCTTTACTTGTCCGTCAATGGAGCTAGGTTATAATCCCAAGAAATAGGTTGAGAGGCGGACATGAAGAAGCCAAGGTATTGCAGCGCCTCTGTTGCAATGGTCAGATCAGCCGAACATGTGCCGGAGGAGTCATGTGCCCCACGTATCGGCCACAGAATGGATTTGCTGGCATTTATATATAAACCTGACATTTCCCCAAACACCTCCATGATACGAAGGAGGCTAGGGCCTGTTCTACGAGGGTCGGTAAGGAAAAATAAGACGTCATCTGCATATAGCGCAAAGTGGTCTGAGACCTCCTGCCACAATTCAAAGCCCCGGACCAAGGCGTCTATTCTAACCCAAGCGGCCAATGGCGAATAAAGTAGGAAACCGGGGATAAACCGAGCCAGCCACAGGCACCGAAATGGTAAGATCCTTATATAGCAGAATTACGTATGATAAAAATCTGGGGCCAATATTACGGTGTTACAGGAGCGCAAACAAATAAGTCCAACTGACAGGATCAAAGGCCTTATCAATATCTGCTAGTAATAGGACAGCTGGGCATCCCAGGTGATATACAGCAGCTATTGCATGGCATGAAGCCAGCTTGGACTAGATGGACTAGGTCAGTTATATGGGGCATGAGCCGGTTGGCCAGGGCTTTGGTGAGTAGTTTGGTTTCTATGTTCAATAGGGAGATCGGGCGGTATGAGGAGTTGAGGTCTGGGGGTCGGCCTGGTTTGAGGAAGATCACCACTTCAGCGTGCCTCCAGTCTGGGGGAGCTGCTTCTCTTCTAAGGCGGTTTGGATCGACTTGAGATAGTGGGTGCCCAGTTCCGGCATGTATGCCTTAAAGAATTCACATGGGAAGCCGTTGTGACCTAGAGCTTTACCTTGGGGTAGGTCGACTAGGGCAGTTGCTAACTCTTCGACTGTAAGGGGGGTATCAAGCAGTGACCAGGCCATGTCTGATAGGGCCTTCGGGGGTAGATCATCCAAAAATATCTGTATTATGGCTTCTGGCAGCGCATCGCTTTTGGCGTATATCGCCGTGTAGTAGTCGGTGAACTATCGCTGAGAAATCGGTGAGAATATCGCCATTGGGATCGCAAATGTTTGGGATATGAACCAGCTTCAGCGCCTGCTGGCACAGCTGATGCAGTAATTTTCTGGATTTATCTCCCTACTGATATATCTGACTACGGGAAGCCAACCAAGTAGTCTGTGCTTCTTATAGAATTTCCCCATGACACAGCTGTTGCGCTAGGGCCAGGTGACGATGCGCAGAGCCTTCTCCTTCCAACAGTCCCCATCGTTCTAGGGTCATAATGTGGGCCTCCATCTGCAAAAGTTTCTCGCGATGTTGTGGATGCCTCGCGGTGAAGAGTGAGACATTGACTCCACGAAGAGTCAACTTCATGGCCTCCCACAGAATTTCAGCTGAGGCAACAGTCCCCGTATTTAGGGCAAAGTATCTGGTCAAGGCCTGGTGCATGTGTGTCCAGTATTACTGGTCCTGCAAATGCCAGGGTAAAAGGCGCCAGCAGAAGGGAGGACGATCGGGGCCCACCCGGAGTCCAAGCGACACTGGAATGACCCATGGGCAGCATTGCGGCATCAGAGACTCTGCATATAGCTAGAGAGAACGAACAAGTAGCCCAGGTGAGAGAACGACTCATGGAAATGGGAGTCACCTGTAACAGACCCATCTCCGACAGATCACCCTCACCACAGCGGCCCGGCTCGGCCGCCGAAACTCCAGCGGCTATAGGTGAGCTGCAGGCCGTACCACCAGGAGGCCACAAGCACGCTGCAGGTGTCAGCTGCCCCTTCGATCCACCTCCAGGCGGTCGCGGTCAACGTGCAGGCCCCAGGCTCCATGGAAAATTGGAGCCCCAAAACCAGCGAGATGTCCTCCAAGCAGCGGGGGCCACCCTATCACTCCACGTTGCTAGCAGGGACAGCATCACCTTGCCGTCTCCAATTCCAGCCCCTGGTGGGCCCCAGCTGCAGCCCTAGGATAGGCGATCCAGGGGCTTGTTGTGCCTCCTTCCGCCCCGATCGGACTGCCCCTGGTACAGCTGCTCTTTAGTGGCAAGGGGACCCCATAAAGACAGGCACATCCAGCAGACCCTCTTCGGCCAGGCCCTGATCGCCTCCGCTTCTTGACACAGGCGCCGGGTCCCTCCTCCCAGTAGGCTGCAACCCCAGCAGGTCACAGGATACCATTGAGGTGTCTCATCACCCCGGTGCCGCTCCTCCTCTTCATCGGGGGTCCCAACAGGTACCAGAGGCAATGTGGGGGCAGCAAGGGGCTAAGATGCTTGTATTTTGGCAGGATGGTGGAGGATAAAATTTCGGGCTACTGGAGCTTGCCTAGAGCGCGTCCGCCATGTTGGACCATTAGGCCACACCCCCTTCTCACTGTAGTTTAAATTAAATAAAGTAAGTAGTGTTGTATGCTTTATGCGTACAGAAGCCATGTCGTGTGTGTATTACCTGCTGGCGGTCGCCAGTAGGTAGTTATAGTTAGGACCTAGTTTCCATAGGAAGAGCATTTTTTTATTTTCCAATAACTTTGGCGTTGTTTGACAGTTCCTCATGAAATTTTCTGAACTAATTTGCCTCTCACTTCGGCTGTTAAGTTGAAAATATTGGGGTGATCCTTCAAGCTGGGGACCAAAAAAAAGGGGGAGGGGGTCCCAAAACGTGTTCTTCCCATGTTAATATCCATAGGAAACTTTAGACACAGGTACAGCCCAAACTGCTGAACTGAATTACACCAAATTTGGCAGAAAGGTAGCTGTGGATCGAGAAAGAGTCCTTTTTGTTAAATGGTGTAAATCAGTTCAGTAGTTTCGGAGTTATTTAAAGAAATTTCTACTTGTATATATAGAGACGCGGTGGATCTGTGACCCCACCCGATCTCGTGCTGAGATCTGATTGGCTGTCAACACTTCAAACCAGGAAGTGTTGGCAGCCATCTTGTAACCAAGTCACAGAAAAAAGATTAAAAAAAAAGAAAAGGGTGCAAGGTAGAAACACCCTGACCCCCTGGGCCTCTTGGGTGGGGACCCCACAGTGACCCCCAGGACGAAAAAAGCATTACATAAAAAATAATTGGCAGGAGTTGCGCTGGATCAGCGAATCCCGCCAAATTTTTTATTTTAAAACGAAGCACGGGTCCCACTTTTCATTAATTAAAGGCTCCTGAGTGGGCCAGGTCCTGGGAGCATTTTGCAAATATAGGAGCGGGGTGCACGGGCCCCCCCTCCTGAGGCCTACTTATGCCCTGGAGACCACCACCTCCACAGGGCTTAGAATTTTATAAATGGGGGGGCCTCTTGGACCCCCCAGCCATGGTGACTGCTACATCCCCTGGTCTATACTAGAAAATAATGCGGGGCTGAGTGGCTCCCCAGCATCTCCAGGGACCACCACCTCCCCAGGGCAAATAGAAAGAAAGGAGGAGGGCTGCGTGGCCCACCTTCTGGAGCCATAGATGGCCCGGGGGACTGCCACCCCCAGGGCTGGCTCCAGCAATGTCCCGGGGTGCCCACCCCCAGGACATTGCAGTTTGTTATAGCTTGGCTGGAGCACCGATCCTGCCAAGCCATAGCAAACGCTGCCCTGCTTCAAGTAAGCGAGAGCATGTAAAACGATCTTGCTTACTCGAATTAGAGCAGAATTGCTTTTGGACAGAGGGAGCTGCATGTTCAGCAGCTCCCTGTGTCCAAAACTATTGCTGGCTTCCGCAGGAGGCGTGGAGCTGGCAGGGACAGTGGGCCTTCAGGCTTCTCCTGCCGTCCCATTGGTGAGTGGGTGCCCTGGAGGCACCCACTTTAAATGGGAAGGCCGTGGGGGAAGGGGTCCCCGGGGCCCAATTCAGCCCGGGGAGGAGGGCCATGCAGCCTCCGCCCCATCTGTAAAAGGCTGGGCCCTGGGGGATGGGGTACCCAGGGCCAAAATTGGCCTGGGGAGGGGGGGACGCGCAGGCCCCTCCCCTCTTTTTGAATTAAAAAAATAATAAAGAAGTGGCCAGGCCTGAATGGGGTCCCTGGGCTGATGGGGGTCAAGTGTTCCCCCTCCCCTGTTTTCCAATTAAAAAAATAAAGAAAGAAATGGCCAGACCCCTGGGGATGGGTCCCTGGGGCCGAAAGCCATAGCAAACACTGCTCTGCTTCAAGTAAGTGAGAGAATGCAAAATGATCTTGCCTACTCGAAGCAGAGCAGAATTGCATTTGGACAGAGGGAGCTGCATGTTCAGCAGGCAGGGAGCTGGCAGGGACCGCGGGGGCCTTCAGTCACCCTTGATCATCCCTTTGGTGAGTGGGTGCCCTGGAGGCACCCACTTTAAATGTGCAAACCTGGGGGGATGGGGTCCCCGGGGCCCAATTATGCTCAGGGAGTGGGGCCGCAGAGCCCCCCTTCCCAATTGTAAAAGGCTGGGCCCTGGGGGATGGGACCCCAGTTCCAAAAGTTGCCCAGGGATGGGGACCACGTGTCCCCCCTTCCCATTCTAAAAATGCCTAGCCCCTGGAGATGGGGTCCCCGGGGCTGAAATCCGCCCCCTTCCCTAAAAGACTAAAACAAAAAAGCCTGGCAACTCACCGGAGGCCCCACTTCCTTTCTCCACCACTTTGCAAATGCTCCTCCTGGGGCACTGCTGGTTGGGGGATGAAGTCTCCTTGGCTCCAGAGGGTCCTTGGGGGCCAACAAGTCCTCGTGTTACCTCCAGTAAGTCCCTCACAGGGGGATTGCTGAGAGGTCTTTAGAGGCCACGACCCTTTCTCCACCACTCTGCAAACACGCCTCCTGGCACAATACTGGTTGGGGAATGAATTCCACTTTATTCCTGAGGGCCTCAGGACTAAAGTGGACTTCTTCCCCCAACTAGTAGTGTGCCAGTAGGCTTGTTTGCAGTCATTCATATACTCCAACACTCACCTATACTGCCTTTCACATATGCAGTTACTCACCCATATACCCCTGACACATCCACTCAGTCACACATACAGCCCCTCACACAGGCACTCTCTAACCCATATTGCCACTGGCTCACCCACTCACTCATCCATACAGGCAGTCACACACCCCCTTACTCACCCACACAGACACTTATCCATACAGGTACTCAGACAACCAATCATTCACCCATACAGCCACTAATGTACCCACTCACACACCCATACAGCCACTTACATACCAACTGACACACTGATGCAGACATTCACACAACCAGTCACTCACCCATACATTCACTGCGACACATAATCACTCACTTATACAGTCAGTTATGCACCCACTGAATTATCCACCTAGGCACTCATACACCCATTGATTCAGCAATCCACATTGGTGCATATATAACACCCATAAACCTTTTAAAAACACTCACAGTCACTGGATGATGTCATCAGTAATGTCATTTGAGATGTCATCAATGATGTCACTGACCATGTCATGAGTGATGTAATATGTGAGGTCATAAGCAGTGCATTGTGGCCGAGGCACGAGTTATTGTTAGCTCACTAACTATAATGGCTGAATTTCACTAGGTTTCTATGAGTGAAATCTGAGCCTAACTATAACGTCCCTGTATATTCACTGAAAAAAACAAAGGTTACAGGGACGTTATAGTTAAGCTCAGATTTCACTCATAGAAAACTAGTGAAATTCAGCCTTTATATACATACATGCATATATATATATATATATATATATATTATCTACTGGCGGTCGCCAGTAGATAGTTATAGTTAGGACCTAGTTTCCATAGGAAAAGCGTTTTTTCTTTTCCCAATAACTTTGGCGCCGGATGACCAATCTTCGCGAACTTTTCAAAACTAGTGGGGCGCTCCGGTCAGCTCCTATCCTGAAAGTTTCGGGGTGATTCGTCAAGCGGGGACAGAGAAAAAAGGGGGGTCCCAAAACGCGTTTTCCCCATGTTATTTCCCATAGGAAACTTTAGACACAGCTACAGCCCGAACTGCTGAACGGAATAACACCAAATTTGGCAAAAAGGTAGCCCTTGGTTCAGAAAGCGCCCTTTTTTTTTTAAATGGTGTAAATCCGTTCAGTAGTTCCTGAGAAATTCAAAAAATAGAGGTCAAAAAATCAATTTCCGATAGGAAACTTTAGATACGGTTACAGCTAAAACTGCTGAACGGAATTACACCAAATTTGGCAAAAAGGTAGTGCTTGGTTCAGAAAGCGCCCTTGTTTTTAAATGGTGTAAATCCGTTCAGTAGGTTTCGAGATATTAAAGGAAAAAAATCTTTATATATCTGGGCGGGACCTAACTACACAAGCACGAGCTTGGCTCTAATTGGCTGCCAACACTTCAATACAGGAAGTGTTGGCAGCCATCTTGGTGCAATGCTTTTTAGGTCTCGCCTAACGACGCAGCGCATGCGCTTCCCACTACACAAACACCACTGCACTGCCCTAAACCCTAAAACACTACCCCAGCACGACCCCCTACACTGCACAAACACCACTGCACTGCCCTAAACCCTGAAACACCACCCCCAGCACGACCCCCTACACTGCCCGAACACCACTGCACTGCCCTAAACCCTGAAACACCACCCCCAGCACGACCCCCTACACTGCCTGAACACCACTGCACTGCCCTAAACCCTGAAACACTACCCCCAGCACGACCCCCTACACTGCCCGAACACCACTGCACTTCCCTAAACCCTGAAACACTACCCCCAGCAAGACCCCCTACACTGCCTGAACACCACTGCACTGCCCTAAACCCTGAAACATCACCCCCAGCAAGACCCCCCTACACTGCCTGAACACCACTGCCCTAAACCCTGAAACACCAGCCCCAGCACGACCCCCTACACTGCCCGAACACCACTGCTCTGCCCAAAATCCTGAAACACTAGCCCCAGCACGACCCCCTACACTGCCCGAACACCACTGCACTGCCCTAAACCCTGAAACACTAGCCCCAGCATGACCCCCTACACTGCCCAAACACCACTGCACTGCCCTAAACCCTGAAACACCAGCCCCAGCATGACCCCCTACACTGCCCGAACACCCGCACTGCCCTAAACCCTAAAACACCAGCCCCTGCACGACCCCCTACACTGCCCGAACACCACTGCCCTAAACCCTGAAACACCACCCCCTGCACGACCCCCTACACTGCCTGAACACCACTGCACTGCCCTAAACTCTGAAACACCACCCCCAGCACGACCCCCTACACTGCCTGAACACCACTGCTCTGCCCTTAACCCTGAAACACCAGCCCCAGCACGACCCCCTACACTGCCCGAACACCACTGCTCTGCCCTAAACCCTGAAACACCAGCCCCAGCACGACCCCCTACACTGCCCGAACACCACTGCACTGCCCTAAACCCTGAAACACCAGCCCCAGCATGACCCCCTACACTGCCCGAACACCACTGCCCTAAACCCTGAAACACCAGCCCGACCCCCTACACTGCCCGAACACCACTGCACTGCGCTAAACCCTGAAACATCAGCCCCAGCACGACCCCCTACACTGCCCGAACACCACTGCACTACCCTAAACCCTGAAACACCAGCCCCAGCAAGACCCCCTACACTGCCCGAACACCACTGCACTGCCCTGAAACCCTGAAACACCACCCCCAGCACAACCCCCTACATTGCCCGAACACCACTGCACTGCCCTAAACCCTGAAACACTACCCCCAGCACGACCCCCTACACTGCCCGAACACCACTGCACTGCCCTAAACCCTGAAACACTACCCCCAGCAATACCCCCTACACTGCCCGAACACCACTGCACTGCCCTAAACCCTGAAACATCACCCCCAGCAAGACCCCCTACACTGCCTTAACACCACTGCCCTAAACCCTGAAACACCAGCCCCAGCACGACCCCCTACACTGCCCGAACACCACTGCTCTGCCCAAAACCCTGAAACACCAGCCCCAGCACGACCCCCTACACTGCCCGAACACCACTGCACTGCCCTAAACCCTGAAACACTAGCCCCAGCATGACCCCCTACACTGCCCGAACACAACTGCACTACCCTAAACCCTGAAACACTAGCCCCAGCACGACCCCCTACACTGCCCGAACACAACTGCACTGCCCTAAACCCTGAAACACTAGCCCCAGCACGACCCCCTACACTGCCCGAACACCACTGCACTGCCCTAAACCCTGAAACACCAGCCCCAGCACGACCCCTACACTGCCCTAACACCACTGCACTGCCCTAAGCCCTGAAACACCAGCCCCTGCACGACCCCCTACACTGCCCAAACACCACTGCACTGCCCTAAACCCTGAAACACCAGCCCCTGCACGACCCCCTACACTGCCCGAACACCACTGCACTGCCCTAAACCCTGAAACACCACCCCCTGCACGACCCCCTACACTGCCTGAACACCACTGCACTGCCCTAAACTCTGAAACACCACCCCGAGCATGACCCCCTACACTGCCCGAACACCACGGCACTGCCCTAAACCACTACCCCCCGCATGACCCCCTACACTACCCAAACACCAATGCACTGCCCTAAACCCTAAAACACGACCCCCCGCACGACCCCCTACACTACCCAAAGACCACTGCACTACCCTAAACCCTAAAACACGACCCCCGCACGACCCCCTACACTACCCAAAGACCACTGCACTACCCTAAACCCTAAAACACGACCCTCTACACTACACAAACACCGCTGCACTACCCTAAACACTACCCCCAGCATGACCCCCTACACTACACAAACACCACTGCACTACCCAAACCCTAAAACACGACCCCCTACACTACACAAACACCACTGCACGACCCTAAACCCTAAACCACTACCCGCAGCACGACCCCTACACAACCCAAATACCACTGCACTACCCTAAACCCTAAAACACTCCCCCAGCACGACTCCCTACACTACCCAAACACCACTGCACTACCCTAAACCCTAAATCTACCCCCAGCATGACCCCCTACACTACCCAAACACCACTGCACTACCCTAAACCCTAAATTTACCCCCAGCACGACCCCCTACTCTACCCAAACACCACTGCACTACCCTAAACCCTAAATCTACCCTCAGCACGACTCCCTACAGTACCTAAACACCACTGCACTACCCTAAACCCTAAAACACTACCCCCAGCACGACCCCCTAAACTACACCATCACCACTGCACTACCCTAAAACACTACCACAGCACGACCCCCTACACTACCCAAACACCACTGCAGTAGCCTAAACCCAAAAACACTACCCCCTGCATGACCCCCTACACTACCCAAACACCACTGCACTACCCTAAACCCTAAAACACTACCCCCAGCACGACCCCTACACTACACAAACACCACTGCACTGCCCTAAACCCTAAAACACTACCCCCAGCACGACCCCCTACACTACACAAACACCACTGCACTACCCTAAACCCTAAATCTACCCAAGCATGACCCCCTACACTACAGAAACATCACTGCACTACTCGAAACCCTAAAACACTACCACCAGCACGACCCCCTACACTACACAAACACCTCTGCACTACCCTAAACACTAAAACACTACCCCCAGCACGACCCCCTACACTACACAAACACCACTGCACTACCCTAAACCCTAAAACACTACCCTCAGCATGACCCCTACACTACCCAAACACCACTGCACTACCCTAAACCCTAGAAAAGTAACCACCACCCCATGCCCAATCCCCCTTACCACTCACTCCTCGTGGTTCCTGCTTCATGTCGTCTCTGAGGGGCGGTGCACGTCGTTGTGAGGAAACGGAACAGCCTCTGTTTCCTTACAACGACGTGGATCGTCTACATTTTTAGAACTCATGGTCATTTACCATACATACCTTTACAACAAAATTTGTTGTAAAGGCATGCATGGTAAATGACCATGCGTTCTAAAAAAATGCGTAGTAATGACTTTAGTGATGTACAACGCATGCGTGGTAATGCATGCGTTGTAATGGTATCGCGAAGTAAAAAGTTGTTGTAACGGCTGTTTACCGATCGAAGCTTGCCCCTGTTCTTCAGTGAGTCGTTTATTTGATAAATTAGGAGGAAGGAATGTGTTTTTTTACCGAAAAGTGCATTCCCGGCTGTTGTATTGTGAAAGTGTCCGCGTGGCCTGGTTTCACTTCCGGTGAGAGAGTGGAAGAGTCTGTTTGGATCTAAAGGGGTTCTGCTGTTGGACGGGGCCGGCGCGACACGTCATCAAAAAACACAGCTAATGGAAAGAGTTGTCCCCGAAGTGTGGAGCAGTGCCATGAGAGGTCAACGAGTGTGCGTCCCACCGCAGTATGACCGTACCGCGTGACCCATGTGCCGCCTCTAGTGTACGGAAGGCAGAAGCGGCATCCATCGCAGGTCCTCTTGAAGACCGTTGTAGCACTAATTCTACATTTTGGAACTAGGGCATTTTAACCTTGTTGTTCCTGCCAGATACAAAGAGAAGATCCTGTGTTATTCAGTGCCCTCGTTACCTTTTCTGTGGGTAGTGGTGCTTGTCACTTCGCTGCCCCGCCAGTGCACACGACTGGGCTCCCCACCTCGTGTGCCATCTGCAGGGCCTCTGCCCTCGGATCACTGGTTTCGGTTTCTGGAGTGGCAACATAAACAGTTGCTCCCAAAGGACTGGCCTGAACACTTAGGTGAATATCCCCTGCGCCAGCATTCCGCGGAAATTCTTTCCTAGCTCTCCCACGTCGCCGACGATGTCATAATAGCACGGCTCCGCTCGCGACACCGTATGACGTCATAGGAGCCATAAGAGGACCTCGTCGGCGTGCTGACGTCAGTTCCACCCATTTTTTCCGTGCCACTGAGGTAAACAGGTGGACCGACACATTTTCACATGTATACATAGTATACTAAATATATATATATATATATATACAAATGCATAACCAATAAAGGCATAAAGAAATGGCAACAGATCAAGCATTTCTCACTATTAAAACATAAGCATGAATAAGACATATTAAAAACATTCATGCCAAACAGTAAAAGCATCTTTTTGGTAGAAACAGGTGGACAACGGGGAGGCGGGTGGGACAGTGAGGAATCCACAGGCAGATACTGTATCCACCAGAAAAAGCGTTACCGAAGGTAAGTAACTTGCTCTTCTGATGGATACTTCTGCCTGTTGATTCCTCACCTTTTGAATAGAATCCTCAAGCCGTACCTCACCCTGAGGAGGGTGTCCACCTGACTAGACCAAAAAATCTTGCAAAACAGATCGAGCAAAATGGCCATCCCTCCTAACCTCCGAATCCAATAATAATCGAATAATTTTTAGTCGAAATTATATTGAAAATAATACTTTAAAAATACTTTTATTAATAAATTTAGACAAACACTTAAAGGAAAACTTTTATTTATAATTAATTTAAAGATATTTCATACTTTACAAATTACGCCGAAGTCACGACCCCAGCGCGACTTTTCAAAATGGCTACCGGAATGCGCGCAGCCATCGTTTAGGGTGCGCTACTTCTGTATAATATAAAAAAAAAAAAAAAGAATGAATATAGTTTTCCTAACTAAAAATTATTCACAATTTTTTAAAATATATATATATATGTGTATATATATATATATATATATACATATATATATATATATATATATTATCTACTGGCGGTCGCCAGTAGATAGTTATAGTTACAACCTATTATCCATAGGAAATCCGCGACATTCTATTTGAAATAACTCTCTTGCCGGTTGACGTATCTTCGCGAAATTTTCAAACTTTGTGGCCCGCTCCGGTCCGCTCCTACCCTGAAAGTCTCGGGGGATTCGTCAAGCGGGGGCTGAGAAAAAGGGGGGTCCCAAAACGCGTTTTCCCCATGCACTTTTCCATAGGAAACTTTAGACACGGCTACAGCCCGAACTGCTGAACGGAATTACACCAAATTTGGCAAAGAGGTAGTTCTTGGTTCAGAAAGAACCCTTTTGTTAAATGGTGTAAATCCGTTCAGTAGTTGCTGAGAAAATGAAAAGTAAAAAGTTAGTGATATCTATGGCCGAGTAGGGTCCGCGTACCCTCAGCGCACCCTGCGCGCACCGTCCCGATCACGAGCTGCATGTTAATTGGCTGTCAGCTGGCTGTCAACATTCCGATTCAGGAAATGTTGGCAGCCATTTTGTCCCTCGGTAGAACCGAGGGACAGAAACAAGTGCGCAAAGCGCACAAAGGGGGCAGGGTAGAAACACCCTGACCCCCTAGGTTTGCTCAGGGGGTCCCACAAGGACCCCTGGGCAAAAAAAAAAAAAAAATTATTTTAAATCGGCAGGATGCGCTCAGGGTGCGCGAATCCTGCCGGAAAATCGAAGCGCGGTCTCCCGCGCTTCGATGGTATTGGCCCCCGGGTGGCCCAAGTCCCGGGGGCATGGTGGGGGGTTAATTTTATGTGTGGGGGCCACAAGGGCCCCCAAGCCCGGGGACCGCCACCCCCGGGGCTTTTTTAAAAATGGTGCGGGAGAGCTCTGAGCCCTCCCGCAGCCCCGGGGACCACCACCTCCCGGGGCTTTTTTTTATTAATTGAGAACCTGTGTGGGGGCTCCAGCCCCCCACACGCCCCGGGACCGCCACCTCCCGGGGCACTAAACATTTAAATATGGGGGTCCGTTACGGACTCCCAGAGCCCCGGGACCACCACCTCCCCGGGGCTGTGACCTGAATGGGAGGGGGCCGCGCGGCCCCCTCCTGGAGCCCTTGATGGCCCTGGGGACCACCACCCCCCAGGGCCGGCTCCTGCAGTGTCCCGGGGTGCCTACCCCGGGACACTGTAGTTTGCTATGGCAGGACGGGAGCCTCGCGGCTCCCGTCCTGCCATAGCAAACTGCTTTGGATATTGGAAGAGAGAGCAGGGAAACCTGCTCTCTCTTCCAATATCCAAAGCCGATTGCTTTTCCACATGGGGAGCTGCATCTTAGCAGCTCCCCATGTGTAAAGCAATGCCGGCTCCCAAGGGACGCGGGGAGCCGGCGGAACTGTGGGGGGCTTGGGGACCCCCCACAGTCCCCAACGGAGAGGGCCAGCCCCGGGGATGGGGTCCCCGGGGCAAGTAGTGGCCCGGGATGGGGCCACGCGGCCCCCGTCCCCAAAGTTTAAAAATAATTAAATAAAAAAAAACGGAAAGGCCAGCCCCGGGGGATGGGGTCCCCGGGGCCTTAAATGGCCTGAGGAGGGGGCCACGCAGCCCCCTCCAAAGAAAAAAAAAATCGAGGCCATGCCCCGGGGATGGGGTCCCCGGGGCCAATACAGGCCCAGGGAAGGGGGCCCGCGGCCCCCTTCCCCGTTTTTTTTTAATATTTAATTTAAAAAGGGGTAAGGCCCTGGGGGATGGGGTCCCCAGGGCCCAAAAACATGGAAAAAGGAAGGGGGCTACACAGCCCCCCTTCAGGGGACAAAAAAAAACGATCGGGCCCGCAGGCCCCGCCCCTTCCTTCACCACTCTGCAAACGCGCCCTGGCGCGTTTGCAGAGGGGGAACGAATCCCCTTGAATACTGGGGGTCCCTGGGGCCAACTAGCCCACCAGGAACCTCCAGTATGCGCCAGGGGCCTGCCTTGCAGAGAGGTGTACAGAGGCCACGCCCCTTTACACCTCTCTGCAACGCAGCTCTGTGGCGCTTTTGGAGGTATATGGTGGGCTAGTTGGACTCCGGGGACCCTCAGGATTCAAGGGGACTTAATCCCCCAACTTAAAACGCGCCACGGGCGCGTTTGCACAGTGGTGAAGGGAGGGGCGGGGCTTCAGGTGACATGTGTGCAAACAGGCCTCGTGGCGCGTTTTAAGATGGGGAATTAAATCCCTTCAATCCTGAGGGTCCCTGGGGGCCAACTAGCCCAACAGGTACATCCAGAAAGCGCCACAGAGCTGCGTTGCAGAGAGGTGTAAAAGGGGTGTGGCCTCTCTACACGTCTCTGCAACGCAGCCCCCTGGCGCATATTGGAGGTTCCCGGTGGGCTAGTTGGCCCCTAGGGACCCTCAGGATTCAAGGGGACTTAATCCCCCAACTTAAAACGTGCCCCGGGGCGCGTTTGCACAGATGTCACCTCAGGGCCCGCCCCCTCCCTTCACCATTGTGCAAATATTCTTCTAAAATCATCCGAAATACGAATTCCGATTTACTCACCTGTTATAAGGAGAGACCTCAGTGCTGCATCTTTCAGCCCAGTACTGGTCCTGAAAAGTAATTTTAAGCGTACTTACCAGTAACTTGAATTTCCTTCCATAGGATATCATTGCCTGCTTTTTGCTGAAAAAGTTTCTAAGTGTTGATTTTTGAAACATACAAATATTCCTCTAAAATCAGCCGAAATACGAATTCCGATTTACTCACCTGTTATAAGGAGAGACCTCAGTGCTGCATCTTTCAGCCCAGTACTGGTCCTGAAAAGTAATTTTAAGCGTACTTACCAGTAACTTGAATTTCCTTCCATAGGATATCATTGCCTGCTTTTTGCTGAAAAAGTTTCTAAGTGTTGATTTTTGAAACATACAAATATTCCTCTAAAATCAGCCGAAATACGAATTCCGATTTACTCACCTGTTATAAGGAGAGACCTCAGTGCTGCATCTTTCAGCCCAGTACTGGTCCTGAAAAGTAATTTTAAGCGTACTTACCAGTAACTTGAATTTCCTTCCATAGGATATCATTGCCTGCTTTTTGCTGAAAAAGTTTCTAAGTGTTGATTTTTGAAACATACAAATATTCCTCTAAAATCAGCCGAAATACGAATTCCGATTTACTCACCTGTTATAAGGAGAGACCTCAGTGCTGTATCTTTCAGCCCAGTACTGGTCCTGAAAAGTAATTTTAACCGTACTTACCAGTAACTTGAATTTCCTTCCATAGGCTAACATTGACTGGTTTCACTTGGAAATTCTTCTAAGTGTGGAGTTTTGGAACTTTAAAATATTCATCTAAAATCAGTCGAAATACGAATTCCGATTTACTCACCTGTTATCAGGAGAGACCTCAGTGCTGCATCTTTCAGCCCTGTACTAATCCTGAAAAGTAATTTTAACCGTACTTACCAGTAACTTGAATTTCCTTCCATAGGATATCATTGCCTGCTTTTTGCTGAAAAAGTTTCTAAGTGTTGATTTTTGAAACATACAAATATTCCTCTAAAATCAGCCGAAATCCGAATTCCGACTTACTCACCTGTTATCAGGAGAAAACCCAGTGCTGCACCTTTAGCCCAGCACTGACCCTGAAAAGTAATTCTAACCGTACTTACCAGTAACTTGAATTTCCTTCCATAGGCTAACATTGACTGGTTTCACTTGGAAATTCTTCTAAGTGTGGAGTTTTGGAACTTTAAAATATTCCTCTAAAATCAGCCGAAATACGAATTCCGATTTACTCACCTGTTATCAGGAGAGAACCCAGTGCTGCATCTTTTAGCCCAGCACTGACCCTGAAAAGTAATTTTAACCGTACTTACCAGTAACTTATATTTTCTTCCATAGGAATCCATTGTCTGGTTTTCAGCAAAAAAGTTTCAAAGTGTTGATTTTTACAAACTACAAATATTCCTTAAAAATCACCTGTATGACTTAAACACATTCTTTCAACTGTTTACAGGAGATGCACCAGTGCTGGATCCAGGATCCAACACTGAGTAAGAAAAAGTAACAATAACAGTTTTTACCTGCTAAGTGAATTTCCTTCCATAGGATAACATTGGTGACCATATGAGAAAAAGTTTCTGTCAACTTTTAAAATACAATAATATTCCTTAAAAATCAGTACTGTAACCAAAACGCTTTTACTCAACTGTTTACAGGAGATGTCCCAGGACTGAATCTAGGATCCAGTCCTGTGGTTAGAAAAGTAATCCATAAAGTAACTAATTGCATTTAACTAGAAATTCACATTGAGCTGAATGTTGCATTGTGTTTGAAAATGTGTTGCCCATTGCAACAACTGTAACTACTGTACTTAAAAGTCTATTGCCTATGTGCAAAGTATTTAAACTAAAGTAATTCATTCTGAGAAAGTATTTTTTGTAATGTAATGTATAATGTAATTACAATGTAATTTAAAAAATAAAATATGTAAAAAAAAATTGTTTCTAAAAATGTAGTAAATCAGTATGAAAAAATTAATATAACAATTAATACATTTAAAAATTGTCATTTACAAAACCTTTGAAATTCACTGAAAAAACCATAGGTTTCAGGCACGTTATAGTTAGAAATTAGCATTTAAAAAACCTTTGAAATTCACTGAAAAACCATAGGTTTCAGACACGTTATAGTTACAAATTAGCATTTAAAAACCTTTGAAATTCACTGAAAAAACCATAGGTTTTAGGGACAGTTATAGTTACTTGGACATTGCACTCGTACAAAACCCGTGAAATTCCCCGTTATAGTTAGTTCAGCTAACTATAACTCGCGCCCCGCAATGCACTGCTGATGACGTCACATATTACATCACTCATGACATGGTCAGTGACATCACTGATGACATCACTGATGACATCTCAAATGACATCACTGATGACATCATCCACTTGATAATCTGATGCACCTCCTCACACCCTAATATAACCTTTGATACACCCACTCTAAATTACAGACTGCCATTCGCAAAACCATAGACACTCCAACACCAATAACTACATACCCACTCACTGATTCTTAGGTCTACACACACACATCCACTCACTCACCCGTACAGTCACTCATACTTATGGTCACTCAGTACAGGACTATCATATGCACTCTTACTCCTATATAGACACTCAAACACCGCCACTCATCCATAGAGGTACTCACACACCTAGTCAGTCATGCAAATAATTAAACACACTGCCATTTACTCACCTATACAGTTATACACACACCAGCTCACTTAATCATACAAATACTAGCACATTGTTACGCTCTTATCCAATCACTGATACAAGCACACACTCATCCATACAGCCACTCTCACAATAACACACTCTCACTTATAGCCATTTAAATACTCTAACACACATATATACTGCCTTTCACATATGTAGTTACTCACACATGTACCACTGGGACATACATTCACTCACTAACACACTGTTACACACACTTACCCACCCATACAGTCTATCACAGATGCACTCTTGAAACCATCCACCCAGTGAATCACCCACTCACACATCTATGCACAGTCGCACACACCCCATCCACACAAACACTCAGGCACCCATACAGATACTCAGACAACAAATCAATAACTCTTATAGACACTCATGTAGCTGTTCACAAACCCATGCAGCCACTTACACAGCAACAGACAGATACAGACATTCACCCAGTTTAGTCACTAACCCATGCATTCAGTAAGATACGTTTAATCACTCACTTATAGAATTAGTCACGCACCTACTAAATCATCCATACAGACACTTATACACCCACTCATTCTTCAAAACGCCTTTCCCTATATATATTAAAAATATTTAAACTTTACAGAAACACACAGTCACTGGATGATGTCAACAGTGATGTCATTTGAGATGTCATCAGTGATGTCATCAGTGATGTCACTGACCATGTCATGAGTGATGTAATATGTGACGTCATCAGCAGTGCATTGCGGGGGCGCGAGTTATATTTAGCTGAACTAACTATAACGGGGGAATTTCACGGGTTTTGTACGAGTGCAATGTCCAAGTAACTATAACTGTCCCTAAAACCTATGGTTTTTTCAGTGAATATATATATATATAAAATAAAAAAACCATAGGATTGAGGTACATTAGACTTACAAATTTTCATTTAAAAAACCTTTGAAATTCACTGGAAAAACCATAGGTTTCAGGCACGTTATAGTTAGAAATTAGCATTTAAAAAACCATAGAAATTCACTGAAAAAACCATAGGTTTCAGACACGTTATAGTTAGAAATTAGCATTTAAAAAACCATAGAAATTAACTGAAAAAACCATAGGTTTCAGGAACGTTATAGTTAGTTGGACATTTCACTCGTACAAAACCATAGAAATTCCGGTGTTATAGTTAGTTCAGCTAACTATAACTCGCGCCCCGCAATGCACTGCTGATGATGTCACATATTACATCATTCATGACATGGTCAGTGACATCACTGATGACATCACTGATGACATCTCAAATGACATCACTGATGACATCATCCACGTGAAAATCTGATGCACCTCCTCACACCTGAATATAACCTTTGATACACCCACTCTAAAATACAGACTACCATTTTCGAAAAAATAGACACATCAATACCAGTTACTAAATATGCACTGACTGATTCCTAGGTCTACACACACATCCACTCATTCACCCATACAGTCACTCATACATGCAGTCACTCATCAATACAACACTATCATATGCACTCATACACCTATACAGACACTCATACACTGCCACATATCCAGAGTTACTCACACACTTAGTCAGTCATGCAAAGAATCAATCATACTTCCATTTACTCACCTATACAGTTATACAGACACAACCTCACTTATTCATACAGATACTAACACATAATTACTCTCTTATAGAATCACTGATACAAATACACACTCATCCATGCAGCCACTCTCACAATTACTGACTCTCACATATAGTTATTTATATACACCATCACTCACATATACTGCCTTTTACATATGTAGTTACTTGCACATGTACCACTGAGACATCCATTCACTCACCAACACACCCATACACATACTCACCCACCCATACAGCTGTTTCCACATGCACTCTTGAACCCATACACCCAGTGAATCAACCACTCACACATCTATGCACAGAGTCACACACCTCCCACCCACCCACACACACACACAGGCAGCCATACAAATACTCAGGCAAGCAATCAATAACCCATATAGACACTCATGCAGCTACTCACCAACCCTTGCAGCAGCTTACACAACAACAGACAGACTGATACAGACTTTCACACAGTTTAGTCACTAACCCATGCATTCAGTAAGACACATTTAATCACTCACTTATACAGACAGTCACGTACCTACTAAATCCTCCATACAGACACTTATACACCCACTCATTCCTCAATACAGCTTGGCATATATATAAAACAAAATTAAACTTTACAGAAACACACAGTCACTGGATGATGTCATCAGTGATGTCATCAGTGATGTTATTTGAGATGTCATCAGTGATGTCATCAGTGATGTCACTGACCATGTCATGAATGATGTAATATGTGACGTCATCAGCAGTGCATTGCGGGGGCGCGAGTTATAGTTAGCTGAACTAACTATAACGCCGGAATTTCTATGGTTTTGTACGAGTGAAATGTCCAACTAACTATAACGTTCCTGAAACCTATGGTCTTTTCAGTTAATTTCTATGGTTTTTTAAATGCTAATTTCTAACTATAACGTGCCTGAAACCTATGGTTTTTTCAGTGAATATATATATATATATATATATATATATATATATATAGTCATTTTGTCCACAGCGACATAAAGTGAGTGTTGCAGGTTCTGCTTGCAACAGATGAATTCAGGTGCACGTGCACTATCTTCAAAGCCGTATTCGTGCTATGACAATATCTACCAGTGCAGCTCGGTAAGAAATGTTCAAACTGCATGCATATCGCACATTAAGGTGCTCCAGTGCTCTATTCCATGCTCTGTTGAATAATAATTGCCGGAGCATATTGGAAGCTCATTGAAGGCAAAGCCGTTTGAGGCAGTGTCCATGAAATTATCAACAGTAGAGATTCTACAGTAAATGCTTGGCTGCCATTTGGATACTTTCTTAAACAGTGTTTCAAATTGAAAAAGTAAGTGCCTGCTCTCACAGCATCCGTTTCGTTCCATAAGCTCTTTTGAACCAACGAAAGATGTGGCAGATCTGCCTAGAGCCACCAGTAGTGTGCCTTGGCAAGCCATAGAAACAAGGCCGGACTGACCTTTTGTTCTATCGGACATTTCCTCGGTGGGCTGGAGTCATTGGAGACTGGTTTTGAAAGCCTAACAGCTGGTGTCACTTTCCTCAACTCCTGGAGGGCAGCAGGCACAGGGAGCTTCGAGAGGAAGGTAGGAGAGTGATGAGATATCAGAGATAGCGAGGAGAGACGGAGAAAGAGAGAATGGATGGTGGTTGGAAAGAGAGAGAGAGAGGAAGGCAGTGGCGCTGGTTTGAGCATTTATGCCAGGGCTGCTTTTGCTTTCCCAGTCTCTCCCTACATAGAAGTTGCTCTGAGTCAGACTGGTCAGAAAATGGGCACAGGCACAAAAATAAAAGTACCCCCCCCCATGGTGATTTAGAAAGCTACAAAAGTGACCCTTGTATCCAAACTGGGGCAGTTTTGAACATGTAAAGGCATACTGTATAACAGTTTTGCAAGACATGGAAGAATGCATGGATTTGAGCTTGCTGCAGGCATAGTTTTTTAAGATCAGGGAAATAAACAGTAAAATACGTAACAGCAGACCATAAATCAGGTCCACATACAGCCAAGAAAATGGGCCACACAATGACCTGTCAGACTAGCCCATCAGGCTCTACCGGTTCGACCCTGAAGCTGCTTTCTTTTGTTTCTTTATTAGTGTAGCAGGCCTGCTGAGAAATTCTAGTAATTTAAAAAGAGGGGGAGACGCAGCTGGTGTCTTATAGCAACTACCTCCTCTCGAGAAACTCTAGATGTGTTCAAATAAAAGTACAACCAGTGCTGTGTCAAGAATAACATTGTGAACTTACCGTCCCACGTTTAGGGTGCAGTGGGTGAATTTGGGGTGGTATTAACAATGTCGTCATGCCATCTGCCTTTCAGGAAAGCACTTCAGTAATCAGTCTTGTCATCACTACATTAGAACTAGCCCACTTGAACAGGGCTGACATATGTATAGTGTTTCAGTGCCCACTTTTCTCATTTGGGCTTCTGCCATTCAAATGGATAGTATCAGCACTTCTCTGCAAGATTTCCATACTAATAATGGACAGTACTGGCACTTCTCTTCAAGATTTCCATACTAGTACTGGACAATACCGGCACTTCTCTTCAAGATTTTCATACTAGAAATGGACAGTACCAGCACTTCTCTGCAAGATTTCCATACTAGTAATGGAAAGTACCAGCTCTTTTGTTCAAGATTTGCATACTAGTAATGGACAGTACCGCACTTCTCTTCAAGATTCCCATACTAGTACTGGACAATACCAGCACTTCTCTTCAAGATTTTCATACTAGAAATGGACAGTACCAGCACTTCTCTGCAAGATTTCCATACTAGTAATGGAAAGTTCCAGCACTTCTGTTCAAGATTTCCATACTAGTAATGGACAATACCGGCACTTCTCTTCAAGATTTCCATACTAGTAATGGACAGTACCAGCACTTCTGTTCAAGATTTCCATGCTAGCAATGGACAGTACCAGCACTTCTCTGCAAGATTGCCATGCTAGTAATGGAGAGTTCCAGCACTTTTCACGATTGCTGCTATACGTCTAATGAAAGGTAGAGCCGGAGAGCTGTGTTAGTGCAGTAGCTGCAGTATGCAGCAAAGCACATGGCACGTCAAAAGTCTGGAGGGCTTGGAGGAAGCACCATTGCATCTCCTTTAGGAAGAAAGGGTGATCCAAGCGATGATAATGTACCTTAGTCCAAAATGACTGTTTGGGATTGGTGTATCTGTTAGTTTCCCTGTGTATATAGCCATGGGTGTGTAGTGAAAGGAATGTTATTGAGTAAGGCATTTAGACCACCATGTGGGCACTCCCAGCGCTACAGGACCCTGCTGTGCCAAGCCCAGCACAGATGTGAGGGATCCTGATAGTCCAGTACCTCCAAATGAGTCAAATTTAAAGATACAAGAGAGCCCAAGGGATGGACAGTGAGTCACTAGGCTTCATTCAGTCACACAGGAATGATACCCCAAGGCTCTTCAAGCTGTATACCTAACCATGCAAAGCACATCAAGGCTCAAATGGTGTAGAGGCATTGCTGGAAATGGACCCAACAATTCCTTTAGTAGGCACTAAACAGATGTCGATCCAGATTTGCCGGCAGAATTTTGCACCGTATTTTAGATTTGGGATGGGGTTAAAGTAGCCATTTACCACCTCTCCAAATAGGTGATAAATGTCTGCAAGGAATATTGTGTGGGGTTTGGGGCAAGGGAGGGTGATTTAGGTGAAAATGCTGCCGGTCAGGGTGGAGAATTACATGCTCCCCCATGCCTTGACTGACAGTCCGGGGGAGACAGAGAAGAAGTGCAATGTTATGGTCCGGAGTTTCTGGCTGGTAAAATCTGGTCTGGTGTTCCCACATCCAGGATATCTGTGTAAGGGAATACTGTTCCATTTTAAGTTGTGCAGTGTGGAATTCAACACAGTAATTCCTCTCTGCACTACTTGAATTCATGATTTAGACAGGCTTAAGGATATTTTTTGGTAACTATTTTTGTGGCTTTTGCATTTTCTCTTCTGCTCGATCAGTTTTGTGTGAAACTGTCTACAAAGGGACAAAGTGCCGCTTATTGCTTAATTTGAGCCAGTGGTTTCTGGTGCTCGGTACCTGCACTTAATAGCCAGCACTTAATTGCCAGAACCTGCACTTATGACAGCTGCCACACGGTGGCGCTGTTTGTGTAATTTAAAGATGAGCAGAAAAACAGTTGTTTGTTAATTCAATATACATTAAAAACAACTAATTCCTGCCACCCAAGCCATTCTTAAAGCTTTGGCAACCTTGAACAGTCTGGATTGTCACACTTGTAGCAGTGTGATGGTTGTTAACCTGTAAAGTGCATCTATACCTTGGGTGTCTATGCACTATAAAAACCTGTAAAATAAATGAAAAATAAATAAGTGATCTCTAAAAACACCTTTCATAGAGTGAGATAGTCTCCTGTACGGACCAGCTGTTAGTGAGAGGGTAATGAATACGCAAGAGTTGACTGAGACTTTTTAAGTTTCTGTGCTTGGCTTAATAAGTAGAAATTGGTTGCACAACAAATAGATATCCAGCAGCAAACAAGGGAAGAATTAGCTTGCTTCCCTCTCAAAATTAGGTTAATTCAGAGATGTTTTAAAAAGGCATGGGTAAAGTTCAGTCTGGCCCAAGGCCCCAGCCTTTCAGGGAGCTCCCTGATAGACCCAGATCTGTTCTGCAGAGGCCTGCCATGATGACAATGAATGATTATTAAACATAGATGATTTTAAAAACTGTTTTCCTTTCATTTATTTTTAACATGGGTAATGTGAGGGAGTCTGTTACATACATTTTGCAGAGAAATGTTGTGTTTATGTTTTCCAGCACCATGTAACATCCATAAAAATTTTCTTTTAGATCGAAACAGGACTTCACATATTCGAAACCAGAGAGGGTCACAGAGATTGTTTGCAGTAATATTAGTGAGCTGCTGCTGTATTACAATATTAAAAACACACATCACTGTCCCTGAATATTAGATGGAAGTATATTTAGAATTTGGACCAGTGTGCCGGTCAGTGTGTCAGGGACCTGATCAAAGGGGCCTGAAAGAGCTGTAATTAGATCATAAATTCAAAGCTGTTCTGAACAGGGGCCCCCAAAATACGTTTGGCCCGGGGCCCCCAAAATGCTTAAGATGTTCCTGGGTTAATATTCCTAACATAGGCATAGCAGGGAATCACATTTTCTTTAACGAGTAATAGCGTCTTATTACTTGAAATTCAGATGTAGGTCATACCCAACTGGAGACTAAGATAAGACACACTACTTGCAGACAAATCTTTGTGAATCCGAACCCCACGAAAGATAATAACAATGAACCCCTATTGCTTCGACTCTATGCTTTACTCGAACTTGGCAGCTGTGGGACTGTCCTGCCGAGAGGTGCTCTATGATCGTTGCCGCATTATCTACATAGGTCTTACAGGCAACAATCTAGATTTTCTAATCACATTAACTAATGACAACAACTTAAGCATGGATTACACCGAAGAGCATGTTCTAATACAATTTAAATTGTCTAAAATATGCCACTTGGTAATGACACTTTTTTTATTGGCTCTAAAAATAATTTTACTCTAGGCTTTCATATTATGTAGAAAACACTCATATTTATTTTTTTCACTTTAAGTTTTTTTATTATTTCAAGAACATATATGTTCTATAAAGATATGTTTATCCCATTTATACCACTATATGGTTCCATAGTATTTTTGAAAAATAATTTCATCTCTTTACCCTTTTGCGATTCTCGTTGACTGTAGTCAAAGTGTCTTGTATTTAGTTGTGTTTCAAATTGCTTTGTGGTGCGGTATACAGTATAGTGGCTTGAAAGATTACAATAGTATTGTGTAGTAATGGAGTGTATCTGGAATAGACAGGCTTTGCTCCTATTATAGATTTGCTTAGAATTTTAAGTCTGTGCATAGGTGCGCCATTTGACTTTTCCATTTATTTAATTTTGCTTGGGTGCATGGTGGCCTTTTGCTTGTCTTGAGGTGGCTGTTCAGATTGGAGGTATAACTGGTTGTTCTTTGATTTTGATGCAGTGTTGTGCACGTGTATGTCATATTTAATTTAACATCTACTGAATAGTTGCTATGTGATTGATGAGAAGATTTCACCTCTTGAGGTGGCAAACGCTTTGCCAATTACTTGGCTTAGTGCTGTCTGTTGTACATATTGGTGCCAAGGGCTGTCTAATGTGTATTAGTTATGAATGTTGAAGTATGAATACATCTTGATGTGAATGTGCTATTGAGATGTAAATGCTTAGTCAACTATATGGCTTGAAGTCTTGTCTGTATGATAATGCCAGCGGTTGCGTGTATAGTGAACTAGTGTTTTAGGGGAAGTAAGCATAAAACTTGATATGGGGGTGCTGTTGAAGGGGCAATGCTTAGCCAACTCATATGACTTAAAGCCTTGTTGTGTGGAGGGTGGTGTCAGGAGGTGATTATCTATACTGTTGGTGTATGGTGAAATATGAATACAAGTTAATGTGGATGCGCTGTTGAGGTGGCAATGCTTTACCAATTGCATGGCTTGGAGTTTCTTATGTGTATGATGGGGTTCGAGGTTGTGTCCAATGTGTACTGTTGATGTACGGTGGTGTGTGGGTTCTGTGGACTCTCATTGACCCTAATAAGTTGGACTGATGTCAATGTTTTTGGTTAGATATGTCTATGCATGTGAATTGTCCTGCCTACTAAATTGGATGCTGAGTTCTGTTGTGAGAGTAAAGTATACTGAGAGGCAGTGACATCTTTATAATTATAGGTAAATATATCCAATAACAATGTGTTACATTGGATCAAACCGCCATCAATTTTGAAAAAGTAATACTTTACTCACCTTTCACATGCAGATAGGGCAGGTGAGGTAGATCTTTGGGTGTTGCATGGTAATCTTGTACTTGGCTACTTTCCTACTAATCTAATTCTGTGATATGTCACATGGTTTGTCAAGGTGGGTGATCCAAGGTGCTGAGTGGGTAGTAAAGGATTATTGGGACTCTCAGTAGCCTTCTTGCTTAATCTCATTAACAGTAAGTACTAAGCTTTTTGCCGGGCTATTGTACAACAGAAATGGAAAAATACGACTCCGAGACACTTGCTAGAGCATGAGCCAGAATAGGAATTGTCCCTCTCCCTCCTGGGATACTCTGATATCAAAGATTTACTGGGAGGGACCCAGTTATGGAATTCTGTCTCAGTGTTTATCTGTAAAAACAATACATATTCCTATTTTGAGCCGTCAGGGGTATTTTTACTGCATAAGAAATATTGTGCATGCTCACCCTTCTAAAGGCTTCTCTGTCATGACCTCGCCTCCAAAGATCAGATTCACAGCCTTACATTCATTTACTTGTTCAGTTGTAGCACATAACAGGTATGGTCGGATGACCATCTCAACAGAAGTGCAAAAGCCCAGGTTAACCGCTGCCCCTCACACTCCTGATCATTTCCATGTGGCGTGCAGGTCAGATGCCTGGATTTCTTGCTGTAACTTCACTTATATAACCTACCTCCACCTCCTGATAATGATTATGATATTCAAAGCGAATGTCACACAAATGTAGGTTGAAATCTTGTCAGTTTGCATAGTGATCCTGGGGACTTTGTGGTGCCCTAGGCCGAGTCAATATTACATAAAGCTCAGAGCAGTCAGAATTCTTGTGATGAGCACCTGCCATCTCCCAGCACTAATGGTTCAGCAGCAATCAGCCTTGCAGGGGGCTTTGTCTGTCCTCCAGGACCTTCTTGCACCTTTGTGTCTACCCATCCACCAGACCCCTTGTGAAGTGCTCATGGAAAAACCCGATGATGGCAAAAGGAGGAGAGTCAGACTTCACAATGACATGGTACCAAACACAGATACCTCAAACGGTCTCAGATAAGCTCAATGAAGAAGACTGAAGGATCCAGCCTGGTCTGTTGACAACATAACTGTGGGTTGATGAAAAAAGACAACTACTAAGATGAGGTAAGGCAGAGCACAGTGGAGGAAATGGAAAAAAAACTGGATTGCTTGGAAGAAGGAAAGACAATAGACATTCAGTTTTAAAATGCACCAACCATGAGAACTCAGTGGAGCTGAATATTTTCTCAAATTATTAAATATACAGTGCCTCCCATCAAGAGCAAGTCATAGGATGTTGTAAGTGGATGCTCGGGTTTGGGCCATATTGAGGATGGAGAGGACCTTTCTACAAGGATGACCCACATGAAAATCTATAGTTAGGAGTTTGTTAGAAATTCACACACTTTTGAAGCTGTAGTCAAACAATAATAGGTAGTGGGTAAGGAAGCCATTGGTTGAAGGAGAGGGCAATGTTGTGAAAGAGCAGGGTCATAAGATGGGGTAAGAGACAATGAGTATAAGCAACCAGATGGAGTTAATTTACCAGGTGGAGTTAATTCTAAGTGACAAGAGGACAAAGAGTGCAGAACTGATCTTACCTTATGAGGCTTTACTTAGAAAGACAAAAAGAGGGATGATGGAATGTTTGAATTAATCTCAGCCACTGGTAATTACTTGGTCCATATTCAAGACCATTGTATTTTTTTGTCCACCATGTCACTCTAGACCGACACTAGCCACATGCAAGCCAAACTTGGGACTGCTCTAATAGAAACACTCAGGTCAGGTCCCCTAAAGATGGGAACACAAGCAACCACAGACTTGTTTGGGCCTTTTGGGCCTCATTACTGTGGTACAGCTTGAATTCTATGGCACAGTGAGCTCAGGACCCATGCCTATCAGACACTTCGCAATCTGAGACTGTTGACATCAAATCTGTTCCCTATGTTACACAGTTCAACAGTTGCCTAGTTTCAGAAAGCCAAAGATTTCTCAGAATAGTGTAACAAGCTTGGACTCACACAACAGAGCTGCCTTTGAGGTGGCAAAGAGCCCTTAGCCTCAAGCCTCAACATGGCTAATCAACATTAACTTACACAGATCTTATTGGCTTTCGGTGTTACGCATCATATTCATCTTTTGGGTTACACGGATCCTACAAGGATTAACTTCAAGACATTAATAAAGCCATTAGGTCTTGCTGTTTATAAAGAACCATTGGCATTCACACTTAAATGTCCTCTAATAGCTGCAATCAGCGCTTTTCTGATGCCGACTGCAGTATCTTAGGCAATTGCTAGCAGCCCCTGAAGTGCACAAGTGCTTACTGTACGAGGTTGAAGTACTTTTACTCCTTCCGAGTGACCAGATAATCAAAGCTTGTCCATTTTTCGGAAAACCAAATCATGGAAGTCACAAGATATTCACATGGCAGTGGTTGAGGTAGGTTAGGTATGGTTAGTTAGGTATAGTAGGTTAGGTTGGTTAGGTGTGGTAGATAGGTTAGGTATATTAGGTAGGTTAGGTATGGTAGGTAGTTTAGGTGTGGTAGGTTAGGTATGGTAGTTGGGCATGGAAAGCATAACAATATGGTAGGGTGGCATGGTATATTAAGTATGGAAAGTAGGCTGGTAAGTTATAGTAGGTAGGTGGTTATGTGGGCAGGTACAGCAGGTAAGGTAGGTATGGATGGTATGATAGTTTATGGTAGGTAGGTATGGTAGATAGGTTTGATACATTTGGTAGATGGGTATGATAGATTAGGTCTAGTAGGTGGGTATGACATGCTAGCTATGGTAAGCATGTTGTATTAGGTAAAGTAGGTTAAGTGTGGTAGGTATTATAGGTAGGAAGAAGGGGCCAGGTATTATTATTATTTAGGAGTTTATAAAGCGCACAGCTACCCCCAACGGGGGTGTCCCGGCGCTGAGGCAAGCGACAGATGACAGGCGCGGAGAAGAGAACTAGAGGTTGGTGAACAACCAGGTTTTCAAGGCACGGCGAAAAATAGGTTCTGACTCTGATGAGCAGATGGAGAGTGGCCGGGCATTCCAGAGTCTAGAGGTTATGACCGCAAAGTATCTGCCACCGGTTCTTGTCTTGCGAAAACGGCGGATAGCGAGGAGACGATGGTGGTTAGATCTAAGGGTCCGGTCGTGATGATAGTGCTTGAGTCTAGCTCTCAGGTACGCTGGACCATGTCCCCGGAATGCTCTGAATGCCAGGGTAAGAGCCTTGAATTCAATGCGTTTAATCACCGGCAACCAGTGTATGGTTGGTTAGGTAGGTTTGGTAGTGTAGGTATGGTAGGTTAGGCATGACAAATAGACAGGAAAGTTTTGGTAGGTAAAGTTTTCTAGGTTGATAGTTATGGTAGTTATGATAGGTAAGTATGGTAGGTTTGTATGACAAGTAAGCTTCTTGGAAGATAGGTTTGATAGGTGTGATTGGTTAGGTATGACAGTAAGTTAAGTAGATAAGTATGGAAGGCATGTCAGGCTAGCAATGGCAAGCATGTTATGTTAGGTAAAGTAGGCTAGCTATGGTAGGTATTGTAGGCAAGTAGCTAGAGTATTTAAGTTGGTTGGGTAGGTATAGAAGGTAGGTATGGTAGGTTAGGTTGGGTATGGAATTTATGGTAGGCTATTTATAGTAGGTATAGTGGGTTAGGTAAAGTATGTTAAGTATGGTGGGTATAGTAGGTATGATAGGTTAGGCATGATATGTAGGTACAATATGTATGATTGGTTTTGGTAGGTAGATTTCATAGGTTAAATATGGTTGGATAAATATGGCAGGTTAGTCATGGTATACAGAGTTGGTAGGTATGGTAAGTTAGGGATGGTATCATAGGTTAGGTATGGTATGGTATAGCAAATTCAGTACGGTTAGCCATAACATCATTCTTGTCCAATATTTAATGTTTGCACTGTCAAAGCATTTTCTTGATGCCTTGCTTACAATTGATAGCATTGTTAAGGAAAAGCGCAAACGCCTACTGTTACTTTAAAGCACACATTTTTGCTTATAGACGAGTGGTGTATTATATAATATTGTAATCAACAAGCATAGCTAATTTATTACATCAAATTTGATGTTATAATTTTGTTATGCTTGTTGTTTAAAGTTCATAGCATGTAATACATAACACGTCCGGTGATGTAGTATAAAAGAAATAATGGCTTATTCACACAATTCTTGCATGAGTTTTAGTCTTCATAATTTATAAAGGGTGCCTTTACTGAATTAGTCATGCAATTAGCAAGGTTGTATTGTACCCTCAAAGCCGAGTGTTATGAAAGTAAGACAGAAGATGACGTTTGTATTGATATTGGTGCACTTAAAAGACAAACACACTAAACTATAGCACAGTAGATACTTTTAAAATGGGCTAGTATTTTCATTGCTGTTTGACAAAACCTGTGTGCCTGCACTTCATAAACAAGCACTGGCAATGCCAACAGTTCTAGCTTCAAAGGAATGTTTTTTTACTTTGTAATTTTTTATTGAGTGGATTACAAAAAAGAAAAAAGAAGCAGCTCAATTGCATAATACAGCTTCTATCAGTATAACAATCAATTCCTGCATACATAAATAAAACGAAAGTGCAAAGACAATAAAGTGCTAATAGTGCGTCAGGAGATAAAAAAATAAAAACACGACTCAGCAACTTATGTCCAAACTAGTAATTAGTTCATAATTATAATGATAAAGTGCTAGTGCCATTGGACAAAGGTGCTATCCTTGCCGGATCAAAAGATCCATCAGAAAGGTGCTGGTACAATATCAATACAGTGCTAGTAATTTGAAACACCCGAAATATCGAAGGCATAAGAAGCGTCACAGCATTTGGTCAATAAAACCATCTGTTCATGAATACATCAATAAAGTGCTAATGCTATAGAAATGAAAATACTAACAGTATAAAGTCAGGCAATATATGAATAGCAGCAAATTATTTATACTCAAAAAAATAAAGAGCAAATAATCCAATACCCCATAGATAATAATCTACTTTCATAATAATATCGAGAGCATAAAAAGCGTCACAACATATGGTCAATAAAACCATCTGTTATGAATACATCAATAAAGTGCTAATGCTATAGAAATAAAAATGCTAACAGTATAAAGTCAGGCAATATATCAATAGCTGCAAATTATTTATACTCAGAAAATAAAATGCAAATAATTCAATACCCCATAGATAATAATCTACTTTCATAACACATTGAGGGTATAAATAACTATGAACATTTTAAAATGCATTATTGAAAAATCCTGACCAAATTGCTACAAACCTTCTAAGCGACCCTACCCGCTTGGCATATGCCTCCTCCCATATATGTGTCTTAATCATCTTTTCTTGCCATTGCTGAATCAACGGTATCTTATTCGACTTCCAATTTTGTAAACTTAACTACCTGGCCACTGCAATAGCTATTGAACAGAAATATTGTTGGTATTTAGGCAAATGTTGGACCTCTATTGAACACCCGAAGAGAGCTAATTTAATAGTAGGAATAATGTGGACTGATTAAGATAAACATTAATTGACCCTTGAAAAAACATCGGACCAGAATTGATATAGATCGGGACAATAGAAAAAATATGATTCCAGGACCCTATCTCTGGGTTCCCACATCTAAAACAAAACTCAGAAGAGGCAGACATTTTTTTATTCAATCTCTTAGGTGTATAATATGATAACCATCATGACAAATAGGCCATTCTTTTATAGTTAGCAGCTCTAAGCGCTTTGTGTCCTATTTCACATAAAGACTGCCATTCCTTTTTGCTGACACTGCAGCCAGTTTCTTTCAATAGTTTAGGAAAAAAGTTATCGAGCACTTTCTGCTGGCCCGGCTGAATTAGGCAAGAATACCAATTGCCAACTCCACATAGGTCCTGACCATATAGTTGGTTTAATATATTTAAAGCTTCATTATTAGTCGCCACATAATTTGCTTTTAAGAAGCTCGAAATTTGGTTAAAGCTTAATGCCAAAGCTGGAAACCTAGGGCCTAGCTGCTGGGACAACATCTCATTGGAAATCAGCTTAGATGCACTAAAAAAGTCACCCAAATATTCAAAACCCACCTCTTGCCATAATTGCAAAGTCCCCTGAGAAAGCTGCAGTCCAAAGGGCTGACACTCACAAATTTTTGAATATAGATGGTATCTAGAAATTTTATATAGATTAAAAAATACTTGTATGCAACAAGCAAGGTCAGCTAATGCCTTATATCTCGATTTTTTGGGGAGTTTCGGGAAGCATAGAAAAGCGGGTAACTGGATTGCACTCTCCTGCACCATACTTTTTAATAAAAATTCTCAAATTTTGATACTACCAATGAGAGTTGAACCAATAAATTCAATAAAGCAGCCTGGTAATAAAGTTCAAGATTGGGGAGGGTGAGCCCCCCCTGAGACGTATCTAATTGTAAAATTGCTAAGGAAGTTCTTGGTTGTTTCTGAGCCCATATAAAATTCTGAATTAATGCATGTACTTCCGAGAAATATGATTTGGGAATTTTTATCGGAAGATGAATAAATAAAAATACAAATAATGGCAAAATAGACATTTTGACCAATGATACACGGCCTATTAAAGTTAAAGGAAGAAGAGACCATCGGTCTAATAGCCTCTTGGCTTTTTCCAGGGTGTTTCTATAATTTAGCCTAAAAAGATGATCATAGTGACAATTTACATATAAACCTAAATATCTAATAGGATTAGATGAATTCTGCTGAGGAAGAAAAGGCAGCAACACCGATGGGGCATTAAACCAAAGTACCTCTGTCTTTGCTCGATTTAGCCTATACCCACCTATTCGTGTAAACTCTTCTACTTCCTTAAATGCATTTAAGATATTAGATGGTTCTGCTGATAAATATAAAATAACATCATCTGCGAATAATTTCATTTTTGGCATGCCCTCTATTGGGGGCATTATCTGAAGATTATTGCGAATTTTAATTGCCTGGGGCTCTATAAAAAGTGTAAATAAAAGGGGGGACAGCATGCATCCCTGTCTAGTCCCACGTCGAATCTTGACTATACCCGCCGATTCTCTATTAATCAAGATTCTCGCCTCTGAACCTGAATACACATCTTTTATCATATTGACCAAATGTTCAGACAAGCCAAACTTAGATAATATAAAGAACAAAGTCTGCCAGTAAACAAGATAAAATGCTTTTCCTGCATCAAGCATTAAAATTACTGCCTTAACCTTGTTGACTGACAGGAAATCAATGGCTTGTGTAAAAAAATATGTATTAGAGGCCATAAATCTATCCCGAATAAAACCTGACTGGCCAATAAGAACCAGCTGTTGTGCAATCGGAGTCAACCTTACTGCCCAAGTTTTCATAACATTTTTATAGTCTATATTTAAAAGACTTATGGGTCTATATGAGCCAGCAGCGGTGGGATCCTTATCTTTCTTAAGAAAACAGACCACAACTGCTTCCTTAAAATTTTTAGATACTGGTTCACCATTTTTTATCAAAATGTATAATTTGGTAAGAGAAGGTAAAAGCAAAGGTTAAAAAATCTTAAAAACTTCAACCGGGATACCATTGTTACCTGGGGCTTTTGCCTGGGCTATAGATTTCAATACATTACTGACTTCATCTTGTGAAATAGATTTATCAAGAGAATCCTGTACGGTCTTGGAGATAGAGGGCATTTCTAAAGATAAAAAAATAGTTTATAAGTGATGTTTAGGTAATTTCCTGGGTCTCCTCGTATATCATTTTGAAATGTCGTAAAAAAAACCCTGCAATTTCCTCTTTGGAATCTACAATTGTATCCCGGACCGGATCTCTAATCCGAGTAATTGTATTTTGACTATTCTGAGTTTTTGATAACCAGGCCAGATAGCGTCCTATATGTTGACTCTCTTTGTAAAGTTTTTGTTTATAGGTCTTGCTCCCCTTAATTACCTGAAGATAAAAAAATTGCCTGAGGTTATCTTTAGCCTCTGCTACATCTCGAAGGAGACCCGTCTTTTGAGATTCAGACCTAACCGTCTTTAAAATAACTTTAACATTTTCCACCTCCTCCTGTAGGGAAAGCCTCTCCTGGGAGCTTTTTTTCCGTACCGCCGATGTATATGCTATTACCTGCCCTCTAAAGGCTGCTTTAAAAGCTTCCCACACCGAAAAAATAGACGCTGTGTTCTCGTTGATTTAAAAATGCTTAATAAAAGACTGCATTTCAGTAATCCACCCCACATCTTCAGGAAGAGATTTATCGAAGCACCAGCGCCTAGTATTTCGAAGCTGTGTTCCCTTCATGTGAATTTTAATAGAAATGGCTGAATGATCAGAAAAGGCATTGAAGATAATCTCCGCCTCGTTTCTAGATAACAGATTACCAATCAAAAAAAAATCTATTCGAGATGCGGTCTTATATCTGAAAGAATAGCATGTATAATCTGAGTACCCAGGATGACTTTGTCGCCATGGATCTAGCAAAGCAAAATCCTTTTTCATCATATTAATCAGCTTGTTTAATTTGGGTTTTAATTGTTTCTTAGATGTATTAGAAGTGTCTAAGCGAATATCTTGAATGAAATTAAAATCACCCCCCCAAATTATCGAGCCTTCAGAAACTGCTAATAGATCTTAAATTTGCAGTAAAGCAGAGATGTCGTCAAATATGGGACCTTAATAATTCAAGAGATCAAATACTACCCCATTTCGGTCAATTTGCACATAAATCCAGCGGCCTTGCACATCGCGACTAACTTTTAGTATTTGACACATGCAGTTATTAAAAAATATAATAGCCACCCCATGAACTGACGAATTAGCTGAGGCAAAATAGGCTTGGTTATACCCCTTTGGAAGCATCAATTTAGGTGTATCAGATCTAAAATGAGTCTCCTGAATAAACAGCACTTGCGGGGAGAAATAAAGCAACCAAGTTAACATTGCACTTGCTTTTCTTGAATTCAACCAGCCATTCACCTTGCATGAAATTATTTTGATACTATCCATTCAAAATAGAAATGGCAGCTTTCATCGCACCAAATATACATAACATTAAAAATTGAACAGAACAAAGCCACCTATGTATGCAAACCAAAACGATCCACTCATTTTTTCTCTGCTACCCCAACCACCCCCAAACCCTACGTGGCGAGCGTCCCCCTAGCAGCACGCCACGCGAGATCCCTATTTGTTGGATGCCCTGGAATTGCATCCTCATCTGTCAGAATCGGGTCCCCCACCACCAACCCCACCCACACCCTACTTAAGCAGAACCAGAGAGGAAAAAAACCTCTAATTTCGAATTGTTTTTAAACAGTCCTGTGCTTCTGAAAGAGCACTAAAGATCTTAAATTGTCCCTTCCAAAGCACCTTCAATTTTGAAGACTGAACAAAGGAGGCCTGTGCTCCGATTGATCTAAATTCAAAGGCAAGCAATTGAAACGCCTTTCTCCGCCTGGCTAAATTCACAGAAAGATCAGAAAAAATCTTCAAAGAGGCATTTTGCAAAATTGTAAACGTTTTCTGCTGTATCGCTCTAGTGAGGACCTGTTCCTTAATCCGGAAATCAGAGAAGTTGACCAAGATAGTTCCAGGATATTTGGCCCCAGGTGTCTGATGAGAAGGTACTCGATGAGCTCGCATGATTGTCAAATCCTCAGGAGCAGATGGTAAAACATGATCTTTAATCAACATATTGATGAGCTGAGGAACTGACTGTATCTGACCCTGCGATTCACTCCCTTCCGGAATTCCCGTAAACCGCAGATTGGAGCGTCTTGCATGATTCTCCATAGATTCTAATTTTAGCTTCAATTCTGTGATTTTTGGAAGTTCAGGTGTCGTACGGGGTTGCATAAGTGCCAATTTATCCTCAATATCAGAAATTCTTTGCTCCGCTGCCTGCAGCTGATTTGGCAGTACCTCTCTACATTTTTGTAAGCCTTTGCTTTATTAGCTCCGTATCCAAAGCTTGCTGAACTTTAAGCCCACGGATCTCCACCAGAATTGTTTCCAGAATTTCTTTAAAAGCTTCTGGCAAGAGCGCCTGAGCCATGCAAGGAGTTTTGATCAACAGTACATTTGAGTGGATATTGAGATCAGGAGCAGCCATCGCTTGTGGGCTGTGGCTGGTACTTGGATCATGGGAGGGAGTAGAGGAAGCTTCGTACGAGGCTCCCGGGTCCATGAAAAGTTCTTGCATGTTTCGCGCAGCGACCCCCTCAAATATTGAGTTCACGGGCCCTAGTATTGTTGTAGTTGTTGTAATCGATGGCAATACTCCCGCTCTGATCTCCTCGCCAGAGTGTTTAGTCCCAACATTTGTGAACAAAGGGAAGGTTTTATGCTTTTGAAGAGGCTCAAGACTCTTGTCTAACCCTACGTTCCTCATTGGTGAAGTAGAAGCAGGGGATGGAGTTGAATTTTCAGAGCTGTTAGCAATTGAACAGGAGGCACTAGCTTTCCCCATTACAACTGACCCAGGCTTGTGCATAAATAAACCTCCCGCTGTCCCCCTTCCTTCTTCTTCGTGCGGCTGGACAGGATTAAAGGAAAAGGCAGGAGCGCCTCCCGAGGTCTCCATCTGCTTATCTCGCCAGCCAGCCAGCCTGCTCTGTGGGGCCTTCTTACGTTGTTTAGGGGGGACAGGAGGGACTGGTGAGCCAATTTTTGCGCTAAGTTGTCGCATAACAGAAGGGCGCAAATGCTACCAATGTATCGCCTATCAAAGTTTTGTCTTTCAGCTATTGTAGGTCAAGCATGTACCTCCTACGGGTGCCAGGAAACTAACACAGCTCTGTAAAAACCACAAAGTCATGCGTAGCGCCTACCTTGCCCCTCGCCTTGTCTTAGCCACTTCTTACTTCCACAGATGAATGGGAGCAAATTGTACCAGATCCTCTCCCAGGCCAACTAGGAGCAGTCTTGTTATCTCTCCATAAGCTTAATGAGAGCTGGGACCAGACCTCATAGATACTATAGCCACAACAGCTACCAGCAGTTCTCCACACTTAAAACAACCCCTCTAATCCTCAGCCAGTGCGGGCATCACAGTTTCTTCCTGGCTCCTTTGCCTGCACACAGGTTAATCAGCCCACTGGATTGGTAGGCACACCTCTCCAAGCCACAATCCCGCCAGCCTCCGCTCCATAGGTGTCGCGGCTCCACTCATCTAAAAGCCAGGGACCGCGGAAACGGAAATAGTCCCCCCTTTCCCCTCAAGACCAATCCTCCACGCTAACTGAACTAGCCCGGGTGATTGGTCCCCAGGGGGAAGGGAAGAGGGATACTGTGTATGTGGGAGAAGTCTTCGGCACTGTAGGATGGCAGGGTTACCCAGGGAAGACCAAGAGGGGCTGAATTGCACGTCCTTCTAGGACGATGGCGTGATCACTGTCTGGAAGACACAACCATACAATCACGGGTAAGAGGTAGGACAGAGAAAAACAAAGGTAGCACACAGAAGTAGGCAGTCCCACTTCACTCATTCCCCTGCTTCCCCTCCATTATTCCTTAAAGAACTACTCACCCTCTGAACAAGCATCCAAGAATTGTAGAGGGAGTAAGCGGAAAAGGACCCCTATTACCAGTCATAGGGGGAAGGAATTCCAGGTAGGAAATAATCAGGTAGCAGAGGGTTCAGTGTTCATAGCGGGGACAGGTAGCACTGTTGCGGTCTTTCAGAAACAGTAGCTTCTTGACTTGAAAGGAGTACCGCTCCTGCTTTCTCTGTTGTAGGCACAAATAAAGGATGGGGGCAAAACTGATGAAGGAAAAAACAAAAGGGGGAGGCACCGCCCCAGCGGTCCTCCATGAGCATAGGGAATCTGCTCTTCATGAGCACTTGAGTCCGCTCTTCCCGAGCGCTTGAATCCGCTCTACATGAGCACTTGAGTCCGCTCTTCCCGAGCGCTTGCACCCACTCCTCACGAGCGCGTGCACCTTAGAAAATGTCATGAACAGGAACCGCACTGGCGGTTCCACAAGAAAATAAGGAGTGATCCGAAGGACGCCAACAAACACCCCGGAACTCCTCGGCACAGTGTGGGTCCTTCTCCCAGGACCCGGAAGCAAGATCCGTAAAGCCAAGCACCCTGGCAACAGGAGACGCTCCTCTTAATAGGCGAGCACTTCCCACATGATCCGGGACGTCTTTCCGCCGGACAAAACAACAAAAGAAAAAAAAAAAGAGAGAGAGCAATAGAGCGCCGGCAGTTGTCACCGGGGAGGCATGGCAAAGGAGGGGCCATTCACACAAACTCGCATACTATCCCACCATGCAAGATCTGGTAAGAGGTGGTTAGTGGCATCCCGCCCCCTCCTCCCGGGAGCGAGTGTGGCTCCTATACAGTCCAGTTGGTTACAATAGGCTCCATCCGATCTTCAACTCATTTTTCGAAGCGGCAGCCTCCACAAAATCCCCTCGCCGCTCCACCGCAACACCATGGCTCGAGTCAGCAGGTCAGCAGGTCTTCCTGCTCTTTCTTTCCTTCTCCTACTTCCTCTTTAGCGCCTCATTGCGGAGCCGCTAAGCGCTGAACGCCGCCGTCAGAGCTCTGAATACACAAAGCGCTCCAGCGTCTGCTTGCGAAGGGGAAGGGCGGGGCCGGAGGATCCGGTTCCGCCGTCAGCAGCAGGACATGGGGCAGCCGCTGCCGACCCATCAAAGGAATGTTGTATGGTAATGTAAAACACTACAAGTAGATAGCATGAGAATGGATATGTATTTGTGTGGAAGCAAAACACTAGAATAATACTGGTGTAGGTTAAAAGGCCAGGTGACAATTGCGTTGTCAACCCAGACCTAAAAATCCTGCCCTCGTCACATTTGAGCTGCTGCCAGGGAAAACCACCATACATTGTCTAGTTAGCTAAAACATTTAATAGCATTAAATGTCATGTGCATGCCCCTGAACGTTCAAGCTCACGCAGCTGGATAAATAAACAAAATGATCACAGCTGTGTGGAGGACAAGAACTTTTTGGTGGAAGCACACAACTTCTACCCAATCAAAACATGTACTCCTGGCTCCCAACATGTGGACAGAGCCAAAGCTCCTCTGCTGATGATTCTCACATAATTGTCTGGTGACAGCTGTGCTGTCAAGCCAGACCATTAAAACTATGATTGGAAGTTCAGAGAAACTTACAACTATATGTTCCTAATAAAATCCTGAGATTGTCATCATCCAACTTTATGTCCAGTCCAAGGCTATGAGGACGCTGCCTTTTTATTAATGCGGCAACAATCTGCAATTGTTTTCCCTCCTGTTTGTCAGTTTTGTTGTCAGTTGAAAACATGACTGTTTAACTAAGCCTTTGTTCATTTATAAGGAGGGTTGTTCTAGATCAATCAAATTCTCATGTGGAGCAGCGCCTATGGAACATTGGTGATGGTGCCTTTTATAAATGCTGGACATCTTAGCATAACAAATCCAACGTGCTAATGTGAGAGCTAATTAAAGGTGATTAATGATTGGAACTGTGCCTTTATTTTATGACAGGCTTAGTGGCAATGTCCTTGTGCCATCAGAGTAATCACACACTGGCTATAAATTGCAAGCTATACTCATATTGTGTCTACAGTTTAAAAAAAGATCTATTTAATCCCATCACATAACTGTACTGTAAATGTTGACAGGCAGCCCACCCAAGCAGTGGTACACTATGAAAAAATATGAGAACCAATGGCTGAAGAGAGCTGACCCAAAACCAACTTCCGCTATAGACCTATTTATACTTTTTAGGTCGAGCCTCGAGTAGCGCGCAAGCGCTGCTAGGTGAAGACTTTAAGTAAGTGACTTTCAGAAGCAGTCCAAACGCTCGTGCGTCGTGGCTGGCCTTTTTGGGATGGGTACGCGCGGCAGACATGTGTTTCCAATTATCGTGCCCAGACGCGGGCGCGATAATTGTAAACACATGCCGGCAAAAGGCCATGACGCACGAGCGTCTGGTCAGCTGAGCAGGCTGCCTCGCTCCCTTCCCCCCCCTCCGCTCCTCTGTGGTGCGCGCGCACCACTGTTTATTTTTTTTTTACCGCGCGGCCGCCATTTCTTTTTCATTTTGCAGCCTGGCATCTGCTTGTTCTTCTAGCCTGGATCAGAAGTGTAGAGGGGATTCCGATGACAGACCTTTGTTTAGAAAGTTGAGAGGCACTAGGCCTGCTTTTCTCATTGCAGCCCCTTGACGTGGAGGGGCCAGACCCTCTATTCAGATAACGTCAGGTATCTAGAGCAAAATAAGGAATCGTCTGAAAAATGTCTATTTCGCGTATCTGAATACTGTAAAGTTCTCCGGGTGCCGTGTTCACCCCGATATAAAACCACAAAATAAAAGGAAATCATCTCGGACTTACGTTGAGTGACGGGGGGCACACATTGCAGGTGCTCGCCTTGGATCGTGGCAGGGCCTAGGTTACGCCCCTCAATCTCATGTTCAGGGGCTTGCTGCAGCCCTCAGCCTGACACGGTAGCAACGCCTGTGGCGATTTATTTACCCTAGATGTGGGAGCCTGACTAGAAGCGGGGCCCGCCTCCCGGGGGCTGGCTGGCATGGCGTTTAAAAGGCAGCAAGTGTTTACCAGGGAGGCAGAGTTCATTCAGGCAGCTCCCTCCCCTGGAAACCGTCGAGAAAAAGGGTCAAGGAGAGAAGGCCGTGGAGGGCACGCGGGGAGAAAGTATACACCAGAGTACTAGTGTGAAAGGAAAAACCGAGAAGAAAGCAGCCGACAATAAAAGAAAGACTTTCAGATCCGATACATAGTATTATTATGCAAATATTCAGTTCAGGGACGCTGCAGAACTCAGAGCCCCCGATTACGTAGATAGAAGAGCCGAGAGACAGGCAAATGAAGTGATCAGTATCCCACAACTGAATAACACACACCCATGACACACAAATACACTAAAGGTCAACAGCCATACTACATCCCGGAGTTAGCCCGGTGAAGGGCAAGCGTACATCCTCAACAGGACACCATACTTTCAACTAGGGCCTGCACTGCACACACGCATGAAATACTGCCGCCCTCTATAGCACACACACGACTGATTCATGCAGACAGGACACAGCACGTGGACCACACCTCTACCACTGATACTTCAAATCGAACAACCAGAAATCAGGCTTTTGGTGTGATCATACCCTGGAGACCAGGGTGTGACTGCACTGGGAAACTCCGACAGCGCAGCGAGGCCGTCCTCTTGGCAGGCTAGGCGCTGTGGAAATCTAACCCACCACAGCATTCACTAGAGGAAGCCAGGATGAGAGAGCAGGTCTCCTGGTCACGCACCTGGTACATTATCCAGTAGAACTCTTTCCCCAAATCAGTGATAGTAAAACAACTATACAATGCCGGCTAATAATGACATTTACTCTATCAAGTGGAGACGGAGGAGGAACAGGGGTGAAAGCGGTGTGTACAGAAGGTAAGTGCACAAAAGGCCTCGTGGGATAGCACCCCGGCTTCGGATGTCACTACTACTCATAGTGCTAATGATAACAATAGCCATTTACACAGCTCGTATCGAACTGGACTGCTTATTGTCATTTAATTATCCACATGACGTTGTTTTCCCAAAGACATTCTTGAACCTGAGTGGCTAACTTGTCTATGTAGCGCCTAACTGCCTAAGATTCTAAGCGCATGAAACCAAGGATGGGGACTCCTACCACTCCTACCAAGGCTTACCTCCTTCTTGTCTGTGGACAGCATTAAAACTCTCACTCGCTGCTGAGATAAGTTTCCTGTATGAAAGACGTATTCGCCAGTGGGAAAGATACATCCAGGCAACATTCAGAGAAGTACAACTGCCTCTATGGATCCTTTTGACAAATGAAAGTAGACAGTGGATGCGTGGGGTATCTGTGATATGCTTTTCACACTAGATTACTGTGCGCACTACACATGGGTACCTGTATTTCCTACTACACTCTAATTATAATGGTTACCTACTCACAATATTGTGCCTCCCACCCCTGACCCCCTCCCAAAAAATACACGATACTCCCGGTCTCGCCATAGACCTGCGGCCCCTTTCTTTGCAAGTGTTCATTCATTGTCTGGAAGCTCAGATAGGGGCATTAAAAAAAACACAGAGATCGCACGTGCAAAAAAAAAAAGTAAACTCGACAACTAGAGACGCTCTTTGTTCAGTGCGTTGGGAAAGCAGGTCAGCAGCTGCCGAGAGAGCTCCCCACTGCTGCTTCAGCCGGCACTCTCTGCCGTTTACTTTTGCACTTTCAATAAAGGAACCCCTCAGTGTGCCCAGACCGAAGTGGATGTCCGAGGTTCACTTACAGCTTGCTCTTGGACCATGGTTGTCACAACAAGGAAGAGAGCCCAGGAGAGGGTCAGTGCAAGCGTCAGCGATGCCTCTTTGTGCCCACGTCTTAATAATTCAGCGGCTAATGACAGAGTGGATTGAGCATCCCGGTACCCTGAAATCCCTCCCCATCAGAGGTATCATCGGTGCCTGGGCCCGCCTCCCACGTGGACTCTCCCCGCATGTTACATTCGGGGCTTTGTTGGTCATTTCCTAATTCTGGGGATCTAATCAAGCAGCCCATGCCGCCCGAGTACAGGCACTGCCTCCCGGGACAGAAGGCCTGTGTTTAAGCTGCACACTACCTGTCTGGCATCCCACAGCTCGGGACACTGCGGCATTTATGGCCAACACTCCAGCGTACACCTGAATTGTCGGTCTGCAAGAATAAAACGCTGGCTTCCAAGCACAATTACCAAAAAAAGGTAGGATGCTGAAGACCCGGTCTACAGAGCCCCCGGACATGGGGGTAGGGTGATCAATAAACACGATGCACTGCTGGCCTGCAAACCCCGTCTGGCGAGCCAGCCAGCCCGCTGCGAAGCAAAACAAGCATTGGCATAGCCAATAGGTCTCGCCTTTGGAACCTCATAAGTGTTTAGCCATGCAACAATTGATGTTGTTGCCCCAAGGATATTGTGCTGCATAACTAAATACTTATAAGGTCCCAAAGGCGAGACCTATTGGCTATGCCAATGCTTGTTCAAATTACAAGAGCTCTCACAAGAGACAGATAAAGCGGTCTGTGGTGAGACATAAAAAGCCACCACCTGCTCCTGATAGACTCTTAAACCTAAATGTGCTGGCTTAGCATTGATGATTGTTTAGCTGCTTATCATTTGCAAATCGCCCAAATCATGGGCCAGATTAGTGGATTTTCCCACGGCTCCCTCTAGCTATTCACCCATTGAGTGATTTAGTGTGATTTATAAAAATATGTTATTATAACAACCAATATTTCACTCTATCAAATTGTGTAATCCTTAACAAAGTAAATTATGTCACTATGGTTCACCACCCTTGTTTGCCCAAACATTTGAGAGTGACCTGATATATGCAATGTGATTCCTTGACACTGCCTCACTCACTGCCCGACCTATCAAGCCAATTACACTTTTACAGTGAACTGGGAAAGGTATCCCACTCCTTTGGGTAAGGCGGGGGACATTAAAAAACCACCTCCCTTGAGCAAACTCGGCGCAGTAAATACTGTCAATGTTTGGGCAAGACAGGGGCCACAACACCTCTCCATCTTTGGGCATGGGTAGTAGGCTACCAAATACTCACTCTATTGGACAAAGCGGGGGGGTCTACTGAATGCTCCCTCTTCATTTGCAAAGTGGGAGCTAACAAATATAGCCTTCATTTGGGCAAGACAGGGGTATACCAGATAACCAATCTAGCCTTGTGTATGGCTGGAGGCTACCAAAGACACCCCATCTCAGGCAAGGCCTATTTCGGCCTGGTGATGTCTGGGTGCATTCATGCTAGAGCACAAAAAAGGTGAACTTCTCTGACAAAAATTAAGTTTAGGGCAAGTTATGGTGGATTGGGCTGTTAATAATAGCTACAGCACAACACCTAAAAAGATGTGAAATTCAAAAATGATGGCACAACCGTAACTCCTGTGGTTTTGATCAGCAGCGACTCCTCCGCTATGGCGGAGGGGCGTCGTCCTATCTGCCAGCAGCTGAAAAAATGAAAAATAAAACGATAATAAACTCTTGTTTATTATAGTTTTATTTTTCTCTCTGAGCCGTGGCTTGGGGGTGGGAGCAGGGTGGTGACAGGCTGGAGGTGGGAGTGTTGGGCACTGCCTTCACTGCACATGCGGGTTTGGCCGGTGGTGTCAGGTCGGCCAAACCCACATGCACAGTGAAGCCCTCTCCAACCCCAGCTGCATTGCTGGGTTGGAGAGGGCAGGCACAGGCTACCAGTCTGTGTGGGAGTGCAACTCATTGGTGCTCAGGCCAATCCTGGCGCTGCTTTCAGCAGCATGAAAGCAGCATCCGGATTGGCCGCATGGCACTCTGGGAACCTGTGCCTGGAGCAGTGAGGAGCGCGATGAACAGGTAAGTGTTTTTAAAAAAAATGTTATTTGTTTCCTCCCATCCCCATTCACCATCTCCATCCCTCCCATCCCCGTTCCCCACCTCCCGTCAGCCCTGCCACTGTCAACTCGCTGGCCACTGTTGGTTTTAATGCTACATGATGGGCATTGCAGAGGTCAATACTTTCTCTGCTTCAAAAATTTATATTAGTGCTTTTAGGGATATGTTGGTTTTTACTACCTCTGATAATGTACCCTTTTTCAGGTCCTCTCTGATGTGTTTGGTGCACCTGTGTATACAATCGACACAGCAAATTCAGCGTCCTTGGGTTGTGCTTACAGAGCATTTCACGGTAAGATCAAGTAACAATTTAGAAAAAAACTCTTAACGATATCCTCAACCATCCAATGAATTGTGCTCTCAAAACTTCAGGATCGGAGAAAATATCTCCAAGCACTCCCCTAGCATCACTATACTGTTTGGAAGGAAGAGCACAGCTTTCAGGAGAAAGATGAAATGATTCACCTGTTCATTTTGTGCACCCTGCTAGGCTACATGTGACACCTGCACTTTTTGTGGATATTTTTGTAACTGGAGGAGAAATATAAGTTAATGGCCTTGTGTTCCCCAAGCACACTTGACCAAAATGGCTGCTCCATCTGTCTGTGGTTCGGGTAAGATGTGGGCACTTCTATGCACTCGCCCTTATCCACAAAGCCTTTTGTTCACTTACATTCAGACTGCAGATATGAAATGAGTACTTTGTGATGGTAAATTTCCAGTCCTAACTGATGGAACTTTATGTGGCTAATTGCATTTCAATCAGAATGTAGTAATTCTGCCAGTGTGGTGGAATTTCACAGTTCGCAAACTTAGCATTAGGGCCAAGTTTGTGAGCTTTTTTGGGTAGACCAACCTGTGAAAAGAAAAAATGAACTCCAGCAAACTTGTATGTTCATGATTTAACACATATATATTTATATTACAATTTTGTAGAACATGTAGAGACCCAAACTGTGATGTCCTAGAGCTAAATAGCCTGGATGGAAGAAAAGCAGCCATTACTCGCAGATCAGTAACACCTAGCATTGGAGTAGCCATGCTTTAAGGTGCTTTCTGAAAGTAGATTCGAGAGGGCTAAGTTGCACATTATCCCACAGTTTGGGAGCCAAATAGCTGAAGGAGCAACTGTCCTGTCTGGAGAGTTTAACGGAGGGAACGCATGCAGGTTTGAGGCCAGAAGATCAAATGTTGTGTGACAGGAGATAAGGGTGAAGTAGCTAATCTAGCTAAATGGGAACTTTGTTGTGGAATCCAAAGGCAGCTTTTGTAGAAGCCTGACCACTACAGCTTGTTTTAATGCAGAAGGGACAAAGTCAGAGCGTAGAGAAACATTGATGAGATGAGTTAATGCATGGCCAATATTGGATGCTCAAAAGCAAAAATATGCAGTGGACAGGGGCCCAAGGAGGAGCCAAATATAATAATGGAAGCTGGGAGATAACACAAGTAGGGAAATTCTTGTAGTGACTGAAACAAGGAATCGAGCTAAGATGGAAAATTTGTCAGCATTTGCACCGAAAAACTGGTGTAAATGGTAGCAGTTTTATCATGAAAGTACCTGGCCAGATCATCACAGAGCTGAGAAAAAGCGGGCATGGTTTGACTGGTGGCCATCAGGATCATCATAGACTTGACGACAGAGAAAAGTTTGTGCGGGGAGTAGTGGTAGTATCAGTTTGTTTGCTGTATTAAGCAACTCATTCTGAAGGAGAGTCTTCATGGTATTTTTTCATAGCTGCTCTATAAGTGGATTTAGCACCAGGGTCATAACAGAGTCTCATTTGCTCTTGAGGACTCTGTACTATCTTGTAATGGCTCTGAGGTTTTTGGAAAATCATGGAGCAGATGGTTTTGCTCTGAGAAAAAGCAGGCTTCTGGAGGGGTTACAGCAACTAATGAAGAAATCTAATTAGTGAAATTGGAGGCTGCAGAGGTAATGTTGTTAGCGGGGGCGGGGACTGGCTAGCTAGAGCCCTAGAGAAGTGTGTTTACAGGGTAGGGAATGGGCGCAAACACTGGCAGGGACCACTTCCAATTTAATGTCTGTGAAAAGAAGAGGTTTCTTTAAAGGGAAAAACAAACTGAAAGTTATAATACAAATTTGCGTCACATTTTACATATCTGAGCAAGTGACTTTGATGCTGGCAAGGCATAGCTGGCTGTTGAACTTGGGGGTATTTCCTTTATCTTATGTGCACACTCATCCAAAAGTGAATGCACCCTTCTACTAGTGTCTGCTTTTATGTCCCTCTGCTCTGGCTTCCATACCCATGTCTGCCCACTTAGAGCAGAGTGCTATGTTTTGCTCTTGAATTCTAATGTTGGTGGAGAGAGGGCCATCTAGCTTTCCCACACTTGAGCTTGTTCTCATTGCTGCAGATCATGTAAATGAAGGATGTTGTGATGCTGATAGAGGCAGTCAGAGAGCGCGGACCTTGACATTGTCTCGAAGCCATGGCTGAACCTAGATAATGGAAGACCATCTGCATTCACTGGTTTGAGCTGAACCTGAACACAATGGTTAATTGAGAGTGGAGGTGTTGGATGTGTACAGTGGTGAGAAAGTTTAGGCTTGTGCTGTCCAGTAGAGTGTCTGGTTAACATTTTGGAGATCCAGGAGTGGGTTTAGTTTGGTGTAAGGGGGTGTGTGGTACAGGATGTGCTGTTGATTAGAAAGTGCAATAGCACAAAATTGCATATTTCACCTTGGACTTTTCAGTACCTTGTGTGATCAGTATCACAGCTGATATTTGGTTCTCCTATTGTCAAGCTCCATCTCCAATTTCTGATACCCACCAAATTCTCCTTTCATGGAGCATGTGCCTCATCTTCCCAGCTTCTCCGCCTTGTCTTTTACAGTTTCATGGCTTTGGGGAAAAGGAAGCCCGTTCTTTTTAAGACTGACCTGCATTTATGTAGAAGTAAGAGTAAGAGGCCCAGTGTGATGTTCAGTGAAGATAACTGCCAATAGGCCGAAAAACATATTGAGCATGTCCTGGCAGAGTATGCAGCAGTTTCTCCATGACAAAAAAGACTGTTATCACTTTTCACACTTCTGCAAACCCTCAAAGGCGAATGCAGTCCCAGATGATCTGTGATTATGAGGACTGAGTAGAAACACCATGCTGTTTGTCAAGCCAGCTCTGACTCATTGAATGATCTATTCGAGTGCAAGTAGGTAATATCTTCTTCTAGACAATTAGTTTGCTAACTTAGACCCATTTGTAAAGGGATTGGCTGAGGGTGAAGGAGGTTGGGTGTCTTCTTTAGCAGTTTCTTAATAGTTCCTCCAAGTACAGTTTTTTTTACAAAAGGGATGCTATAGTGTTGCCCCCCTGCCTTAGAAGTGGACTTTGACAAGTCCTCTTGTGCACCCTTGCTCTAATTGAGAGTACAAGCAATGATGGGAGTGAGTATCCTCGCAGTCAAGTAGGGGATAGGTTCTAAGAGGGGTTGTTCATAATCGCTACCACCTTGGATAGAGGCTTTCAGGACCCCTTCTTCCATTTAGTGCTCTGCACCAGCTACTGAAGCAGAGAGAAGAGAGATGACAGCCAGGGACTGGGACCTTGGTTGAGCGACTTGCAAATAATATTTTGGATGTGGGTCCAGTAAAAACTTCTATGGGAAAATTGCATGATTTTTCTGAACAACACTGCTAAAGTGGAAAATCTCTTGGTTCAAGTCATTATCCAGAATCTTGGAGCCAAGTAAGGCAACCAAGGCTTTTACTAAGGAGATAGAGTTGATTCTGGCTAATGGTTTTCAACTTCACCCTGTGTCCTGAGGTTGTTCATGAAGTAGTGGTTTACCGATGGTGAAACAGATGGCAGGTCATCCATGTTCCAGCAAAATCTAGGAAGATAGGTCAGAAGAGCCTTGGTAGGACTGTTCATCCACTGAGCAGTGAAATAGTGACCGTCCTGATCAACTTGATAAGTCTAAGGGCTGTATTATTATTTTCCTGGTTAGCAGCTGTTTAATGTAGAGTTTCAGAAAGTTCACAAGCCCAACGTCATAGGTGGTGGGGATCCAGCTGCTATCTTGAAACATAGCCTGTGTTTAGGATAAGGTGGAGGAATCGGAATGGTTTGTATTTGTCAGGGGGAAAGGATGTTGCTTTGCTCTTAGAAACGTGGGCAGTAGATCAAAATGTTTCCAGAATACAAGTTCTACGCTAATATGGATGACAAAAAGATTGACAAGGTAAATATATAGGTAAGAATAGCTTTATAGTTATACTATACTTAATTCCCATATATGTACCTTGATGATGTATATCTTTAAGGAAAGTAGATATGGGGCCATATTATGTACTAGGGTGCACTTTCTCTGTTTACGCCTGGGGCACCTTAAAACAGGTGCGCCAGGTGCTAAAGAGAAAGTAACAGGTGCGTCAGGCGCTAACAGAGAAAGTGCGCCCTATTACATAGAATGCGCTGCCCCCAGGGCAGCATTGAACTCGTGCTGCCCTGGGGAAAGCGCATTCATGTGAAAAACGGAGCTGCTTTGAAGCAGCCGCTCCGTGTTTCACTATGCAGGTGGCAACCCGCCTGCACTTTGAAGGGGGATTAGAGATCCCCTTGCAGATGGGTGCAGTCAGTGACTGCACCCGCCTGCAAGGGGATGTCTGGGGGGGTCTATAGGACCCCATTTACCCCCTGCAGAGGGCTGCTCTCAGGGGGCGCACTGACAGTGTGGCACCTGAGAGCTTCTTTGCCTCTGCGCCCGCGTCTGTAATACAGCGCGGGCGCAGAGGCAAAGGGATTCCTTCATTTGCATGGGGCACGCCCCCATGCAAATGGGGGAATGCCCCCTGAAGATAGCACTGGCGCTTTATGTGCGGCAGCGCCATCGGTATTACAGAAGGGGCCACACAAGCGTTTGCAGCCCCTTTTGTAATACCAAAGTGCCCCGGGGGCGCACAAAGCGGGCACAAATGCCCGTTGCGCCACAGGGGCACTCTCTGTAATTCGCCCCCTGGAGTTAGGTATACTAAATCTGTACTTCCCTATATCTACTTACCTTCTCAATCTTTTGGTCATCGTTATTTTTCCTACGATGTTACAGTAGCACAATAAACAGTAAGCCATTATTAAACAAAGGCTTCACGTGTTAAACTCCAAAGAGGAAGATTTGCCAGGGGTCTTCATTTTTGGACTAATAAACTTGGGATGTGACCATAGAGAAGTTTGACTCTCTGTACCTTGGATGTATTAGGTGAAAATCCCACAGCACAATGATATGTTTCTGGGATTGTTCAATTTGTGTGCATCTCCTCCCCTCAGAAGAGGTGTTGAGGTAGCCAAAGTAGTTGGTAAACTACTTTAAATAAGTGAGAGAACTAGTGAACTAGCAGCAGTCTTGGTCCTAGTTATAATTGGGGGACTTTAATACAAGGATGGGCGATTTTCTAAACACAGACCCAGTTGTGACAGAGGCTAATGAGACCCTGAAAATAGCTCTAGTTGTTACCACAGTCCCCCACTTTAGAAGCCAGAGGCTTTCAGAAGAGTACATGAACTTCTTCCCATGGTTGGCCCAACTGAGGCCAATACATTGAGACGTGGAGGCACTCTAATGTTGAATATGTGAGCACACTTATTTCTGATTGGGAGGCACTGATGACACTGGGCCCGATTCCGATGTCGTTCGGAAGGCCTCCGAATGGGATTTGGCTTTACCGGACCGGATCCGTAGCCCTTGTTTACGACCAAGTCCGAACGACCAAGTACGATGCGAAGATCGCGTAAGCGCCGACCGAATCGTTTCCGAACCCAAACCGCTCCGTACGTCTCGTTTGTAGAGGAATCGTGCCGCGCAATGGAGCCGATTTCCGACCGAGCGAGTACGATGCAGGATTCGCACAGCCGCTTCGCCTCGGTCTCAGCGAGACGAAACAGCTGTTGGAAGTGTACTTCAGGGGGCCGTACCAGGCCCCCCTTCACCCGGGGCCCTCTGAATCTGTCACGGGGTGTGCCCATGGGTCCCCCCGATCTAGGCATGCACAGTGTGGCGGGCATCGGGTGTACGCTTTTCCCCACCCACCCCTTTTCTGCTATGGGAGCCTGTGTATGTGTCTGTACACCGGCTCCCATAGAGTTCAATGGGAGTCCGAGTGAACCGAGTCCGTAAGCATACAGCAGCATCGTACTCGCTCGTTCGGACTCCCGGAGCACGTCTCGCTCGGAAAGCCCTCCGGATCCGAGTCGTACGGAGGGCTTTCCTAGCGACATCGGAATCGGGCCCTCTGTGTTGTTTCAGGTGTGGAAAGCAATAACCTTCCTGTGCTTTTGTATTTCCTATCTGATTCTCAATTAGATCTTCGTGTACCGAGGGCTGGGAGTCCCTTCAAGATGAACAACACCTGCCACATTAAGTGGGACAGGGTGGAATCTTTTGAAATGGGTGATCTGCTACTATTGTGGGGTTAGTGGACCTGCAAAATATACTTGAAGCCATTGGGGAGGCCAGTTTTGAACCTTAAGTAGGGGTTCCTGATTTGATAAGGATACCAAGCCAAACACAAACTATTTGTTGCTGGCAGGGAGAAGAGGTAACCTCTCTGTCATGTGTAAGCTGAGAAAGGAAGTTGTACAAAGAGCTCATTAAATGCAAGTAGAGGGAATGAGCTGAGAAGCTATGGTGGGACATGAAACAGGCAAGTGATGCCAAGATAATTGGTCATTGTGATATTCAATGGCTTGTGGTACCATGGCCTGTCCTACTGTTGACACGTGTGGGATCAAGGTTTTCGAGTCAAGCAATTTGTGGGAGTATACAATTCTTCCACTGCACCATATTCGCAGCTTTGTCTTTCAGCTGTAAGGTCTCTCCTGTTCAGGTGCCTATATCTAAGCTGGAAGTGGTGACTGAATTTGAGTCGCATGCCACGAGGAAGGGACAGATATATCCAGTGACATTTATGCCTGAGACCTGAATTTCTTGAGGAGCATTGTCTCGCATACACCAAAAAAGCATAAGTGAGACAGCAAATTATAACACAGCCTTATAATATCATCTTAAATTAAATTTGTTTAGCAAAATATTAGTGAGGCAGTTGGTGTATTTTTGCGATGCAAACAAGCTCATCACAAGGGTTCATGCAGGCTGTCAGCATGAAAAATCCACTATTGACGAGTGGTTTGTTTTAGACTTTATAGTCCATCGGTACATGGTCATAAAAGAAAGTGTTTTTCCTGGTCCCCTTGGAAAATTAAAATAGGGTTCACCATGTGCGGATTGGACAGTTATCTAGGTCTTTCCTGAGCACATGGGGTCAAGCAGAGAGGTGTTTTGTGCCCCTGCCTCTTTTACCTATCAGTGATAATGGTCCCTATTTGACAAGTGTGTGGGCAATGTCTTGATGGCTGGCTCTGCTCCGCTGCCTGGTGAATGCAGACAAAGCTGTCTGACTGCTAAGATGGAAGACCCTTTTTCAAAACTTAGAGTTTTTTCCCATGCTCTGTTATGGTAGCAAATCTGGAGGTAAACTTACCCAAACCCAATATAATGTCTGTCCAAGGCACAGGATTCTTAAGAGTTAGGGTGAGAAAACCTTGAACTGATGTACCAATTCCAGAACCTTGCCAGTGCTTAATTTGTAAAAACAAAAAAGTGCAAGGGCCTCGTCAGGAGGGCGCTGCAGCCTGCACCACCCATTGTCCCTGACATCACTGCCAATGGGAGCACCAACACGACGACTAACCATCGTCCTCCTACAAGTGTGACAATTCCAACTATTCCAGGCCCCCAAAGCTATAGCAATAGCTAGGGACGCCGGCATTAAGAATTTTCAATATACGTTGTATTAATAACAGCTATTGTTGTGCTCCTATGTAAATAAGGCAAACAGTGCCACCATGTAGCAGACTGTCATAAGTGTCAATTAAGTACCGGTGGCGAGCACCCGAACCACCAGTTAAGTACTGCCTTGAGCTGACCTTTTTGTCAGAAGACATGGGTTCTCGCAATAATTACCCAACTAACTGCTTATAAAGCTAATATGAGGGTTTGCTGCTGGATGGTGCTCAGGGGTAATGGGTCTTGGGGGATCTCTCATCACTTCAAATCACAGAAAACATTTTGTGTGGAACACGTTTGGTACCCCTCGGGTCAGGCCTGCCAGTGTGGTTAGGTGGAAACTGGGACTGCTTTCACTTACCTCTCTGCTGCAGGCAGCTCCTCTGAAGGGCATTTTAAAATTCATGGATTTAACAAAGGCTTAATAAAATCATTGGAGGCTCTTATCAACTTGACTGTGGTATGGCATGCTGTCGAGTCTTAGTAGCTATGCTATACTGAGTTGAACATGGGCTTTGTGAGATCAAACTGGATAGCATACGTCTAAATCCTAGTAGTCTGGCTGTTTAGGGTGGCAGCAGTGAGTGAAATGAAGGAAAAGGATGGCATAAGCATCAGGAACAATAGATAAGCAACACATTATCTGCAAATTAGGATTGGAAATAATCCCGTCTATTAGATGTCATGTGTACTTGCTCTCAGCCTAGGAAATGCATGCAGAAAAGCACATGCTAACTTGCTATAGGTTCAGAAAGTAGTTTGAAGTAAGTAGAAAACTTCCCATCTGGAAAGTGTCCATGACTGTGCAAAATATAACGGTGAAAACTTTGTTCCATCTATAAACACAATTAAAAAAATGATTGGCTTTTATACACATATGCAGACGTTGTAATGCATAGAGACACATTTGAAACATCATGATATTGAGTGGACATTCCCAATCCCTAACAAACAGTTAATTACCACTTCATTTGTTGATCACAAACATACATGTTGTACTACCCATAAGCAATGCTTCCTTTGCCAACAGAATCTTTTAACCCCCCATCTACCCATCCCTTCCCACCCACTTCCGGTTCATTATGCTAGCGTTACCTCTCTCCTTGTTTCATCATGTTGCCTATCATATATCATCACATGTCCTGTCTTGTTGCCGACCTTCTTCACCCTGTTATCTACGTGTCGATCCTAGCGGTCAGGGTCTGATCAGAGGGTGTCGTGAGTGTTTGTGCGCCCCCCATATCCCTTAACATTGTCGCCCAGGCTCGTAAGTCATCCTCCACTTTTTCCTCATGCCTAAGCTGTTTTATTCAAACTGCCTCTGCAGTTGCTCATTCGCATACATCTCTCATCCACATCGTTGTTCGCGGCGTGGTGGGACTCATCCATGATATGGCAATTCGGCGTTGTACGAGTCCAAGCATTACAAATTTCCTGCTTAGTTTTTTATTCTTGGGATTAGATAATAGACCTAACAGCGCTCCAGTAGGGAGCTAGGACAGGACAAGACCAGGACAAGACCAGACCATATGTAAGAAATCCGCTTCTGATGCTTTACAACTGGGATAGCGACCCAAACAATTCGGATAGATTCTACTCAGTGTTTTGGGGGTAAGGTGTACGAAGTTGTACTGAACCAATTTAAACTGTGCATTCAAGCACACTCCTTTAACCCCTTCATGTATTTTGATCCATTCCTGCGCAGTTAGGGGGTCACCCACAGCTTCATCCCAATGTGCTTGGATGGAGAGTATCCGATCTGTCATATCATCTCGGATTGCTCGATATAAGTGAGAAATGAAGCGATGTCCTTGGGCCATGTAGAGCATTTCGTGGAGCACATTCGTTATAGGAGGCTCCTCTGGAAAGGAGGACCATAATTCTCAGGCCATCTGGGAAATCTTCCTGTATTGCAGAAACTACCTGTTCCCAAATTCAAAGGTGGGCTCCGCGCTTTCACGCGTAATAAATTGTTTATTTTCGAAGAGGTCACCCATTGTCAGGGAAATGCCTTCATTCCATTTGTGGACTGACATAGAGTCCGCAATTTTTGAAAAAGGTTGCATCACCCATAGTGGCATATCTGGGGCATATCGTGCTCGACCTATCACTTTTTTAACCGTATTTTCCCAAACCTCCGCCACGTGATGAATTATGTAAGGGCAGGTGGGGAACTCTTGCCCCATCATCAGGCGTTCTGATAGTGAGCCTCCCATGAAGGTTCCCGCCAGGAGCCTCTTCTCCCAATTATCATTTTCATCTAGCCAATAAATTGAATGCTGCAGTTGGGAGGCCAAATAATAAAATTTTTGACATGGCAACTACAGCCCCCCTTTTGCCATGTTCGCTGTAATGTCGACAGGCTACTTTGTTCCATCTTATTCTGTAGTGGGAAAAGAGCTAGGTCAGGTGGCAATGTACTACGAGGGCCCTTGTTGGAAGAGAAGCTGGTCTAATTTTTATATATTCTAAGTAAAGATTGGAGCTCACTTTGACTAGCTGAGCAAATGCAAACTTTCCTAAACTTAGTAGTAAATATTAGGAAACATAGTTGTTAAATCTGACAGCCTTAGAGTGGTCTTCCCCCAACTTTTTGCCTGCTTTCTCCATTTTTCTGAACTCGTTTTTACTGGCTTTAGGACTCTGTGTGCTTTACCAATGCTAACCAGTGCTAAAGTGCTTGTGCTCTCTCCCCTAAACATGGAAATATTGGTTCATCCCCAATTGGCATATTTAATGTACTTATAAGTCCCTAGTAAAGTGCACTACATGTGCCCAGGACCTGGAAATTAAATGCTGCTAGTGGGCCTGCAGTACGGGTTGTGCCACCCACATAAGTAGCCCCTTAAGCATTTCTTAGGCATGCCACTGCAGAGCCTGTGTGTGCAGTTTTATACTGCCATGTCGACCTGGCAATAAAACCCTCTTCTCATACCCAAACCTTCCCTTTTTATACATATAAGTCACCCCTAAGGTATGCCCTGTATAACGCACAGAGCAGGGTGCAATGTATTTAAAAGGCAGTTCATGTACTTTTAAGTTTTACATGTCTTGGTAGTGAAAAACTCCCAGTTTCCTGTTTCTCTACTACAAAGCCTCTCTCTCCCATAGGAAAACATTAGGATTACCTTATTACATCTTTTACGTGTAAGTCCCAATTGTGAAGAGAGAGTCTTTTCAAGTTTGGTGTCAATGAACTTCACAATTTAAAATCGCAACTTATGGTGAAGTTGGATTTTAACATTACAGTTTAGCAAATGCCACTTTTAGAACATTGGCATTTGCTTACTTTTTCCATTTGATGCCTGCTGCCTATCTCTGTTTAGTCTAGGTTGGGTGACAGCTCGGTTTTGTGTATTCCCTCTAGACAGCCACACACAAAGGAAAGGTAGGTGTGACTGAGTAGCCATCTGCATGTTGATGGGTCATCCTGAGCAGGATGGGAGGGAGGAGCTGACATTTACACCTGAAAGGGCGGTGTACCTTCGACATACAACGACAAAAGAAACTTACATTTAAAAAAGTCATTTTTCACTACAGCAAGGCCTATCTCTTCCATAGGATAACATTGGGATTACCTTATTACATTTTACAGCGTACATGAAGTCCATGTGGGATGAGCATGGTCATCACCACAACCTATCACCACCAAACCAATGGTTTAGTTGGAAGATTCAACAAGACCTTGAAGGGCATGATTATGGGGCTGCCTGAGCCTATGGGGTGTAAGTGGGACGTTCTCTTGCCATGCCTTTTCTTTGCCTACAGGGAGGTGCCACAGAAAGGAGTAGGGTTTAGTCCATTTGAACTCCTCTAAGGACACCCTTTTAGGGTACATCTTAGTCTTATCAAAGAGGGGTGGGAGAAGGCTTCCAAGATTCCACTCCCCCAGGACGTGGTCAGCTACATGCTGACACTCCACAACTAGATGCACTGCTTCTGGAAAAAGGTGAAAAGTTACCTAGAGGCCAGCAAAGAAGTTATGAAACTCTGGTATGACCAGAAGGCCACACTAATGGAGTTTCAACCTGGCCAGAAGGTATGGGTCATGGAACCAGTAGAGCCCAGGACTCTCCAGGATTGCTTGACTGGTCGATTACGAGATCAAGGAGTGAAAGGGTGAGGTCACCTAACTGGTGGACTTCCAGATCCCTGGAAACCCCCTAAGGGTGCAACAGGCCATCAGATTGAAGCCTCAATTTGAGAGGTCCGAAGTGAGCATGCTCCTTGTGACAGATGAGGAAGTGAAAGAGGAGAGCGAACCTCTCCCTGACCTCCTTTCTGCACAGGAACACGATGGGTCCGTAGAGGGTGTCAACCTCACTACCAAACTGACCCCAGAACAGCATTGTGACCGTTACCAGTTACTGGAACAGTTTGCCCCATTGTTCTCCCTCACCTCTGGACCCCCACATCTGTGTGTCCATGATGTCAACACTGGGGACAGCCCCTCTGTAAAGAACAACAATTACAGATTGAAACACAGTAGAAAGGCAACATTGGACAAGAACATAAGTAAGATCAATGTGCTAGCTAAACAACAAGAACAGATGAGTAGAGAGGTCTTTCTGTTGATTTTTATGATTCTTTATTCAGAGTCTTCTGATTGAAAAAGCCGTTCCACGCAGCCAATGCGTTTCACCCAGTTATGGGCGTCTTCAGGACCAAGAAATCACGTACTCATTCCTGATACGTGAAATGAAACTTATGATGCGCTTCGTCATAATTCATACAGACGATTTCTCCAGACATATTCCAAACAGTGTATTGTGTCCTTCAATGTCTTAATGTCAGGGTTAGTTTCTCTTTATGCATCCATCCATTCATCTAGAGCCATGTTCGGCCATCGAGTTCATTCACACGAATGTGACCCCATCGTTCTCAATAAAAATGGCAAATGCTTTTCTTAACCATGTTTCTGAAGTAGTGTTTAAAGATAAATGTGTATTGTTCAGCAGATTCTGTTTTGTGGATCACAATTTTTTTGACCCCCAACAATTCTCTTCTCAGCCTTTGCATAGGATACCAAAATGCCTCAATTTATCATTAGGTTTTTTAATAGCTCTGTCTTGTGACCATGAGCCACTTCTAAGTACTTTCAGATCATGTCTTTGGCCCGTTTTTACTTGTTACTTGTGAAATGCTTCTCTGTCCACAACAACAGTACCACCTCCTGGAAGCAGGCTAAAGTTCTCCCTCTGCTAAAAACACCCACAGCTGACCCCAGAGAACAGTCTAATTACAGACCAATATCTCTGCTGCCAGCTGTGTCAAAAGTGCTGGAAAAGTTCATAAATCAGCAGCTTTCCCAGTATGTGAAAGACAATAGCCTGCTTCATCCTGGCCTGTCTGGCTGCAGACCAAATTTTAGTATGGAGACCGCGTTAAAGGAGGTCACCAAATACATCAGAGGCACCCTGGATGCTGGTGGGAAAGCAGTGTTGATCTTGCTAGATCTGCCAGCGGCTTTCATCATAGTCCCCCACTCCAGGCTTCTGGCGCGTCTCCAGTCTATCAGAGTGGTAGGCCAGGCCTTGAACTGGCCTGCATCCTTTTTAAGCGGCTGAGGCAGGAAGGCATGCATACCTCCTTTTTCTTCAAAGCCCCTGGAACTTACAGTGGGGGTGCCTCAGGGCTCAGCCTTGAGCCCCACACTGTTCTACGTTTATCTCCCACCACTAGCACAACTGGATGAAGCCTTGGGGGCAAAAGTGATTTTGTAAACTGATAACACACAGCTGCTTATCTCCTGTGAGAAGGCAGAAGAGAACACAGGTGAATCTATTAAATCTTGCCTAGTGACTATATTTCACTGGATGACCATCAATCAACCAAAGTGCAAAGCAGAAAAAACCAAACACATTGTGTGTGAGCCATTTGAGTTGACTTAATGGCTAATGATAGGAAATTGTGATCTGAAATAATTCTAGGATTTTGTCTTATAGACATGAGACAATGTGCCATGTGGGATAGAGTCCCCCCACCCCACGACAAGCCCGCAAGACATCTCGGAGAGCATGTGTAGTGAGAATCTGTTGAATGGCTGCCCTTGACTTTTTCATACGCCACAAATTGGTGTCTGCGAATGTAGTTGAATCCACCCCAGGGTGCATGGCTAGGTTAAAGTCCCTGCACATGATAATAGAGTCTGACCAAACACTGAACTCTCTGAGGAGAAGATTAAACATTGTAGGAGCATGAGAGTTCGGGGCATAACATCGCATAATGTTAGCTGTATATTTTTGCTCCTATGTGCGCAATTAGGCGCCTCCCAGCTTTTTCAAGCTTAACCCGATGAGTGGCCCACTCCTGACCCTTGGAGAGCAATGCCACACCCCTCTTAGGAGTATCAATCCCTGATGCTGCCAGAATATGGTAGCCTAAACCATTCAGCTTATGACGCTCCCTGATGGTAAGATGGGTCTCTTGTATGCAGGGAAGATGAGGTTTGAGGGTACAAAGTTCCTCTCTGCTATAAGGTTTGACATTGCCTGTTTCTGAGCGCTTTTTTATTGGAAGCCAATGCAGCTCATGTAGTCCCTTGGACACTGACTGCAGTTTCGGTATATCCAAGGTGAGCCTGGCAAGCGCATTCTGCACTAATTGCAGTTTGGTTTGAGTGGTATTGTTAGTTTCTAGACAAAGCACATTACAATAGTCAATTCTAGAAGAGAAGGGAAAGATTTTCTTCAGCAGTCTGATGATCTAGAAACAGGTTGACATGGTGCGATTAACCTGCCGGTCCAGTGAGAGCTCACTAACCAGATTCACCCCTAGATTCTTGGCTGAGTCTGTTAGAGCTGGTAAGCTACCCAGTGGAATATGACTCATTACATCGCATAGCAATACCATGCATGCCATTACAACTCGGGTATTACTACGCGATGTCAATTACAACGACTACCATTACAACGCAAAATTTTACCACGACTATGCCTTTACCACGCATGCCATTTCAACGCAAAGGCATGCGTGGTAAAGGCATACTCATGATAAACGTTTTCAAGGTAAGTGACTCCACCCTACCCTAATGTAGTACCACTGCATGACCCTCCCCCAGTCCTCTCCCTACAATAACACTACACTACCCTGCACGACCCCCGACACTACCCTGAATCCTAAAACACTACCCTACACTACACAAACACCACAACACTACCCTAAACCCTAAAACACTACCCCCAGCACGACCCCAGTACGGCCCCTACACTATAACACTACCCTGCATGACCCCCCGACACTACCCTAAACCCAAAAACACTACCCTACACTACACAAACACCACAACACTACCCTAAACCACTACCCCAGCACGATCCTCCTCCTACCCCCAGTCCTCTCCCTACAATAACACTACACTACCCTGCACGACCCCCGACACTACCCTAAATCCTAAAACACTACCCTATACTACACAAACACCACAACACTACCCTAAAACACTACCCCCAGCATGACCCTCCCCCTTCCCCCAGTCCAGTCCCTACACTCTAACACTACCCTGCACGACCCCCCGACACTACCCTAAACCCTAAAACACTACCCTACTCTACACAAACACCACAACACTACCCTAAACCCTAAAACGCTACCCCCCCACACGACCCCCAGTACGGCCCCTACACTATAACACTACCCTACACGTCCCCCCGACACTACCCTAAACCCAAAAACACTACCCCCAGCACGACCCTCCCCCTACCCCCAGTCCGGTCCCTACACTCTAACACTACCCTGCATGACCCCCCGACACTACCCTAAATCCTAAAACACAACCCTACACTATACAAACATTACAACACTACTTCGACACTACCCTAAACCCTAAAAAAATAACCCCCACCCCAAGCACAATCCCCCTTACCTCTCTCTCCTCGTGGTTCCTCTCTCCTGGTTCCAGAGTAGTCTGAGGGGCGGTGCACGTCATTGTGAGGAAACGGAACAGCCTCAGTTTCCTCACAACGATGTGGATAGCCATTTCATCGCATGCGTTGTAAAAGCGCATGCAATGTAATGGTATGCGTAGTAATGGCTACGCGTTGTTACATCGCATGCTTTGTAACGCATGCGATGTAATGACTTGCGGGGTAACAGCCTTGTTGTAATGGCTGTTTACCACCCAGTGTATCGGGCCACCAATTCCTGTTCCAGATAGAATCTTGTGTTCCAAAGAGCAGCACCTCCATCTTCTCACCATTAAGCTTCAGATCATTTTTATCCATCCACCCATCCACTGCTGTCATACAGTTGTTAAAGATGGCTGCAGCAGCATCCGTGTCTTTAGAGACACCTAAAGGAGCGTATGAGTCTAGCCAGTGGGGAGACGTAAAGATTGAATAACGTGGAGCTCAAAGAAGAGCCCTGCGGCACCCTACATGGCAGGAAGAAAGGGTCCAATTGGATCTGATTCACCAACACCCTTTGAGATCTGTCCTTAAGGAATGAGGTCAGCAGTTTCAGAGCCATATCTGTGATTCCCAATTCTTGTAGGCGTTGGGTCAGCAGGGATGGGGAGATGGTTTCGAAGGCCGCGGACAGATCCAACAGGATCAGAGCCACGGTGTGCACTTCGTCAACTAAGCGTCTGATACTGTCTGTAGCAGATACCAGTGCTGTTTCTGTTCCGTAAGTTTTTTGGAACCCGAACTGTGATGCGTCCAACAGACTCTGTTCCTCCGCATAAGCCATCAAGTGGCTATTGAGATGTTTCTACAGGATCTAAGCTGGGACTGGGAGCAGAGAAATAGGATGATAGTTCTTAAGGTCATTGGGTCAAGATTGGGCTTCTTTAGAAGTGACTTCACTACTGCCTCCTTCCACAGCCGAAGATAGCACCCTGAAATGTTGGCTTTGTGCATCATAGATGATAACGGTTGAGCTATCTTACCAGCAACCATTTGCAGAATTTTTGGTGCACATGGTTAGAGGGGTGAACCTGATTTGGTGTTAAGGAGGTGTAGTTCAACAAGCTCCAGAGTAAGAAGAGGAAAACCTGTAAGCATCTTTACAGTTATTTCCTTAACGTCTATGAATTCGGAGGGGCCTGGCTTCATCTCTCTACTTAAAGACAGCACGGCACCAGCTTCTGTTTTAGGAACTTCGAACTCTTTATAAATATTAAAGATTTTCAGTTGGAAGAACTCTGCTAGCTTATTACATAACTCTTGTGAGCCTTCGATTTCCGGCAGGGCTGGAGGTGTGGATAGCTGCTGAATGATTTTAACAAGTTATTTTGGGGAATTTGTTTCCTTATCAGGGAAGGTTAGCCACAGCTTTAAAACCTCACAAGAGAGCTTCAAAGTTCTGGACAAGTTTCATCTGTACTCAAATGTGACAATTATGTCTGTTTGAGGAGTGGTTTATTTGTACTATCAGTAAGTCTGCATGAACGCATTGTCAAGATAGCTCACGAGGAGCATCTAGGTATTCCTGCTACTTGTAAAAAGTTGCAGCAATTTTATTGGTGGCTGAAGATGGGCAATCTGTTTGGAAGCATTATTGATGTTTATCCTCAATGTTTCGTTTCTGACAAGCATCAGAAAACTAATGGAAAACTTCTGTTTCTCGTTCTGTTACCCAAAGGACCTTGGTATAAAATGACTTTGGATTTTTCAGGTCCCTTCCTGTTACTTCCTTCTGAAAACTGTTTTTTTAATTGTACTTATAAATCATTATAATTTAAGACCTAAATGACAAAAATCTAATCAATAGAACTGGAGATGTGCAATTTTAAAGATTTAATTGAAAATAGCTCCAAAAGGCCCAAGGTGCCAACTGTGGTTATTTGGTCACGCTAGACCAGGACAAAGTCACAAGCTCAGGCCATCTGCAATGGAGCACGAGCTGGCTACAGGGGCTCAGTTGGGCCCGCTGAACAACATACCTTAAATCCTGTTTTCAGGGAGTTGCAAGATCCCACATAGAGGATGTGTCATGCAGCAGCGATTCAGAGGAGCTGCAAGGTCCTGCATCATCGTAGAGGGGACCGTCCACGAGAGGCTTGCGATACAAAGTCCTGTGTCGAAGACAGGCTGCCCACTGATGGTTCTGAAGATGTTGTGGAGCTTGTGATGTGGAGTGCTTTGTTGTCGTCGAGGATGCTGTCAACGAGGGGCTTGCGACGCAAAGACCTGCGCTCAGGATGCGTCGCACTGCAGCGGTTCCAAGGTGGCTGTGGTCTGCAATGCAAAATCCTGCATCGGGGATGCATCGCACAGCAGTTCCAATACGGAGTTTTGTGAGGAGATGTGTCATGCTGCAGTTCCAATGTGGAGTTTTGGGAGGCAATGCATTGCGCAGCGTCGATTCTGCGATGGGCTGGCAAAGCACCTTCAGGCCACTTCCAAGGGTCCAGGAATTGGGTGGCAGCACTTGGCAGGACAGCACTCATAGCTGGCAAAGTTCAGGTGCTGGGTTCAAAGTTGTTGAGCCTTTTCTGTCCCTACGGCTCTCATGATGAGGCCAGCCAACTAGCCCTTGGAGTCACTCTGGTGGTCCTGGATTCAAAATGCAGGTCCAGTCCTTCTCAATCAGGCAGGAGGGCAGCACAGCAGGGCAGCAGAGTTACAGTTCTCCTTGCAGCAAAGCAGCACAGCAGTCCTTCTTCGGAGTCTTTGACAGGTCCAGATGTGTACAGAAGAGTTGGGTCTGAGGGTCCATTATTTATACCTGATGCCCACTTTGAAGTAGTAGAATGTTCTGGAGGCACGCATCCCCCCCCCTCCCTTCGAGGTGCCAGGCATCCCCTTCCTCCCCGCCCTGGCCCCTGCCTGTCTGGGGACACAAAAGACTAGTGACAAACCCTTTGTGAGTGTGTTCAGGCAGGGCTTTTGGGATATGCAAGTGTGGTAGATAACAGTTAAATCACAGTGGCCCATCCTGCCAAAACCCTTCTTACCGGAGAGGTAGGCTTTGCAATAGTGAAAAACGAATTTATGAGATTTTCACTACCAAGGCACCTAAAACTTAAAAGTACATGCCCAACTTTTTAAATACGCTGCACCCTGCCCCCTGGGCTATTCAGGGCCTACCCTAGCTATTTTGTGTTTGGAAGCCCTGTGATTTTGTGAATCATAGGTGACTGTAAAATTGCTTGGTACATCTGGCCCCTAGCCCTTAGTTATTTGCATATGGCTTCCATTTGTAGCATATGGAGCATTCAAATCTACACTTGTGTTACAAATCTTAAAATAATAATGTTACAATTTAAAGTATTTAGGCAGAATATGTACTGTGGACAATACCCTTTTTCAAGGTACGCTTCATGTGGTCATCAATGATATGTCTTCCATGAAATGCAAACATACAGAAAACGTAAGCCGAGGTACCTTAACTTCCTTCATTAATCCCCCACAATAATTCAAGAGAACATAATCTGTACCACCAATCAGTAAACTGTTAAAACACATTTATATGGCCTGTGCAAAGGGAAAAAAGCAAACAACAGGGATCAAAAAAGTATTCAGTTATTGCTGGCAGTTTAAGCACTGTTTACATTTCATACATTTCTCTTCTGTCTGTTCCCTTTAGGTCCGTGGTCTAACAGATAAGGAGAGTCAGCTGGACTCTCCATGGCATGCTGCTTCCACTTACCTAATTAGCTCAGCCTTATCTGAAACTTTAAGCTTTGGTTAATGAAAACCAGTGTGCAGCTATAGGCATGTACAGCTTCAAAGACTTGCAGGGAGGCAACCTTTCAGGAGGCCAACATATCTTTCATGAATATGTGACGTTACAACGCGATCAAAATGATCGCGGTACGTTACATCGCAGTTTTTACAACGCAAGTCATTACAACGACTTGCGCTGAGGGCGCTGGACTTAGGTATAGTATGATTTACTATTCCAACACCAGTCTACGTACAGTAGGGAAGGTGTTGGAATAGTAAATCATACTATTCCTTAGGTTAGAGCAATCATCCAGCGCAAGTCGTTGTAACGACTTGCGTTGTAATACTCCGCGATGTAAAGGCATTGCGATGCAATGCGAAAACACAGGAAAAGACGGTTGACTAAGATTTCTGCACCTCCCGCCAGTTCTGACATATATACAGGTCCCGCGCAGCAAGCCCTGGCATCAACCGTCTAATGATGCCTCTGTGCTCCAGATCCTTGAGATACAAATGATGGGCGTGCGCAGAATAATAAAGTCCAGATAGCAAAGTAAAATTTACAAAGTTTCTTTATTGTTCAATCGATATCAAAGCTTTAGATTCCAGCCAACGCGTTTCGTTCTCCATGGGAGAACTTCATCAGGGCTCCTAAGGGCAATCACCCTTATGAGGGGGAAACCAAGTTGATTATGGAAAATCCTTGTGTCTAGGATATGTCCTGAGCTGTACCAGAGTGTATTCACGGCCAAGATGTCTAGAACAATCACGAATTCACACGAAGGAAAAGTAGGGATTCTGTATAGCGACTCCCACTAATTAATGTCAAGAGACTGCCGTGTGCTCAAAGACAGGTCCGTGTAGATCCTATATTCTAAAACGTGTGCAAATCCATAGACATTGGAGATTCAGGTTTAATATGGACGAAGTCCCAATTCGGGATGTTGAGGCGAGTCGTGTGATCCCACACTTGTCAGCGAAAATCCTAATTTCTATAGGTATACAGTAGAAAATGAATGTAGTATGGTCTCCAGGCAGTAACTCTGGAGTCTTTAAAGGGAAAATTCCCACGGCCTTGTCGGGCCCGTCCGTGAAGCCAAATGTTCGGAGTGCAATGCCCGCGTGGTAATGGATGTCTCCCATCTTTCATAACCTCAAGGAATACGAAAAAAGTGATGGTGGAATACTTGAATTAATCTTAGGCACTGGTGATTATGCAGCCTGTGCCTCACCTGGCAGAGCAACCGTGTGCAGTCCCCTTCTACCTCAAGTCATAAAACAGCAATCTAAGGTATGTAGCCTAGTATATTTCGTGCACTGTGGACACAAACTCCCACAATGACTTCTATTCTTAGCAAGGCCACAGGCTACCGTACAAAGACCAAAGTACTAACAGAATTACCTGTAGGTGGTCAGCTTTTTTTTTTTAATTGTCACATCTTTTCAGGTAAACAAAGTTCTGCTATTCCAGAAGCAAAACTGAGGTGGATAAACTTTCTCCATTCTCACCTGGTCTTTGTGGAATCTATCCCTCAGAACGCCTGTGTGAGCAATCTCTTGTTCTTTCAGGAAAAACGAATAAACTCACTTGCTTCTTGTTTAAACTGGTACCTGTTGTTGGACCAAACAACCTACCGATTTGTGGGCACCAGTGCTTAATAAAATAAGCAGATAAAGTGCTATAGCCCATAGATTTTCTTAGGAGTTTATTGGTAATATGTGTTACAAATAACACTACCGATTGCTACCTCCAGTACTAACTCTTTTATTCCTTAGCTTTACCTGACCAAGGGCCTGATTATGAGTTTGGTGGTCCTAGAGTGGGCCACCACACCTGCGCCCCATTCCGGGACCGGCAAACTCTACGCTCCAGCCGCCCGCCAGATTATGAGTAATCTTGTGGTCTGGTGGGCGGTCCTTCGGCGTTCCCACTGCCGTATTCGGAATACGGCGAGTGAACCGCCAATCTGCAGTCCATGGACTGCCAACACGGGTTCGGCGGTCTGATGGACCGCTGAACACGTAATTAGGCCCATGGTTCCTACGCCAGGCCTAGTGCAATGTGCAGTGCTGCATTGGTCCCCAACTAGGTTTGTACATCTCTGTGCATACATTGCATTTTACCATTTACTTTAAACGATCAGCATTCACAATTTATGCAGAAAATATTTGATCCCGATTTGTTCCACGTCTGTTGTGAGAAGCTTGTCCAGAACTGATTTTACTTTGCCTGTTGCTATTTGTAGTCCAGCATTACTGACAGAACATAAACTGCAAGAACTGCATTTCAATAAAAACATGACTGATTTGTTACCTGATGACCAAGTGTCATCCAGAAAATTCATATTGTCTTGGACTTAGTTTCTAATCTAAAAGTAAATCAGGCCCCACCAGCGCTATCCCAGACAGTCAGTCCCACATCGCTGAATGAGTCATCGGTCGCTGTGCAGGAAAGGGAGCATTTGTCTGGACCTTCCTGGCTAAAAATCAACCAATGGTAGTCAACCAAATGACTCCCTTTGTTTGGGGGCGTGGTGGAGCCTAAGAGAAGCCTTCTCTGGCACCTGTACCATTTCCACACTGGTAGAATCGTCATTCCAAAAATGAACAGATGTGTATGACACTCACCTCAATTAATTACCAGTGCTCTAGAATGAGTTCTAGTGTTGAACCCAGGCAAAAACCTACTCAGATTAGGCACTGTGCATGCTAGATCAAAACCAACATAGGTGAGAGTAGAAGGGAATACTAGACGTGACTGAGAGGCACACAATAATAATAAAACAAGCATTTGCAATGCAATAGGTCTCGCATTTGCGAGAGTTTAAGCTATTGGTATTCAGTAGGAGAAACTCATTAAAGAAAATAGTGCTTACAGACTAAATAGGACATACCATGTAACAACAGAAGTAAAAGGGACAGTCCTTATGGGAGGTCATAAATGAAGACAGGGTGGTACTAAGGAGGGACTAACAAGCCTATTAACGAATTAGAAGCCAGCATTTACGAAGGACAGTGACACAAGCTAATGACAAATATGGGTGGAGAGTGGGCGGGGCTTCAAGTCTATACTCGAATACAGCATGCCTCGCAGAGCAGCACATGCGCTGCTCAGGCTCGACCAGGGGCGGTCCGTTGACTTGGGCGTTGGGGCTCCGCCCCTTTACTTTTCCCTCCAAGCTTACGCTTCTTTAAGTTAAGCAGTGTTCGTGCTGCTTTTAAAAAATGCATTGGAACTATCTCCCTAGCTGGGAGCTGCAGCACTCTGCTCGTGGTGCTGGCACATGCGCAGACTGTCACTTGACATCTGCCTTCAAAAGCATTTGCCGAGCGGACGATCTCACAGTCCTGAAGACTGTGAGGTCATCAGCTCGGCAAAATCATTGCCTCATAGGCTAAGCTCCACCCCCTGAGGACATGGATATGAAGTTAGCCCCGGGCGCTTCAGGTTCAAGCCCTGCAGCGCCAGGGGCTCCGTGTCAATCAGGGACTAGAAAGCATTTTCATCCCACCCTTTCCAAACTCCTCACAGGGTTGGGTCGGGTCAGTGATGCCACTGACCCCACCCTGTGACAGGTTGGTAATGGGGAGTGAGACTATAAGTGGCAAGCGAGAACTCGAGTCTGCACTGTAGATCTTCACATATTTTGAAGACACACGAATCAAAGTTTCTTCTTCGCGCGCTACTTTTAGTTTGAGACAGCACATCCGATTTGCAGGCAGTCGGGGACTCGAAAGCAGGGGGTGGCAAAGCAGCCGGACTGCAAATTACCACCCAGACAGTGCTGGAGCCACAAGGCAGGTGAAAAAATTAAAAAAAACATAAAACGGATCCGAGAGTCAAAAACAATGAAAGCCAGGCTGGATTATCTTTCTGAGCCAGGATTGCAATGTCGACCATAAAAGTCATCAAGAGTGCCGCCCGTGAACACAGGCCTCCAGATAAAGATGGAAACGCTGATATGGAAGATGTGGACGCTCCGGATAGGAACGTTAAATATGAGCAGTTGTATCCTCTCCTCAGCCTGCAGAAGGGATCCCTTGCTTCTCAAAATTAAAAGTAAGTTGGTGTGTGTCTACATTTGTGTGTACTGTGTTCATGTGTGCCTGTGTGTCTGAGTGCGCATTGTGTGTACAGGCATGCGTGTGTTGGTGCGTGTTTGTGTATGCAAGCATGCGTGTGTTTGTGCGTCTCAATGCTGGTGTGTTTATGGGTGTATGTATGTTGTTTGCGTCGGGACGCCCTCATTCTTCAGATTATTCATGCTTCCTTTCATTGTTTTTTCATTTCTGTAATGGTACTTGTGTGGAGTGACACGCTCTTCATTTCTCTTGTTTATGGTCACATGCAGGGGAAATGCTATGGCTGTATGATAAGCATGAGTCCTGCTTGAGAGGCATGGCTAATTCAGTTGTTCTGTAATACAGATTTTGGCCGGTCAGCAATAGCTCTGATTCAGTCATTTGTTTCAAAGGCAAGTTATTTTCTTAATGGGCCTTCAATGATCCTTGGAAGATGGATTAAATGATTTTAAACTCATCGGCTACAGGGTATTTATTCCCATTTTGAGATAAGATTTATTATCAATATTCTTAAACACAATAGTTTTATTACATTTGTGTAGCGTTACTTGGAGCACACAGTGGCTTTTTGGCACCTTCATTATAGAAACAAAAAAGTGACCAAATTCCTTGTCGAATCAATGCATGTTAAGAAAGTCAGGTGAAAATTAAAATTGGTTTTAGTGGCATTAAAACTAATGGTCGGGTGTTCTCTAAAAGGAGTGAAGCACCGTGAAGTAAATATTACTAAGCTCTGTGTAAGTGGTAATGGTCTACAGAGTGTCTCAATCACTCTCATTCTCTTTTTCGCTCCATTTTCTTCTGCCGTCTCTCTGTTTGAAGCATGCACCCATTTTCCTCCCCACATATTTCTGAAATCTTGTATCTGCATACCTCTCAAATAGTCGTTTTCCTTTTCAACAGTTTTCATTCTTTTCATTCTGTGCATACTTGTAAACTCCTTTACTTTTCTATTTCCCATGCGCATAGAACATGCCCACTCCATTCACCTGTGAGCACTGCATTCTCTTTTCCTTTCTTGCTGTTCATATTTTGCTCTATGACCCCCTTTATGTGCGATCTTACAATTGGACTGTTAGACCTGGCATCCTTGGCGTGGTTTCCCCTGACTTTTTGCCTCTACCTCCTGTATTTTTGACACAGTGCTGGAATTCGTTTTTGCTTGTTTAGATGCTTTGGGCACTTTGCCACTGCTAATCAGGGCCAAAGTGCAAGTGCTCCCTGGTTAAATTGTAATTGTGATTGCTTATCCATGATTGGCATATTTGTTTTACCAGTAGGTCCCTAGTATAGTGCACTGAGTGTGCCAGGGCTGGTAATTCAAATGCTACTAGTGGGCCTGCAGCACTGATTGTGCCACCCACATGAGTAGCGCTGAAAAGATGTCTCATGCTTGCCACTGCAGTGCCTGTGCGCAGTTTATTAACTGCCATGTTGACCTAGCCAGTGTACCCACTTGCCAGGCCTGACCCTTCCCTTTTCTTACACATTGGACACCCCTCTGGTAGGCCCAAGGGACCACCCTGGGCAGGGTGCAGTGTATGTGAAAGGTAGGACATGTACTGGTGTGTGTAACATGTCCTGATAGTGAAATACTGCCAATTTCGTTTTTCACTATTGAAAGGCCATCTTGCCCATAGGACAGAATGGGGAATGCTGTGTCCCAGGTGTACCTGCATATCTCCCCATAGGAGCAAGATGGAAAATTGAAGTCTGGTATCTCTGAACTCAGAATTTAATAACACATCTTTTAGGAAGGATGGTTTTAAATTCTGTGTTTGAAAATAGCACTTTTAGAAAGTGGCTATTTTCTTGTTCAACCTTTCTGTGTGCCTCTGCCTGTTTGTGGATTGACTGTCTGGTTTGTGGGTGACAGGGGCTGGGGTGGCTCCAGGAGAGGGGGTGAGTCAGCACTAGGCTGAATAGACCTATCTGCATCTTGAGTGGTGGTAGGAGTAGCACCTGGGCCTGAATAGGTCTGTGCCTGCCTTCCACAATGCTGGCTCCACCTCCTGCGGTGTGTCTGATGGCCCTGGCCCACACTCACAAAGGAAGAAGATGTGCACTGGCAGAGTGCACCCAGAACTGGTTGGAACTGGGTTCAGGACCCCCAACACATACAGAACAGACTTTTGGGGTATAAAAGTAGAGCTGAGACCCCTGTAAAATTAGACTAGGAAACTTCGTGATCAAGAAGGAATCCCTGCCAAAGAGAATAGCTGAAGAAGACTGAGGAAAGTGCTGCCATTGCTGTGTGTCTGGGGGCTGACCTGCAGTTGCTGTTGCTGCTGAGGAAGAGGACTAAGGGACTTTCTGCTGTGTGCTGTGTCCCCCTACTTGAAGAGGAACTGTGCTGTGTGCTTTGTTCTTCTGAAGACAAGAGTCACCAAGGGCCAGAGGAGAGCTGGCCTCCTGTTACAGAAACTCAGGGATACAAAAGTTTCTGGGAAAAACCATCTTATCAGCGCTGTGTGCGTGTCTCCGCACATAGACTGTGGCCTCGTGACCTCTGCATCGTCTGCCCGTGTTTTGCTAACTCGGTGTGCTAGTCGGCACACAGCGGATGCCCATCGCGAGGTCTGCCTTGCCTCGAGCGTGATTTTTTTACGAAGGATCATCTCGGCGCCTGAGAGTGCGTGTCAGTGCACTACCCGAGACCTTCAAAGGGGCCGAAATCACTGCCGCCGGCCTGGTACGAGGAGGGAGAGGAGAAAACGTGCTGAAACCCAAGGCCGCGAGGCATCGCCTAGCAACCGGGGCTTCTCCAAGTGAAGCGTCGCCGGCAAGGAAGAATCACCCAGCGGGACATCCGGCATCGAGAGCGGAGCTGCGCTCGAGTCCGTGAGGTATCGACGAGGAGAGAACTTCCCTGCGAGTCGCCAGCGCGGATTACAACATCAGCATTGTAACCGCAGGTAACGGTTCCGATCAGCGATCAGAGCCGGCGCCCAAGACTGTTGCTGGGGGGAGCGCTGCAGGCGGGCCGTGTCTTGCTGACTTGGGAGCTGTGTCGGCTGGCTCGTACTCGCACAATTATTGGCGTGTGGTACCGGGGCCCGCTTGAAGGGGGCATTTCGTAAACCCTGCAACTTAACATTAGAGACAAAGTTTATGTGCTCAAAAGGACGGAGTGGTGATATTTTGATTACGCTTTCACGGGGAGTACAGAAACTACCGCATTTATTTCTAACACGAACTCTTGCAAAAGAACATTTTAAAGAAAAAGCCTAAATGTGTATGTTGGATTTTATGTCGTTATTGATCTTGCCTAATCTAGATAAAGATATCTATATTTTTATAAATAACTTGCGTGGTGTCCATTTGTGGTGTTTCACTGTGTTACTGTGGGTGTTGGTGCAAATACTTTGGACATTGCTTTGGGGATAAGCCTGTCTGCTCGTGCCAAGCTGCCAAGGGGGTGAGCAGGGGTTATCAACAATGTGTTTCCCCCTTACCCTGACTAGAAACAAGGGTCCCTATTTGGTCAAAGGTACCTACCTCTGCCAACTAGAGACCCCCATTTCTAACATTGGTGGTCAGCGGTGAGGATTTGAACTTGTATTTGTACTTGACCCACAGTGATTGGTGTACATCACTAGATTAGTGCAGACCACTACGCAGCAACATACTGTGTTTTCTTTTTGGTTCTATTTTTGATCTGATCCTTCAGTCATCCATGCATCATGTCTCATAATGGTAAAGCAGCAAGTGAGGGGGCAGGATTGGAGTTTCACATTGAGGATTTATATTCCTACAAGGTAGATCAACTCAAACAATTTTGCAAAGATTTGGGCTGTCCCACAATGAGTAGCGCTAAGAAGGATGAGCTACAGAAGGCCTTAAAAGCCAGGTGGGAGGCCAAAGGAGCTGCAGGAGGAGATGATACAAATGTGGAGGAGGATGAGCCAGGGAATGGGTTTGGGCCACAGGATTTGCCTGTGCCAAGAGCAGCCTCCCGGGCTGTCAGCGTCCATTCTGCAGGGAGTCTCTCCCGGGAAGAGCGGGAAGAGAACCAAAGATCAGGATCATGAGCTAGAAGTCATGAGGCTCAAGATGAAGCAATTGGAATGTAGAAAGAGATCCAGAGCAAGGCAGAGAGAGGATCATGCCTGGAAGAGAGGAAATTGCTTTTGGCTCATGAGGTGAGCATGAGGGAGCTGGACCTTAAGGCCAAGCAATTGGAGTTCAGTTCAAATGGTGGCAGCGCACAGCCAGTGCAAGGGGGTAAGGTGTACATACAAGGATGTAGTGCCGAATTGCCATAAGGGACAGGATATTTATGCATTGGTTTGAATCATATGAGCTTGCTTTGTAGAATGCATGAGGTGCCTGAAAAGAGCTGGGGGCGGGCCTGTGGAAACATTTTGACGCGTCTGGGACAGCGGTTTACCACCTTTAGAAAAAGAGGGTGCCCTGACTTATGCCAAGATGAAGGAGGCTTTATGCCTCAAGTATGGGCTCATCCCAGAACAGTACAGAGTGAGGTTCAGGAACTCAAAGAAGAATGATTCAGACACTTGGGTTGAATGTGTGAAAGTGTACACCCGCGCACTGGAAGGTTGGGTGAAGGGCAGCAAGGTTACTGATTATGAGGGGTTGTACCATCTAATTAGTTGGGAGCACTTGAGCAGCCTATGTGTGCCAGAGCTGCGCCAGCATCTGTTGGATAGTAAGTTAACTAATCCCAGTGAGCTTGCTAAGCAGGTGGACCGCTGGACCAGCACCAGGGTCCACAAGGGGATTGTGGGTACCACAGCCAGGGGTGGGCAGGGTCCCCAGCAGAAGAGTGGGTGGGACAAAGGTAATCAAAAGGAGTTCTCTAAAGGGCACCAAAACAAGTTCAGAGGGAAAGGAGTCCCAGCCCCCCAGTCTAAGACGCTGGCAGCCCCTTAAGGGCGGGCATAACTTTCAGGGTCCCCCAGGTGTTACCACTGTGGTGAGAAGGGCCACATTGCCCCTAAGTGCCCCAAGAAGTCCCAAGCACCCACTGGTGCTCAGTCACCGGGTTTAGTGAGTGTAGCTTTGGGAGAGGAATTAGTTTCCAGTGAAGGGGAGGAGCAAGCAGTCATGACCCTTGTCTCTTTAGGAGACAGAGAGATGGTCCAGGAGACCTACCTGCCTGAGAACACTAAAAGGTACAGGCAGTGGGTGACCATCAATGGGAGGAGGGTAGAGGCTCTGAGAGACACAGGAGCCAGTGTGACATCCGTTGAGGTGTCAGTGGGTGTCTGAGGAGCAGGTCATTCCAAATGCACTTCACCCTGTAGTTGCAGCGGACAACTCCGGGCGCCTCTGCAAAGTGGCGCAAGTTCCCTTTGAGTGGGGGTGGTCTCAGGTTCCTTGAAGGTCGTTGTTAGTCCATCCAGGCCTGTAGACTGTCCGCTGGGAAATGACCTGGAGAGCTCCCCATGGAGGGAGGAGGACCACCAAGCTCATTTGGAGATGTTGGGTCTGCCTGAGTGGGTTTGTGTGACCACTCAGTCAATGGCAGCCAGTAAGGGTAACCAAGCGGACCTGGAGCCTGAAACAGTGACCAGAGGACCTGCCAGGAAGAGGATGGGGCAGGGGCGTGGGAAACCAGCCCCCACAATTCCCACGGTCCAGAAGGAAGCAGAACCTGAGTGGGATGCCCTGGAACCTACAGGGGAACAAGTAGCCGAACTGGGAGACCTGCCTGAGCTGACCCATTGGCAGCAAGAAGGAGGTCCCTCCAGGGAGGAGTTCTACAAGGCGCAGAGAGAATGCCCTTCTCTCATTGGTATGTGGAAACAGGCCGCAGACCAGGCAGCAGGTGGGGAGTCCAAGAATCATCTCATTTACTGGGAGGATGGGTTACTCTATAGTGAGCCTAAGGTCGCTGAGCCCAGTGCAGCCCGTGTGCTGGTGGTACCCGAGCGCTTCAGGACCTTCCTACTGGGTCTGGCTCATGATGTGCCTCTCGCAGGACATTTGGGGCATGACAAGACCTACCAAAGGCTTGTCACCCACTTTTACTGGCCCCAAATGAGGACGCACGTCGGTACGCATTGTAGGACTTGCCAGACTTGCCAGGCAAGTGGCAAGAGTGGAGGGAAGTGTAAGGCTCCCCTCCAACCCTTTCCCGTGGTGAGCACCCCTTTCGAGCGGGTGGGCATCGACATTGTGGGGCCTCTGGAACCCAAGACAGCCTTATGCAACAAGTTTATCTTGGTCTTGGTGGACCATGCCACCAGGTGCCCGGAAGCTGTCCCTCTCCGGACAATCACTGCCCCCGTGGTGGGCCGTGCATTGATGGGGATCTTTTCCCGTGTGGGGTTCCCCAGAGAGGTGGTCTCCGACCGGGGTACCAATTTCATCTCGAAGTACATGAAGTCTTTGTGGGAGGAGTGTGGGGTAACTTACAAGTTTACCACTCCTTACCATCCTCAAGGGAATGGGTTGGTTGAGAGATTCAACCGAACCCTGAAAGGCATGATAATGGGCCTTGCGGAGCCCATGAGACCAAAGTGGGACGTCTTTTTACCATGTCTGTTGCTTGCCTACAGGGAGGTACGTCAGAAGTCCTTAGGGTTCAGTCCCTTTGAACTTCTTTACGGTCACCCTGTTAGAGGACCTCTCAGTCTGGTGAAGGAGAATTGGGAGAAATCCCCTGGTAAGACCCCCAGGATGTGTTCAGCTATGTGCTGGCCTTCCGCAACCAGACTCAACGCTTCAGGAAACTCGCTCAGGCGAACCTGGAAGCTACCCAGGAAGAAATGAAAAGATGGTACGACCAGAATGCCACTCTGGTCGAATTTCAACCTGGGCAGAAGGTGTGGGTGATGGCACCAGTGGAACCTTGCGCGCTCCAAGACAAGTGGACTGGGCCATTTGAGGTGGTGGAGCGCAAGAGCGATGTAACCTATCTGGTTGACTTGCAGTCTCCCAGGAACCCTTTGAGGGTCCTACATGTGAACCGCCTCAAACCCCACTTTGAGAGGTCTGATGTGACAATGCTCCTAGCTACAGATGATGGGATGGAGGAGGAAAGTGACCCTCTTCCTGACCTCCTGTCAGCAGAGGAGCAGGATGGGTCAGTAGATGGGGTAAACCTCTCTCCCACACTGACCCCAGAAAAGCAGAGGGACTGTCGCCATGTGTTGGGTCAGTTCGCCTCCCTGTTCTCCCTGACACCAGGAGTCACCAATTGGTGCGTCCATGATGTGGACACTGGGGACAGTCTACCTGTGAAACAGAAATTTTACAGGGTAGCTGACAAGGTCAGGGCCAGCATCAAGGAAGAAGTTTCCAAGATGTTGGCGCTAGGGGTAATTGAGCCCTCAAGCAGCCCGTGGGCTAGCCCAGTGGTCTTAGTACCAAAAGCTGCTGCACCCGGTGCCACTCCAGAACTCAGGTTTTGTGTGGACTACCGTGGGCTCAATGCGGTCACCAAAACTGACGCACACCCCATCCCTAGAGCTGATGAGCTCGTGGATCGGTTGGGCGCTGCCCAGTACCTCAGTACGTTTGATTTAACATAAGGGTACTGGCAGATTGCCCTAACTGAGGGGGCCAAGGAGAGGTCAGCATTTTCAACGCCAGAGGGGCACTTCTAGTTCCGTGTCATGCCCTTTGGGTTGAAGAACGCCCCTGCCACCTTCCAGAGACTGGTCAACCGGGTACTGTCCGGGATGGAGGAATTCAGCGCCGCATACCTGGATGACATTGCTGTGTTCATCTCCAGTTGGGAAGAACATTTGCAACACCTCTGCGAAGTGTTGAAGGCTCTGCAAAGGGCAGGCCTCACTATCAAGGCCAGTAAGTGCCAGATAGGGCAGGGATCTGTGGTATACTTGGGACACCAGGTAGGGAGCGGCCAGGTGGCGCCCCTCCAAGCGAAGATTGATACCATTCTGGCTTGGGAGCCCCCCAAGACCCAGACAGACGTGAGAGCCTTTTTAGGACTCACCGGGTATTACCGCCGATTTGTCAAGGGATATGGCACCATTGTTGCCCCCTTGACAGAGCTGACTTCAAGAAAGCAGCCCAGGAAGGTGATCTGGACCGATGCCTGCCAGACCGCGTTTGATGCCCTGAAAGCTGCCATGTGCACGGCACCCATGCTCAAGGCGCCTGATTTCTCCAAAGAGTTTGTGGTACAGACAGATGCTTCAGAGCATGGAGTGGGAGCAGTACTCTCACAATTGAATGACGAGGGCTTGGACCAACCCGTAGTTTTCATTAGTAGGAGGCTACTTCCCAGGGAACAGAGGTGGAGTGCAATTGAAAGGGAAGCTTTTGCTGTGGTCTGGGCGCTGAAGAAGCTAAGGCCCTACTTGTTTGGAACTCACTTCCGGGTTCAGACAGACCACAGGCCCCTCAGATGGTTAATGCAGATGAGGGGTGAGAACCCAAAACTGTTGAGGTGGTCCATCTCCCTACAGGGAATGGACTTTACGGTGGAACACCGCCCTGGTACAGAACACGCCAATGCTGATGGTCTGTCCAGGTTCTTCCGCCTTAGTGATGAGAACTCCACAGGGGATGGGTAGTTCTCCCAGCTTTTCAGCTGGAGGGGACACGTGTTAGACCTGGCATCCTTGGCGTGGTTTCCCCTGACTTTTTGCCTCTACCTCCTGTATTTTTGACACTGTGCTGGAATTCGTTTTTGCTGGTTTAGATGCTTTGGGCACTTTGCCACTGCTAATCAGGGTCAAAGTGCAAGTGCTACCTGGTTAAATTGTAATTGTGATTGGTTATCCATGATTGGCATATTTGTTTTACCAGTAGGTCCCTAGTAAAGTGCACTGAGTGTGCCAGGGCTGGTAATTCAAATGCTACTAGTGGGCCTGCAGCACTGATTGTGCCACCCACATGAGTAGCGCTGAAAAGATGTCTCAGGCCTGCCACTGCAGTGCCTGCGCGCAGTTTGTGAACTGCCATGTTGACCTAGCCAGTGTACCCACTTGCCAGGCCTGACCCTTCCCTTTTCTTACACATTGGACACCCCTATGGTAGGCCCAAGGGACCCCCTGGGCAGGGTGCAGTATATGTGAAAGGTAGGACATGTACTAGTGTGTGTAACATGTCCTGATAGTGAAATACTGCCAATTTCGTTTTTCACTATTGAAAGGCCATCTTGCCCATAGGACAGAATGGGGAATGCTGTGTCCCAGGTGTACCTGCATATCTCCCCATAGGAGCAAGATGGAAAATTGAAGTCTGGTATCCCTGAACTCAGAATTTAATAACACATCTTTTAGGAAGGATGGTTTTTAAATTCTGTGTTTGGAAATAGCACTTTTAGAAAGTGGCTATTTTCTTGTTCAACCTTTCTGTGTGCCTCTGCCTGTTTGTGGATTGACTGTCTGGTTTGTGGGTGACAGGGTGCTGGGGTGGCTCCAGGAGAGGGGGTGAGTCAGCACTAGGCTGAATAGACCTATCTGCATCTTGGAGTGGTGGGAGGAGTAGCACCTGGGCCTGAATAGGTCTGTGCCTGCCTTCCACAATGCTGGCTCCACCTCCTGCGGTGCGTCTGATGACCCTGGCCCACACTCAGAAAGGAAGAAGATGTGCACTGGCAGAGTGCACCCAGAACTGGTTGGAACTGGGTTCAGGACCCCTCAACACATGACAGAACAAAGACTTTTGGGGTATAAATAGTCAGAGCTGAGACCCCTGTAAAATTAGACTAGGAAACTTCGTGATCAAGAAGGAATCCCTGCCAAAGAGAACAGCTGAAGAAGACTGAGGAAAAGTGCTGCCATTGATGTGTGTCTGGGGGCTGACCTGCAGTTGCTGTTGTTGCTGAGGAAGAGGACTAAGGGACTTTCTGCTGTGTGCTGTGTCCCCTACTTGAAGAGGAACTGTGCTGTGTGCTTTGTTCTTCTGAAGACAAGAGTCACCAAGGGCCAGAGGAGAGCTGGCCTCCTGTTACAGAAACTCAGGAATACAAAAGTTTCTGGGAAAAACCATCTTATCAGCGCTGTGTGCGTGTCTCCGCACATAGACTGTGGCCTCGTGACCTCTGCATCGTCTGCCCGTGTTTTGCTAACTCGGTGTGCTAGTCGGCACACAGCGGATGCCCATCGCGAGGTCTGCCTTGCCTCGAGCGTGATTTTTTTCCGAAGGATCGTCTTGGCGCCCGAGAGTGCGTGTCAGTGCACTACCCGAGACCTTCAAAGGGGCCGAAATCACCGCCGCCGGCCTGGTACGAGGAGGGAGAGGAGAAAACGTGCTGAAACCCCCGGCCGCGAGGCATCACCTAGCAACCGGGGCTTCTCCAAGTGAAACGTCGCCGGCAAGGAAGAATCACCCAGCGGGACATCCGGCGTCGAGAGTGGAGCTGCGCTCGAGTCCGTGAGGTATCGGCGAGGAGAGAACTTCCCTGCGAGTCGCCAGCGCGGACTACAACATCAGCATCGTAACCCCAGGTAACGGTTCCGATCAGCGATCAGAGCCGGCTCCCGAGACTGTTGCTGGGGGGAGCGCTGCAGGCGGGCCGTGTCTTGCTGACTTGGGAGCTGTGTCGGCTGGCTCGTACTCGCACAATTATTGGCGTGTGGTACCGGGGCCCGCTTGAAGGGGGCATTTCGTAAACCCTGCAACTTAACATTAGAGACAAAGTTTATGTGCTCAAAAGGACGGAGTGGTGATATTTTGATTACGCTTTCACGGGGAGTACAGAAACTACCGCATTTATTTCTAACACGAACTCTTGCAAAAGAACATTTTAAAGAAAAAGCCTAAATGTGTATGTTGGATTTTTGTCGTTATTGGTCTTGCCTAATTTAGATAAAGATATCTATATTTTTATAACCACCTGTGTGGTGTCCATTTGTGGTGTTTCACTGTGTTACTGTGCGTGTTGGTGCAAATACTTTACACATTGCCTTGGGGATAAGCCTGTCTGCTCGTGCCAAGCTACCAAGGGGGTGAGCAGGGGTTATCAACAGTGTGTTTCCCCCTTACCCTGACTAGAAGCAAGGGTCCCTATTTGGTCAAAGGTACCTATCTCTGCCAACTAGAGACCCCCATTTCTAACATGGACATTACCATTTTCAAGGTGCTCTGCGGAGAGGCCAAGGATTGAATGTGCCTGTTGTGTGAATACCTTTATGAACCACTGATACGCACTGACTCCGCTCCAGAGTTCTCAATACTGCTGCATCATAAACACCCACAGCAAATTGAGCTCACTCAGATAGACTTGTTGAAGCATGTAGGAACTGTTGAACACACTTTATTCAGTACAATATGGGCCAATCTTTAGTGATTTAAATATTTCAAGACAACATATTTATAATGGCATTATAAACCTTGCTTTTCACAAATGTTTGTATTAAAATTAGCTTTAAAGTGTGCTATTTGCCCCTCTTTCTTCAAAATTTTCTCAAGTGGACAACCCCCAAACCCACCCTAATGTCAGTTGGTCTCCCTCCTTTTGCTGGCTTACTACTTAAAACGCATCCACAACTTTTACGCCCACCACTTCGAAATGTCACCAGCCGCCACTGGGCTCGACCTAAAAAATAAATGCAACTGCACTTTAAAAAGTTAATTGTCTATTGGTGCTCTGACTGAAAGTAGCCTATGGCAGTTTGAAATATACTCTAGGGCACTAGAACCATGGACATTATTTCAGAATGGAATGGTAACCTTTTGTTAAATTCGAAGATTGTTGATCATTGTTATGGACTATTTTTTCAGTACCTCTTTGTTTAAACTGAGTAGACAGATGCTTGGATTAAGTTAAACTGAATTTTGTATCTGAGAATAGAGTCGTCCAGAACCCAAGTCTTCGTACTGTAAATAGAAAGAATTCTGATATATGCATTTTGAGCGACAGATCAGGTTCTTGAGACTCAAAAGGGACATTTTATGATTCGTTAAGAAGGGAAATTCAAGATGTAGCAACACAAATTGTTCAGATTTGCTGTATACCAAAGATAGGTCTCCTGTCTCCTGTGAGCACACAGATGGGATCCTAGGGAAACGGCAGTGACGTGGCAAGTCAAATTATTTTGACGACTATAATGAAGGGGAAGGTAGAAAAGGCAGGTTTGCAACTTAACAGGTATGTAGTTGCTTCCTGAACTTCAGACACAGTAGACATGAAGAATGGAGCTCCATGTATAAACAGTGTTTGCTGTCTGACATTGCACTGATGAGTCATAATCGTTAATGTTTTTTTCCGAATAGGCACGTCCAGGAACAGATTACTCTTGAAAGCACAAGCGGGCTGATTGACAAGTATCTGCTCTAGAGGGCCAGTAGCCAAAATTAAGAATGATTTATTGTAGCATATATACTATGAAATTGCTAATATGGTGGAACGGACCACTCACTCTTTCCCTCCGAATGAGGTCTAGACCAGAAAAGCATTAGTGCAATATGTTATCATGTCACTTTCCTTATTGGGTTTTCCAATCATTGATCAAATTGTAATTGTTATTTCAGGTCTTGTTGCAGACACGGGCCTGTCATTTTCTGATGTTGTGAAATTAGCACCTGAGCCTAAACTGGCTGCATCACCAAATCCTGAAGCGGATCAGGTGAGTACTTAGTGGAGGTGGTGAATCGACTTTCCTTGTGTTAAAGAAATAATGTTATTCAAGTCAAGTCAAAGAAATACTTTATTTCGGCCTATAAGACCTTAAAAGCAAAGAAAACAATTACAAGTTCATTAAAATTTATCAATATAACATTATTTATATGCTAATAAGAAAGATAAAAACATCTAAAAAGTTAGCAAAATTTGCAATATCGAATAGCTTAATAAACATTAGGTATCTCAATCATAAAATACAAAATCGAATGTAATAGAAGGTAAAACTAAAAAACGATGTCCTAAATTTTAAGAGATGCAAAGAGTAGGCAATTTAAACTTGATCTTTCTTTAAGACTACGCGGCGAGCGCACCACATTGAGAACAAATAACGGGCAACAGAGTATACAATATGCATGCCAGTATCATATTTCAGGATTCTATAGGCCTGTAGGCAGTGGGAAGTTCCAAGGTTTCTACAAAGCTGTCGTAACCAACGAGCCCTTATAGCCTTGTAGGTGGGGCAGAAAAACAACACATGCAGGTCGGTCTAAGTACAGTTTATACAAGACGGACAATCTTTCGTCGGACTACCCCCCCACTTGTAGGTAACAGCACGTGAGGGGAGTACGCCATGCCTGAACTGCATGTACAGTTTTTTAGCTAGGGACGGCTGTATGTCATCAATGCTGGATTCTAGGAGATATTGAAATTTGACGTCTAGAAAAGATGTAGTAAGTGTACCTATCCTATGCCCCTCTGGAGTAAGTTGAGATGGTGATCCTTGAAATTTTTTATCAGGACCTTTCTCGATGTCACCAAAAACTTTCTTCCGGGCGATCCCATAGGTCTCCCATTCCAATGGCTACAAAAGAGTTCTTAATATAGGTGAGCCAAGGAATTTTACTTGCCCCCCTGATATTGGCCACCTCCCTCAACTCCTCCTTATACATGGATAGCTCCGGGGTGCTCCATAGGCGGCGCCAGTAAAGTAAGGGTCTGAGCGCAACCTCCTGTGCCATTGGGCTGATGCCCAGATCCATTCGGAGCGGAGTTAAAGGGGGTGCTATTGGGAAGACCCACCAACTGTCTAAGGAATGAGTTTTCAATCCTTACAAGTTGTTCGGTTGGCCTATGTCCCCATAGTTCGGCTCCATACATGGCAGCCCCTCTAACTTGGGCCTTATAAATTTCCAACACCGGCCCCAGCATCTTGTGTACATACTTCCTCTGTTATTTCGCAAGGCCCCCTGATGTTTGCGTCAACTTTAGACTGACCTTCCTGATTTGATCACCCCACTCCATTTTCTCGTTGATGGTTAAGCCCAAATAGTCACAAGCAGGGACTTTCTCTAGAAATTCCCCGGCAAGTTGTGGATTAGGACGCTTTGAGTGGCCTGCATTGAACACCATATATTTTGTTTTCTGGGTGTTTATTTCCAGGCCCCTGTTCTTGCAAAATAGATAAAAGGTATCCAAAGCCCTTTGAATACCCATCGGTGATTTTGACAGCAGGAGTATCATCTGCGAACATCAAGGCAGGTACCTTGCGGCCCGCTAGTTTAGGCGCATCTATGTCCCCTCCCGCTGCCAATTCTCCCACTAGACCATTTATAAAAAGACAAAAGAGGGTTGGGGCTAAAACACACCCCTGTCTCACCCCTCTCTCTATGGGAATACGATCAGTGAGATCTCCATTCTTCCCATATCTAATTTGGGCATAATTGTTCACATGCAATCTTTTCAGGATCTCGCACAGATACGGAGGCGCCCCTAGGTCAGAAAGAATAGCCCAAAGTTTTTCTCTAGGGACTAAATCGAAGGCCGATTTCAAGTCCACAAAGATCATATAGAGACTGCCACCCTCCAAGATTACTGTTTTCCAGTGCAATAATTGCAATCTGAAAACTTGATCGATTGTGGACATTTTTGTGCGGAAACCGGCCTGATAGGGAGTAAGAATGGAAAACTCCTCCATCCAAATCTGCAAGCGGTCCAGGAGCACTCGAGCAAAGATTTTTTGTGCAACATCAATAAGGCTAATGGGCCGATAGTTTGCAGGATGGAGGGGTGAACCCTTCTTAAATATGGGGATGATTTCAGCCCCTAGCCATGTTTTGGGACCTCCATTCCCTGTAGTATAGCGTTAAAAATACTCCATAGGTAGGGAGCACAAACGCTGGGTTCATTTCGATAAAGATCCCCAGGGATCTTATCTAACCCCGGGGCCTTGGCAGGTATTACTCGAGCAATTGCGGCTGTTACCTCTTTTAGAGAAATTTCCAGAGTTTCCAAGCCGGCTAGATGTATAAGGGGTGGGGGTTTCGGCTTGGTCAGGAGTACCCTCTACATTGGAGTAAAGTGACTGAAAATGTACCCTCCAGACCTCAGCTCCCAAGTTTGGTTCGAAAGCATGTTTGTCCTCCTTTGTATCTGAGCTTATTAATTTCCAAAAAGTCCTCATGTCCCTCCTGTTTAGAGCGTATCTCAAGCTATCCCACTTTTCTATTTCCCACTCCTTTTTAGCTTGTTTGATTGCATATTTATATAGTATCCTGTTTCCCTTAATCGCCAGCTTATCATTACTTTTAATAGCTTTGAGCAAGTTTGTCTTAGCCTTTCGGCATTTACCATTGTACTAGGGATGTCTGGGACCACTACCTACCTTGATGTTATTAAAATAAATAAAATATTCTGCAGAGTGCACATCATGGCAGTTGACTGCAAAATGATGTAAGACTAGGGCAATCGAGAGAAAAAAGGAAACCTACAAAAGAGAGTGTATTCTCTTTTGTCCTGGAATCCTTCAGAAGTGAGAATAAATTAAAAGACTTTCCTGTAAAATCGCAAAGAACAAAGAAAGTGGCTAATGATGGTCATTTAGAATCTGGTGGAGCAGGAGTACCGCCATAAATCAGAAGTGATCCTGCCCTGCCAAACTTCTGGTCCCCCCATTTAGAAGTGATGGGATTGCTTGATTTCCATCGGTGGAGCCTCATCCAATTATGCCAGTGGAAACGTTTGCCGTGACAGTCTGTCCACCACTGGACTGCGGAGTCACAGTGGCGGTCACCCCCACTATGCAGTGCTGTTTTAATGCATGAGCACGCTGAGCAGTTGCCCGGGGTCCCACGAGCATAGGGGCCTCATGCAGACCAGAATTTATCACTAATTTTCCATTAAACATTTTTACTCCTGTGAGTGGCTGTGTAGGCAGAACCCAGTGCACTGTTTTGCCCAGGGGCCTATAATGCTGTTAAGACGACCCTGCCACTATGTAGGGCTGAACGTCTGCCACTGCTTTTTCCTACAGACGGTTCTAGAAAGGAAATGTTAACATTTCCTTAAAGCAGAAGGCAGGGATATTTGCCCCTTGCTTGGCAGAGGGTTTGAGGTTGCATACCAAAAGTGGCTGCCAAGTAGACCACTTCAACATAACAGCCCAGTGCTCGGCATTCAACAGTAATGAAGCACAGCTCTTCTCTGGAACCGCTTGCCGTTGGAACCGAAATCGGCACCCACGCTCCTAGCTTTTAGAAAGAACCTGAAAACGTGGTTATTTAACCAATGATCTGACAGTTTATGGCCCTCGTATTGTTCCTTCTTGATCTCTACAGCGCCAAGACGCCTCCGGGTATTCGTGCGCTTTAAAAGATGTGTCATTCATTCATTCATTCATGAAAGTGTAACCGCCACACCGGAGGATGCACTTCATACAGAAATTCCAGCCAGGTAGGTTGGGATCGCTAAACATGACAGGGCTCCACAGCTGAGGGGAAAAGGTCAGGACGTCCGCTGACTTGACAGGCTGTTGGGCCATCCACCAAAGTTTAAAGACCCTGCTAGAAAGCTAATAAAATTAGTGATAAGGATCCGTTGTTACTTTTAAACAGTATGCTAAAAATCGTGTTAACTCTTAATGTAACTCCCTGGTTACCTAATGGCTATGGTTAAAATGTCCTTCACCATACGGATAGATTGATGGAGGGAATTCTGATGGTAGATTGTTGTCCAGATGTACACTTCCTCACAAATTAGAGGATTTGCCATCATCCTCTGTCTTTACATCAGTGTCTGTCATATATTGCATCCCACAGCCAAGCAGGATTTTCTGATCATTCTGTCTGAAAATAGAATATAACAAAACATGCTGCTTTGCACAGGCCCATGCCTATGTATTCCCTGCATATTAAAGCGCTAGGTGTCTTTTTAGGTTTTAGCTCAATGGCGCCATGTAGCACTGCCTTGAAGCGAAACATGTAGTTGTTATTCCAGAAAACAAGTACTTCAGCAAACCATCATATGTCAGAGCGAGTTACCATTGCCATGCAGGAAAACAATTCCCAGATTGGCAAGGGTAAAACATTGTCCCTTTACTGTTTGTAGCATGGGGAGAACAAAACATGAAAAATTAATACCATCAACAGAGAAACCAAACATGTCAGCTCCCTATTACAGACCCCAGAGAGGCAAACCTGTCTACTCTGTTTCACCAGCCACACAGGGCACACACACACCCTCCTCCAGCCCCTGCCAAGCAAAGCATATCAGTTCTTCACTCTGCCCCATTCCCTGTAGCCCGGCAGCACTGCCTTTGGCCACCCAAGGTATTCCTCACCATCCCCTTCCCTGGCTTCCGAAGGCATTCCTGTCCACCCATCCTTCGTCCTGGAAAGCTGAATAGGAATCTCATCCCTCTGCAGCATCAGCCTAGCCATGTGCAGAAGAGGAGAGGAAGCCTAAAGCAAGAGTCATACACAAACATGAATTAGGATGATAGCCAAAGATAAGTGTAAGTATCTCTTGAATTATGCACATGTGTGTCTATGTGTGTATGTACATGTGTGTCTGTATGCGTGTGTATGTATGTATGTATGTGTGGCTGTGTGAAAACGTGTGTGTGTGCATGCCATCTGTCCAACCAAGTAAAATACTGTCCTCACATGATGGTTGTATTTCTCAGTAAGTTGTGGGTATCATTGCCACGATGCCCACTACCACCTCTGGTAATTTTGATTTGAGTTGAAAATATGTTTGTAAAGCGCAAACTAATGCCCAGAGGCATCTAGGCACTGCCCACCGTAAGCATAGAGTTGCCCTGTTTAGGAAGTGAAGTAGAGAGAAATGAACAGTAGATGTGACTAGTCGGTCTTACTGAGTGAAAATCCAAGTTTTGAGAGCTTTCCTAAAAGCTAGAAGATCAGAGGCGGACTTCAGATGAGAGGGCAGGGTGTTCCAGAGTTTGGAGGTGGTGGAGACAAAACTTCTGTCACCCCACCTCTCAAGCCGGTGCCTAGGGACTTTGACCAGGTTAGCTGAGGAGGAGCGAAGCTCTCTTTGAGGGGTGTACCAGTAAAACCAGAGTTTAAAATAAGCCGGCCGGCCTTATGTATGGCCCTGAATGCAATATAGAGGGCTTTAAAATCAGTCCTATTCTTCATAGGGAGCAAGTGGAGACTGAAAAGCGCTGGACTTGTGGACTGCCACCTGGGAATTTTTTTAAGTATTCAGGCACCCGTCTTCTGAAGAGCCTGAAGTCTGCTCAAAAGAGCCCACTGTTTTCTGCAGGGTATGAGGAATGAAAAGGCAGATTTTTTTTTCATCCATCAAATGCTCAATAGCCACAGCAAATGCCACCCCATTCCTAAAACTCCTGCATTTCAAGCTGCAAAGCTCTGAAAACGTCACCCTGAACGGAAACCTCACCTACTAACCACCCCACCACAAGCCTCATTTACCAACCTCATCACCAACTTTGTTGCTCTACTCACCACCGACTCCAAAGCCTACATTTTCCTCAGTGACCTCAACTTTCACCTGGAAGACAGTAACAAACCCTGCTTCACAGCACTCCTCGAAAGCTTGAGAAGCATCGGACTCACCCGGTTCGTCCCAGAACCAACACACACCACAGGACACGCTCTGGACCCCAACTTCACCACAAGTGACTGCAGCAAATACATCTCCACCACACCACTCACAAGGACCAACCACTCCATCATTCACTTTCAAATCAACACACTTCAAGTCCTCAAGCAGCAGCTGGAGCAAAATCACAGAAGCAGACTGGCTCAGTGATTTCAGCACAGATCAACCTAGCCCCCATAGACAACCTCGACAAGGACATCAACAACTGGATCAAGAACTATGTAGACTCCCTAGCACCCTTCAAATCCAACAAGCATAATGGATCAAACAAGCATACCAGCTGGTACATAGAAGACCTCAGAGACACCGAAAGACACTGGAAACAGCTAGAAAGGATTTGGTGAGCCAGCCACAACACCACAGACAGAACTATCTACAAGGCTGCACTCTGATACTATTACCAGCAAATAAGAGACTCCAAGAAAAAATCACCAGTGGACTGCATCGAAGGAAGCTTCAACAGCTGCAAGGAGACTTTCTTGATCGTTGCGGATTTCACCTCGCCCATAGCCACTGCCAACAACATCGCTGCCTTCCAACAACTCTGTGACAATCTATCCAACTTCTTCTACATCAAAAATGCAAACATCTACAGCAACTTTGCACACCAACCCGACTCCAGAAAACTCATTGCTAACCTACCCACCACCAACCTAAGCGGCCACCTGAATGAATGTACAACCCTCACCAGAAACGACACGCATGCAATCATGCGGACCATCCACTCAGGGGCTCCAATGGTCCCATGCTCCCACTACATCTACCTGGTAACATCCCCAGTCAGCACCACCCTGACCCACATCAGGATGAATGGAAACTTAGAGAAATCAACGCCATCCTCAAGAAGCCCACAGCCGACCCGAAACTAAAAAGCAACTTACAACCCATCTCCCTGCTGCTCTATCGAGCCAAAGTGATTGAGAAGGCCATTAACAAGCAACTCACAACCCACTTCGAACTTCACCATCTTCTAGACAACTGTCAATCAGGATTTAGAAAGAACCACAGCACTGAAACAGCACCAATTGGGGCCCATGACGACATTTGAATCATCCTGAACCAAAGAGAAACAGTGGCCCTCATCCTGCTCAACATCTCCACGTCCTTTGACACGGTCTCCCGTAACACCCTCATCAGAATACTGCGCAAGATTGGTATACAAGGATCTGCCCTCAAATGGATCTGTTCCTTCCTCATAGGAAGAGCCCAACGAGTCAGGCTGTCACCCTTCACATTAGAGACTCAGAGATTGATATGCGGAGTCCCACAGGGATCGTCTCTTAGCGCCACCTTTTTCAACATATACATGACACCACTTGCCAACAGCATCTGATCACAATACATCACTGTCATCTCCTACGCCGATGATACCCAACTCACCCTCTCTACAACGGATAAGACAACCACCATAAGATCCAACTTCACCAACTGCATGACCATGGTAGCAGACTGGATTCAAACCAACTGCCTGCAGCTCAACTCTGACAAGATGGAAGTACTGGTCTTTGACAACAAGTCCTCCCCATGTGACTCCACCTGTCCACCGTTGGAGCTAGGACCAACATTCACACCCACAGACCACGCAAGAAATGTAGAGACCATCCTAGATGACATGATGGCTCAAGTCAACACAGTGTGCAACTCCTGCATCCACATCATACTCATGCTATGAAAGGTCTTCAAATGGCTGCCTCAGAACACCAGACGGACCATCACGCAACCACTCATCACCAGTAGGCTGGACTACGGAAACACTCTCTATGCCAGAATCTCCAAACAACTCCTACACAGACTCCACACCATCACACTGAAACTCAAAAAGCTTCCCTGGCTCCCCATTCACACGTGCAGCAAATTCAAACATCTCACGCACACATGCAAAGCCCTACCCAACACAGGACCATACTACCTTAACAGTCGAATACACTTTCAGCAACACACCAGATGCTACGCTCTGCCTCACTCTCACTCACACACATTCCCTGCAAAATTGGAGGTCACTCATTCTCCTTCATCACACCAAAAACATGGAACAATGTCCCTCAACACTTCAGAGCCTCCTCCTCACTTCTTGAGTTCTGCAAGAAGCTGAAAACCTGGCTCTGTATATAAGCCCCTTAGGGACCACATTCCTACACACTTGTCCAAGCTCCAGGATATCCTCTTGGGTGATTAGTGTGCTATAGAAATCAATATAACCTAACATAACATCTGTTCCCCAGCTGCCCCCTCTCTTCTCCAACACCACTGTGAAGGTGTGTTCCGCAGGGTTGTATGACAGAGGCATGCATGGCTAAACCACGTGTGCCTCTCCAACACAGCCCAAACAATGAATGCATCTGAAAAACGCTTTCCTTTACCACGCATGCCTTTACCATGCAATTTCGTAGTTAAGGCGTGATTGGTAAAGGGATGTGTGGTAAAGATCACACACCAGCCCCTCTGTCCTGAGCCCTATAACCCTGGCCCCTGCTCTATAAACAACCTGACCCCCGAGCCCTAAAAACTACCCCTCATCCCTAAAACCACTCCGACCTCCTGCCCAAAGCCCTAAAACCCTGGCCCCTGCCCTATAAACAACCCAACCCCCCCAAGCCTAAAAACTACCCCATCCCTAAAACCACCCCAACCCCCCTGCCCTGAACCCTAAAACTCTGGCCCGTGCCCTATAAACAACCCGACCCCCGACCCCCTGAACCCTAAACATGACCCCATCCCTAAACCCTAACACTACCCAACCCTCCCGTCCTGAGCCCTAAAACCCGGCCCCTGCCCTACAAACAACCCTGACCCATCCCTGAGCCCTAAAAACTGTCCCCCACCCCACCAAACCTGGCCACAGCCCCTCTTACCCACCGTGTTGAGCTTTCTGTCCCGACGCTTCCTGTTACTTTGACACTCAACTGGACCCTGTCATAGTCGCAACCCTACTTGCCATCATGGCCGGAGAAGGAACCTCGTGGCCCACCATCATAACTGTCGAAATCGCTGCTGCCATGAAGGCCATTCACTAAGGGGCCCTATCTGGCCCTTGCCCCCACCACTCTTCACCAAAGGACTCCTATCGCTCAGCGAAGCACTAACCGACATCTTCAATGGACTCTGCGACATTCCCGGAAACATGCCACCATTTTGCCCCTGCTCAAGAAACCATTCACTGCCCCAGCCAGGGATTTCAACTACAGACCCATCTCCCTCCTACCATATAGAGAAACTAAACAACTGACACCTACCTGGCCATCTCGATGCCAGGCAGTCCAGATTCAAGCTCATCCACAGCACAGAAACAGCACTCATTGCAATCACAGAAAACATGCACATGATCCTTCACAAAGAAGACACGGAAGCCCTCATTCTCTTGGACAACTCTGCAGCATTTGACAATCTAAAAGTCCATCACTCAACCCCATTCTCTTCAACTCATACATGATCTCTCTGGCCAGTGCCATCCAGGCACAGAACATCAGCACCCTCACCTACGCCAATGACACACATCTCACACTCTCCCTCTCGGACAAGACCCCCAAAACAAGGAACAATTTCACCACCTATATGACCGAAGTCACTAACTGGATGAAAGCCAACTAACTCAAGCTCGACACCTACAAGTCAGAAGTAGCAATCTTCGGAAAGAACACCTCACCATCAGACTCCAAGTGGTGGCTGGCTAAAATAGGACCCGTTGCCAGCACCCATGACAGGAGCCTCAGAATAATCAATGACAGCAAAAAAAGACATGACCTCACAAGTCAGCATTGCCACTGTGTCCTGCTTCCACACCCTGAAATGCACTCATTTCAAACTCCTCACACACACATTCAAGGCACTACACAACTAAGTCCCCACCTACCTGAACAGTTGCATGTCCTTCCACCAACCACTCAGACAGCCAGTCTCCACAGGATTCTTCCTCACAAACATCCCAGGCATACACAGAACCATGTCAGGAAGATGGGCATTCCCATACATTCCTCCTGAAGAGTGGAACGGTCTCCGACTCCACATCAGAGCCTTCTCCTATCTTCTTGGCTTGGCTTTTCAATGAACTAACCTACCATAGTCAGGGCTAGGCACAACACCTGCTCAGAACAAGGATACCGTCACGTGTGATAGTTCCCTTTACAAATACACAGAACATCTCACCTCCTACTCTGTACAGTTCCTTTGGTCTCCTCTCTCAGGGCTTCTGTTCTTTGACCAATTTCCCTCTACTGTGTTGGCTGGTATTAGTAGTAGAAAAAAAACATTAAATTCCAGATAAGGGCCCCAAATGGTTAGTTATAGGGCACAGTAAAACATTGACCCTGCTTATTTTAAGTTTTCAAAATCATAATAAAAATATTAATTCACCGGTGCATACAACTTGAACCACCATGTGGTCCACTGCAGAGGTTAGTGTAAAGAACCTTTCAATATATTTGATTAGGAAGGGGCATCTTGTTGAGAATTGAGCATTTCCAGGCTGCAGTCTAGTGCTTCACTTCAGGGTGGTGAGGCTTAAGTGTTTATTTTTGAGAGACAACTAGGAAGTTACCCTCTACACCATGTGACCTCTTTCTCATGTGGCGACTATGGTGAAATCCATGTGTAAGGATTTAACAGTGCTCACAAGACCTAGGCTATCTGTGAGGTGCCTTCTTGGTTATGAACATCTTTGTGTTTGAATATGTGCATTAAGGCAGATTAAGGCCCTGATTCCAAGTGAAAGTACTGTTTATGACACTTGTTAAAGCACAATACTGTGGGATTCATTATTTACAGGGAACAATAAATAACACCTATCAAAAGAGTTTGGGGAATAACATTAATTTTCGGTGCTTACGATACCAAAATCTGCATGGTTTGGTAAATACTGTACACTTTATCCCGTTTAAATTTCGGCAGGATTGACCTGTCACAACTTAACGAAGGGGGAGATATTTTATGCACCCGGTAATTACCTGATACGGTAAATACCACCCAACTCGGAATTCCTTTCCTATCAGAAAATTTGGACCAAGTTGTAAACAGAACCTTAGTGTTGTCCATTTGCATATTGGGAATTTTATGTTCTCTTAACCTCTTAATTGCACAACGCTTAATAGACAGCACGTTCAAAACATTGTTTATTTGTGCGTTATTGGCCTGAAAATACAACAATACGTTTTCTGTATTTTTGATCTGGACGTTTTATGCAAAGTGTGAAAGTAAATAAAGGAATGTTAATGGACTCTAATTATGTCCCACCCTTACAATGGTGTGGAAATCGATGACTGGTTCAACCTGGAAAAGAAAGGTAAGGTCTGGCCTTAATGTACACGAGGAATGGAAGCATTTTGATCACCTATATGGATGATGATAATTCCTTTTTTGATCATTCGTTTCATTCCTGAGATGGGTACATGTTTGGTAATTGTGATAAATGGTTTTATTCGCCCTATCAGCTGCTTTCTAGAGCGTCGACTACTGATTACTCATCCAGTGACTAGAGGAGCTGCAATTTTTCAGCAGAATTTTAATATTATATTGTGCAGATGGTGCTGTAAAACCATAAACGGGCTTAGCTACGATTGGTGCAGCAGGTGCAGTGGAACCGGGGCCCAGGGCCCTGAGTGTCTCATTGATCCATGATAAGTGCTGTATTTTACTACCCTAACAGCAGCCAAACAGGCCACTTCCCTGCCTGCACTAGGGCCCATGGCATCCTTGCTACGCTACTGGCAAAGATCGTCTCTGTACCTCGATGGTCATCGTGCATACAACACCACTTGCTCCTTTGTAGCAAGAAGCAGGTTTTACCCTTTTCATGTAAGCAGATGACACTCACATCCTGTTGGACACACATGCAGGTATTTATTTTCAAGATTCACAGGTTAATGATGACATGAAGCACTCAGTCAGTCACTCACAATTTCTTTATTCAACGCAATCGCCATAAGGGCACACACAAAAGAAATTACATCAATCAACATGATTAGAAAAAAAATAAGAACCCAGTAAATGCCTTACAATCGTAAGAAAAATCATATAAAGCATTACGTTTTAATTAGTTTCAGCTCATTAAATTAATATCCTAAAAAATATCCCTGTGGCTAAAAACATGGATGCTTACAAGGTGACGAAAGAACCATTCTGATTTCGAATATTTAGGGCAACTCTAATAAAGTTTAAAACAGCAAAACATACTTCAGTAGTTGCTAATTGCGGTAAAAACAGTAGAGCAAGGTGATGGTGTCTAATCTTAGTGGCACAGAAGCAAGGAGCTAGAAAGCGCTTACGGGGATACATATAGTGACTGCAAAATAACATAAAGTGACTAGTGCTTTGGTGCTGAGACTGATCGCAGGGACAGAGAGGAAGTTGGTCAAACCAAGTACCTTGAGATGGAAAAGCAAACAAGAAATGCAGGGTGCTTAATCTAAAACAAGTGAGATAAAACCTGTCCTGTGAGTTTTGAACAGGCATCAAATAGTGTTCAATTTCCTTGGTGGTACAAAGAGGAGAATAAGCAGCAACAGTCTACATCGATTGCACCTTCTGTTTCAAGAATTCATCTTTATAACTAAAATAAAGTTTTTTCAAAGCCTCTTTGGAAACAGTTCTCAACAATACAGGATAGTCATATTGATCCCGGACACCCCTCTCGGTAAAAGTGCGCTTCAGGTGCTAAAACCATAGGATGTTGGCCACATGATGAAGTGCTAACACATCAGTAAGCAGTAACCTTGAAAATCAAGCATCAGATGAGACCCCGATTTTGTGCCACAGTCACAAGGGGTCAAGACCTACTAGGTCCTCAAGCTAATTCAACCCAATGTCGTTATGACAAATAGCATTCACTGTACTCTTAGGTACCAAGAAGGGTGTGCAAAAAGCTACTGTCAGCTCTCTGAAGAGCTGAAGGGTTGTGAAAACCCCAGATCGCAGCCTCATATATGGCAATCGGCATACATTTAGATTTATGTGTATATTCTCTTACTGGTTTATGGGGAACCCTGGCTGCAAACTTGAACACTGATTCAATTTATTTCACAAACTGCATGCATCTCAGTTTAATAATATCACCACTGTAATTCCTCATCAAAGGGAATACCTAAATAATTGAAATGTTTGACCCTGTTAATCTTGGCTTCCCCAATCGTATGTATTTTAACCTTGATCTTTGGTAGGCCGCAAACCTCTGTAAAATATTTTGACATATTAACATTTAAGTCTACATCATTCATAAAAGGGTGAAAAGAGTCCAACAGGGTCTGTTATGTTATGTTAAAGGCACTTATAGAGCGCATGGCTGCCCCGGCAACAGGGCTTCCCAGAGCTAAGTCTTAGCAGAGCGGAAGAGCGAGGAGGCTAGTAATTGGAGAAGAGCCAGGTCTTGATCATTTTCCTGAAGGCCCAGTGGTCTTGCATGCAGCGAGCTGCAAGAGGGATTGAGTTCTAAACGAGCGCCCCCCGGCTCTTGTCCTGCGCACCTGTGGGATACGGGCCAGCTACAGGTTCGCGGAGCGTAGGGCTCGCGCTGGAGCATACCAGGAGCATAGCTCGCTCAAAATGTGCGGACGCAGACCGTGCATGATCTTGTGTGTCGTACATAGGGTCTTAAAGTGAACTCTCTGCTCTATAGGTAGCCAGTGGAGCCGGCGAAGAAGGTCTGAGGCATGGCAGTGCTTTGGTAGCACAAAAAGCGTGCGAGCAGCAGCGTTTTGTGCCCGCTGTAGTCTTTTGGTCACAGATTTGTTGACACCTAGTAGCAACCCATTACAGTAGTCGAGTCGTGCCAACACGGTGGATTGGACAATCGTCTGCCGAATGGGTGCATCAAAAAATCCCAGGATTGGCTTCAGGCCACGTAGGAGACCAAAGCAGGTGCCTGCCACTGTCTTAGCGTGATCCTCGAAGGAGAGAGCACCATCCAACAGAACTCCTAAGTTCTTGACCACGGATTTCGGTTAGAGAGGGGTTCCAAGGGTCGTAGGCCACCAGTGGTCATCCCATAGATGGGAATCTCGGCCCACCAGGAGCACTTCTGACTTGGTGGAGTTCAGTTGGAGGAAGTTGTCAGCCATCCATTCAGCGATGACCACAAGGTCGTCCTGGAATTTCACCTGATCCTGATTAGGGTTGCTGGAAAAGGTGAACACCAGTTGGGTGTCATCTGCGTATGATACCAACGCGATGCTCCGGGCTTTAGCCATGATGGCCAGAGGGCGGATGTAAATGTTAAATAAGGTGGGGCTCAGGCAGATCTGGGTCTGTAATCATTTTGCTGTTCTTGGACTGAGAACAGCATCATCTGCATACAAGGGGACTGGGATTGCGATTTAATTTGAGAGGTATGCTCCCCATTTTAGCTAACTCGAATTTTAACAAAAGTGTCCCAATGAAAATAACAAAGGAGGTCTAAAGGAACATTCTCAACCAACAGACTCCCCAGCATGGCTCATGTTAGATTTGGGGGTCTCTAGTTGGCAGAGGTAGGTACCTTTGACCAAATAGGGACCCTTGCGTCTAGTAAGGGTAAGGGGATACACTCCTAAAATAACCCCTGCTCACCCCCTTGGTAGCTTGGCACGAGCAGACAGGCTTATCTCAGAGGCAGTGTGTAAAGCATTTGTGACACATACAGTAACCCAGTGACACCACTACAGATGGACACCACACCAGTTGTATATTAAAATTAAGTATCTTTTATATAGATTTAACACAAGACCACAAACGACAATAATCCACAATACTGTACTTCAAAAATGGTAGAATTAGCTCAGTTCTCTTAAGATGGTAAATGCGACACTTTGAGTTCAATGTACCTTTGGATGCGTAACGCTATACAACGAAAGTGTTGCAGGGAAGGTGATGCGTCGGTTCCTTACACGCAAGAATGGTGATGCGTCGGGTCCCTACTGATGCGTAGGGGATGCGTCGGTTCTTCTCGGCGTGGGGAGGTGATGCGTCGATTTCTTACTGCGCTTCCGGCGGCGTCTGATGCAACGTCCATCCTTTTCTTCGGCGATATGAGGCGCTTCGGCTGCGGCGGCGACGCTTCTCCTTCATGAGTCGCGCTTCCAGCTCCTTGCGACACGCAGTCCCTTAGAAAGTCCAGCACAGCAGCAGGCACTTTACAGAAAGACTCTGGAGGAGCTGGTTGGTGAAGTCTGTTGTCCATGAGACTTCAGCAGGAGGCAAGCTCTTCTCTCAAGCCCTTGGAGATCTTTTACAAGTTGATGAAAGTACACACAAAGTTCCTATCTCCTTTCTTTGGCAGTCAGGCAACCACTGCAGGCCAATCCCCCAAACAGCACTCAGCTTAGGGATAGTCGTTTTTCCTTTCTGTCCCCCCTTGCTGCCCCTGATTGTGCTCATTTTTTTTTTCCTTTCTGTGCCCCCTTGATGCCCTGATTGTGCTCGTTTTCCCTTCTGTGCCTGTTTCCCGCCGCTGCGCCCCTGCGGCCCCGCCCCCTCACTGCCCGGCGTCTGATGCAACGTCCATCCTTTTCTTCGGCGATATGAGGCGCTGCGGCGGCGACGCTTCTCCTTCATGAGTCGCGCTTCCAGCTCCTTGCGACACGCAGTCCCGTAGAAAGTCCAGCACAGCAGCAGGCACTTTACAGAAAGACTCTGGAGGAGCTGGTTGGTGAAGTCTGTTGTCCCTGAGACTTCAGCAGGAGGCAAGCTCTTCTCTCAAGCTCTTGGAGATCTTTTACAAGTTGATGAAAGTACACACAAAGTTCCTATCTCCTTTCTTTGGCAGTCAGGCAACCACTGCAGGCCAATCCCCCAAACAGCACTCAGCTTAGGGATAGTCGTTTTTCCTTTCTGTCCCCCCTTGCTGCCCCTGATTGTGCTCATTTTTTTTCCTTTCTGTGCCCCCTTGATGCCCTGATTGTGCTCGTTTTCCCTTCTGTGCCTGTTTCCCGCCGCTGCGCCCTGCGGCCCCGCCCCCTCACTGCCCATTCGCTGCCCCATTCCCTGCTCCTCCCTCCCACCTCCCCATTTATGGCGGCCGCTGCGTGGTGAAGAGAGCGACCCCTGACCTTGACTGGTAGGTCGCTCCCCCACCACACAGCTCCGTCTGTGTGCCCTGCTGCTGCCCCTGATTGTGCCTCGTTTTTTCCTTTCTGTGCCCCCTTGCTGCCCCTGATTGTGCTCGTTTTTCCTTTCTGTGCCCCCTTGCTGCCCATGATTGTGCTCGTTTTTCCTTTCTGTGCCCCCTTGCTGCCCCTGATTGTGCTCGTTTTTTTTCCTTTCTGTGCCCCCTTGCTGCCCCTGATTGTGCTCGTTTTTCCTTTCTGTGCCCCCTTGCTGCCCCTGATTGTGCTCATTTTTTTTTCCTTTCTGTGCCCCCTTGATGGCCTGATTGTGCTCGTTTTCCCTTCTGTGCCTGTTTCCCGCCGCTGCGCCCCTGCGGCCCCGCCCCCTCACTGCCCATTCGCTGCCCCATTCCCTGCTCCTCCCTCCCACCTCCCGATTTATGGCGGCCGCGCCGCTGGGGCGCCGAAGGCGCGCCTAAGGCAAGCCCGTCTGCGCCCGTCCGCGCCGTGACCGCGCCCAGCGCCAGACCCCCTGGTCCGGGCATCCCCCGCGCCCGCCACATCAACAGACGCCGATACGACGCCAGCACCCTCCACGCACTCAACCCCGGAAAAGATCACGCCTGCTACCAGGCCACCCCGAAGCGCACCCAAGGGCCCTTCACCTGCCGGAACTGCAGCTTTGCCAGCACCCGAACCGCCAAACCACCGCCCAGGAAAGAACCCAACTACCTCAGATGCATCCTCCTCAACACCCGCTCCGCCCGCAAACACGCCATCGAACTCTGGGACCTTCTCGACTCAACCTCCCCAGACGTCGCATTCCTGACGGAGACCTGGCTGAATCCCGCTTCAGCCCCGACATCGCCATTGCCATCCCGGACGGATACAAGATCACCCGCAGGGACCGCACCAACGGAGTCGGAGGAGGCATCGCCATCGTCCACAGGAACACCCTCAGAGTCTCAACCAACACCGACGACACCCTCAGCACCGCCGAACACATGCACTTCCAGATCCACACCGATCCCAACACCACCCTCAGAGGAACCCTCATCTACAGACCCCCCGGACCCCGACCACAGTTCAGCGAGTTCCATCGCTGACTTCGTCAGCACACACGCCATCGCCTCCACGGAATACATCCTCCTCGGGGACCTGAACTTCCACCTTGAGAACAACAAGGACACCAACTCCACCACCCTGATCGACAACCTCGCCACCCTCGGACTCAGACAGCTCGTGACTACACCCACCCACGCCGCCGGCCACACGCTAGACTCCATCTTTTCCGCAAGCCCACACGTCTCCTTCAACCACACCTCCGAACCCCACTGGACTGACCATCACTGCATCCACCTCACCTACAGGAAGCCCACCACGCACCACCGCACCGAACAAATGCCTCGCCGCTGCTGGAGCAGAGTCACGGAAGACCAGCTAACCACAACCCTCACCCTGAGCCCACCCGCCGAACCCTCCGACACTGCCGCCCGCAACCTCAGACAGTGGATCGACGACTGCGCCAACACCCTCGCCCCGCTCAAGAATCCGCCCAACAGCCACACCAGCAAGAAAGCCACCTGGTTCACCGAAGACCTCCAGGCCTCCAAACGAACATGCCGAAAACTGGAGAAGATCTGGCTCCACGAACGGACAGCGGACAGCTACGCCGCCCACAAGAGCGCCACCCGCAGTCACCATCACCTCATCAGATCCGCCAAAAGGGCCTCACTCAAAGACCGCCTAGACAACAACGCACACAACAGCAAAGAGCTCTTCAACATCGTGAAGGAACTCTCCAACCCCAGCTCCAACACCAACGACATCCAGCCATCGCGAGACCTGTGCGACTCACTGGCCACCTTCTTCCACCGCAAAATCGCCGACATCCACGACAGCTTCAACACCACGACCGCCCCGGCAACCACCGAGACCACTGCCCCCACAACCACCAACCGCCTGCTCTCCTGGACCAACATCAACGACGAGGACATCAGCGAGATCATGAACACCATCCACTCCGGTTCACCGCTAGACCCGTGCCCTCACCACATCTTCAACAAAGCCAGTACAGCCATCGCGCCCCATCTCCGGAAAATAATCAACATCTCCTTCGAGACAGCAACCTTCCCGGAAAGCTGGAAGCACGCCGAGATCACCGCCTTACTCAAGAAACCCAAGGCAGACCCCAAGGACCTCAAGAACTTCCGACCCATCTCTCTGCTCCCGTTCCCCGCGAAGGTCACCGAGAAAATCGTCAACAAACAACTGACCCGCTACCTCGAGGAGAACAACATCCTGGACCCTTCCCAGTCCGGCTTCCGCAGCAACCACAGCACCGAAACCGCCCTCATCGCCGCCACCGATGACATCAGGACCCTGCTAGACAACGGAGAAACAGCAGCCCTCATCCTCCTGAACCTATCAGCCGCCTTAGACACGGTCTGCCACCACACACTACGAACACGCCTTCACGACGCCGGGATCCAAGAGAAGGCCCTGGACTGGACCACATCCTTCCTTTCCGGCAGAACACAAAGCGTCCGCCTCGCCCCTTCCGATCCAAGGCCACCAAGATCATCTGCGGCGTACCCCAAGGCTCCTCCCTCAGCCCAACGCTGTTCAACATCTACATGGCACCCCTCGCCCACGTCGCCCGACAGCACAACCTCAACATCATCTCCTACGCCGACGACACCCAGCTGATCCTCTCCTCACCAAAGACCCTCACACCGCCAAAGCCCACCTCCACGAAGGAATGAAGGCCGTCGCCGAATGGATGAGGACCAGCCGCCTGAAGCTGAACTCGGACAAGACGGAGGTCCTCATCCTTGGTTCCAACCCTTCAGCCTGGGACGACTCCTGGTGGCCAACATCACTGGGAACAGCCCCGCCACCCACCGACCACGTACGCAACCTAGGGGTCATCCTCGACCCCACCCTCTCCATGACTAAGCAGGTCAACGCCGTTTCCTCATCCTGCTTCAACATCCTCCGAATGCTCCGCAGGATCTTCAAGTGGATCCCCACCGAAACAAGAAAAACAGTCACCCAGGCCCTCGTCACCAGCAGGCTGGACTACGGAAACGCCCTCTACGCAGGAACGACGGCTAAGCTCCTGAGACGGCTGCAACGCATCCAGAACGCCTCTGCACGTCTTATCCTCGACATCCCCCGACGCAGCCACATCACACCCCACCTGAGAGACCTGCACTGGCTCCCTGTCAACAAGAGGATAACCTTCAAGCTCCTCACCCACGCACACAAAGCACTCCACAACTCCGGACCAGCCTACCTCAACAGACGACTCAGCTTCTACACCCCCACCCGCCAGCTCCGCTCGACCAGCCTCGCCCTCGCCACAGTCCCCCGCATCCGGAAAACGACCGCCGGCGGCAGATCCTTCTCCCACCTCGCCGCCAAGACCTGGAACACCCTCCCCACCAACCTCCGACAGACCCAAGACCTACTGGCCTTCAGAAGACTCCTCAAGACCTGGCTCTTCGATCAGTAGCAGCACCACCCCCCTCTTCCCCCAGCGCCTTGAGACCCTCGCGGGTATGTAGTGCGCTTTATAAGTGACATGATTGATTGATTGATTGATTGATTGATAGTCTCCTCCTCAGTTTCGCTGGTTCCTCTCCTCAGCAAAGGTTCTTCTTGTTTCCCAAAGTGATCTAAAGTTCTGGGGTCTGGGTCCCCTCTTTTATACTCATTTTTCCTTTGTTCTCTGAAGGCAGAGAGGCCTTTGCCTAGTCCAAACCAGTTCTGGTCAGTCCTGGAGCACTTTGTTGACAAGACTCCTTCTTTCCTTTCACAGTGTAGGCCAGGGACATCAGACGCACCACAGGAGGTGGAGCCAGCATTGTGGAGGGAAGTCCCAGGTGCAACTCCTCCCACCCATCTCCATGCAGATATCTCTATTCAGCCCTGTGCTGACTCACCCTGTCTCCTGGAATCTCCCAGCCCCTGTCACTCACAAACCCAGACAAGGAATACACAGAGGCAGGCTTGGATAGTTAGGCAAGAAAATACCTACTTTCTAAAAGTGGTATTTTCAAACACAGAATGTTAAAACCAACTTCACTAAAAGATGTATTTTATCATTCTGAGTTCAGGCATACTAAATTCGTTTTTCTACCATGTTCCCTGGGTCAGTTAGGATTATAATATGTAATAATCAAACTGCCCATTCTGGCCTATGGGGAACAGGTAGCCTTGCAATAGTGAAAAACGAAAATGGCTGTAATTCACTATCAGGACATGCAACACACCAGGGCATGTCCTACCTTTTACCTACAATGCACCCTGCCCTTGGGCCTACCATAGGGGTGACTAATATGCAGAAAAGGGAAGGTTTAGGGACTGGCAAGTGGGTGCACTTGCCCAGTCAACATGGCAGTACCAGACTGCACACAGGCTCTGCAATGGCAGACCTGAGACACACTTTTACAGGCTGCTTCTGTGGGTGGCACAACCAGTGCTGAAAGCCCACCAGCAGCATTTGGTTTACAAGCCCTGGGCACACTCAGTGCACTGTACTAGGGTCTGACAAGTAAACCAAACCAACAAATCATGGAATCACTAATCCTTACACCAATTTACCCTAGGGAGCACTTGCACTGTGGCACTGAATAGCAGCGGCACAGTGCCCAAAGCATCTGTAACCAGCAAAACACATGAGGCAACAGCAAAAAATGGAAGGGAGACCCACGCCAACAGTGCCAGGTCTAACAGCTCACAATTTCATATGGTTGACTGTGTCGGAAACACCGGAGAGGTCCATAACAGCCATATGAAGAACACCTCGCCTGCCTTTCGCATACTTCCCTACAATAAGGGAAAGATTGAGGCACTGCTCAACTGTCCCCACATCATCGTGAAAGCCAAAGTGGACATCTGAGAGAATATTATTTTCCTTGGCCCATGACTCCACCCTAGTCAATAAAACCCATTCCAGAATTTTCAATGTTGAATCGAGTAACGAAATGGGGTGATAGCAAGAGGGTTGCTGTTTATCTCCCTTTTTAAAAATTGGGACAATAACAACCTCTTTCCAGAATTCCGGTAACAGCCACCTAATAGCCGCTCATAATACATTTGTCACTTGGGTTCCCTTAAGCTCGGTATTAGATTTCAAATTATCAAGAGGGACACCATCGTGTCCCGGGACCTTACCCACAGTACTATTATTAATTACTAAAACATAATCGCTACCAATAGAGTGACTCAAAGCAAGTGTGGCCCTGAAGTCTGGAGCAAATCCACTGTCCTCCTCGCCTACCTCAACTTGCCTACCATAGTCAAAGACCTTTTTAAAATTGTCCTCCCATCTCTCGGTACTGATGTGCAACACAAGTTTTGACACCTCGTGATTTGAAAAAAGGTATGTCAAGTAAATTCCAAAAGCTCTTACTAGCCTGTGCGGCCCCAGCAGCTTCCAGATCCTCCCAGGCTTTGGTGTTATGAGTTTCAAGAGCAAATTATAAGCACTGGGGCAGACTTCATTCACATATTCACAGCACATAGGACTTCACTTCAGTGCCTTTTTAAGGGATTTATGTGCAGATAAACAAGCTTTGTTGAACCACCTACACTGGTGGATGGCTCCTGACTGCTTTTTCACTAAGCGTTTACCTGAGATGGTCTGGCACAAGGAACTAAAGCCTTTGAGGATAAAACACAGATCGCCATTTTGGGCCAAACATGCGCTGAAAATAGGCTATTAAAGTCACCTGCCCAGATAATAAACAGATGAATCCTTATATTATCACTAAAATTTGTAACAGAATCCTAAAGTTGCACCACCTCTTCCATAGTCCTATTATCGAAGGTGTTATAATAAAAATGAATTCACATAAAATTAGATGAACTACTTCAAGTAAAGAGGAAAATTTGATACCAATTTGTAGTGATAATAACTTCTATCTTGGCAAGTAATACTTTCACCAATATGAGTAATGCCAGGCCACCAAGTAAATGGAATTGCCGGAGAGCAAAAGGAGGCGAGACTGTCATCTTCGAAGATCTTCACCATCCAGGTTCCCTGACAACAAACTGAGTTGAATTCAGAGAATAAACCTACCCAGTCATGATTTGTTAACTTAGAACTTGCTCCAGCAGTATTACCTGTCAAGGTTTTTAACAGAAGGGGGTGAAATAGGGCTACAAAAGGGGGTGGAGGCACCAAGAAGAAATCATCCCTACGAAAGGTTGAGAGAGATGGGGTGTCAACCCTGGGAGAAATTGAGAGAGGTAAGAAACCAGGATTATATGGAATAAGGCAATCAGTATTGGTAATAGTAATGGCAGCAAAGTGGTTTGCTACTTGGACATTGAATATATGGTCCTTCATTTGAGGACGGGTGGAGGTGAAATTTTGGGCAGGAGTTTTGGACAAGAAAGAAAACCCAAGGGTTGGACTTAAATTCTCCCCATTATCTTGGTCAAATAGTGGAGACAATTTAAGAGGCCCCTCACAACCTCAGGATTTTTAAAATTCATCACCACACAGTCTCCTTTCGAATGTTTAGAACTGTAACCTACCCAAACCACCCTTCTCACATGAATAATCGCCCCAAACAAATCAGATTTCCACCTTTTATTCTATTTTAACCAATACACAAGCTTATGTTTTAAGTCTCACCAATTCTCCCTTTTTGAGTGGGGGAATGTGAGGACAGACTCTAGTAAGATAACATAGGGAGTACATTCTATGGGAAGTTGAAGTGTTACTCTGTGTTTATATCCGTAATATGAAGCCCCTCCTCCTAAGCTTGTGGCTCACCCTCAACAGGTTCCCGGGCAGTGCCATCGACTCCGCACCCGCCCTCCACAGCCGCCACCCCCCTGATGGTCTTTCACATTGACACACTGGCTTAATAAGCAGGAGCCAGGCTTGGTTTTAGTATTGTATTAGCATGCTCCGGGACAACTGCCGTAATTAGTCCACTGGCCAATTCAACAACAGCCCTGGTCAAATTCTCTGACTCGAGCTCAATGGCCTTTAGTGGATCAAAGAAAGGATTGAGTTTACTGTCTAAAAGAGCGCTGAGATTAGCATAAAACAACTCTGCCATGTCCACCCAATTACATAAATCCATCCCACAGTAATTGCTTGCCTGTTGTGCCTGCGAAGGAATACTGCCCCGGGCCTCACACCCCTTTGTCTTCGCAGATCCCTTTCTGTGCATCACAATGGGCCTGACCCCAGGAGAAGGCAAAATATCCTAGAAGGTGGTGTTGGAGAGTAAGAACTACTCGCTCAACTGAAGTGTGGGCATTGATGATTCAGTAGGAATGTGGAAATCACTCACAGGGTACACAGGCTTGGGTGGAGGTGGTAATTGAAACATTGATTGATGCAGGGGAGTAATGGAAGCACCGGTAGAGGAAAGGCATCTCTCTGCAAGCTCTATTTCTTTTGCTATAACCCCCACCGCTCATGCCAAGAATCCAGCAACTGTAGAGCCTCTCGGCGCAGGTGGCTGGGTGGATGCAGCCTTGTGATTCCCCACTGTATTCAGCCAAAAACTTCAGCTGTCTTGCTGTGCTTTGCTCTGGCTATTTCAGTACTCCATGGGTAGGGTCACCAGAGATAACAAAATGTCAGTTCTCCTGACTCCTCAATCAAATTGTCGAAACCTTGCTAAGAAAACTTTGAAAACCTGGAGGAAAAAGCTTTGGGTGCGGAAGAAACTTGTACAAGAACTTGTGCACTTGAACACTTGAACGCTGGAACACTTGAATGCTTTCAATCACCAACTGCCACTGTTCACAATCCCTGAGAAAAATCATAAATTATAAATAGCAGAGCTCTACAAATAGTACCAATAGTGCACTTACCTCCCTTCTCACTTGTATGTCGATCTCTGCCGCCGTCATCACCACCCCTGCAAGCCTAAGGCTAAAGCTTGAGACCTGAAGTTTTCAACATTTGAGACTGCAAAAGATTGTGGCGACCAGTGGAAGTGGAAAGTCAGTGGAAAGCCAAGTTGTTGACACAGAGAGACCTCCAGTTGCCCTCTTTCAAAAATGCTCAGAATGATCCGTTCCTCCTTTCAGCCTCCTTCCTGCCTCTCAGATGACTTACCCCTGGTGCGTAGTGCCTAATGCCCAGCCGGAAAAGAGCACATGCTCCTGCTGTACAACCACCCTCCCAGCTTCCTGAGAGGCGAGCGCAGTGGAGAGCTCCCCATCCCCTGTAGACACTGAAACAGGCCACAATGGCCAGGGTTTCTCAAACTGACTGATTTGTCCAACGCAGCTGCAGGCAGCGAAGGGGGCAGGCATGAGCATGGCACTGGACATCCGACATTTAATGTCAAAGATAAGGGGAAATCTTTGATGGACAATTGGATGCCATTCTGCTGAAAAACATCCAAATTATCTTTCTCTTTAGAAGTCACTAGTAGTTGGAGGCATAAGAACTATCTTAAAGTAAATATACAAAGACAGAGATCTTATTTGCCCCAAATAGGTTTAACTTTTGGGACTCAAAGCTATGGCTCAATAGTGTGTGCAGTGTAGTGTAATCATGTGCAGCAGGACCCTTGTGGTCTTTCACAGACTGTTTACAAAGTTATGTAATCAGTTGGGAGGTACCTCGGTGTGTAAGGGTGCGGTCAATAAAGTTTATGACGTAGTGCGTTGAGTAAACGGTTGCATGCTGAAGAATAAAGACGTGTTTCAGAGCTCCGTGTATGGCGTGGTTATTTGCGTGCTCCAGAGCTTGGGTGGAAGTGACAACTTATGATAAGTATGGGATTACGTGCCTTGAAAAAAAAAGACTGCTCTCCCTTAGAGTTTGCCGAGGTCCAGCCAACTGGTTGTGCATATCACTTGTGCTCCAAGAATCAATCTACATTTGGCATATGTGGAGTCAAAGCGCCGCTCTAGCTCATACAAGGCCCTCGACGAAGGTGAAGGGAATGCATAGGAGCACAGTCAGTAAGCCCTCCAGAAGCCTACTGGCAAGGCGGAAAGAAGAAATACTGCACCACAGCATAACACACAACTATTGTCCGTACAAAGCAGAAATGCTATAGGCAATGACAACCAGGTACAATGCACAAAGTTGAGAGCGGTAACGAACATGTGCAAGAGACAAAACCGTTACTCACCAACAAGAAAGAAGATGGTCCCGTATGACATCAGCCTGGGCACGAGACTCATATGTAAGCACACGGCTGATGCTTACAGAAGGTACAGGTCTTAGTGAGCAGCAATTGTCATCGGGACAGCATATACCGTCAACGTCAGTAACTCCCAAAACAAGTTATGACACTGCTGTGTTTTTTAAACCACTACCGCCATTTGATACCGCCAAAAAGCAGAATATTGGTGGCAGATGGACTGCACCGATCAAAACGTCTGATGACTTCATAGATGCTCTAGAGTAAGTAGATGACAAAAAGATCATCAAAAACTTAAAGAACCTTGCAGGTGATGGAGTGAAAGAAGTGATCAAGAAAATGCTGCTGATGAAGTGTCGTTCTGTTGTACCATCAAATAAAAGAAACGTTGGAAGCCAAGTTCAATCCAATGCCGAATGTCAACTATGAAAGGTTCATTTTGAACCAGGCAAGACAGCAAGCTGGTGGAATGATGTGAATCCAGCACTGCAAGTTCAGTGAATTCAATGAAGAAGAAGCCATGTGTCTCAGAGTCATCAATGGCTGCCTCTCTGATTTGTTCAAATGACTCATGCTGAGAGAGACAGTCTCGAAAAGGTACTCATGGCTGCAAGAGCTGAGGAACATGCAGATCAATAGGCTGCTGATACAGAAGCTGGAACAGTCCAGAATGAATCAGCATTGACCATGAAAAATAAGAAGCACAGATTGGAGGCCCAGAAGGTGATGTCTCTGAAGAAAAAGAGATTGCGTTTCCAATGTGGATTCTCGTTTCCACACAAAAATAAATGTCACGCCAATGACAGGTATGCATGGGCTGTGGGAAAGAAAACCATTTCATAACGGCCTGCAAAAGGAAAGAGAAACGAAGTGCATCACGATGAGAAGAGAGAATGGGCGTCAGAAAGTTCCAGAAGCATTCTAGCCGCAACCACAAGGCCAAACGGCAACATCAATTGAGGCAAGTAGAGGCTATTTAAGTCGATCATCATCAAATTCATCTTCCAAAGGCTCTTCAACGTCATCATCGAACAACAGTGAAGATGGATGTGCAATGGTGATTGTGTTGTTCTTTGCAAGAACAACACAAAGTCAAAGATTGATCCCCACGTGAAGCAACCAGACTCATTTGGTAATTGCCCTAAGATCACGCTAAAGGTGAATAGCTACCCTACAATTTTTATTATAGACAGTGGTGCATTGATCAATATCATGAGGGCAGAAAAATGCATCAAACTGACTCCGATACCACGTGTAACGCCATAAAAAACAAAGGTGTACACATGGGCTGCTTCTATGCCATTGCAATGTCAAGGGTCATTTGTAGCGACCATGAGTCTTGAGGAAACATCAGTACAAGCACCAATTCATGTCCTTCAAGGTACTTTGTCAAGTGCATGTCTACTCAGTTTCAGCACTGCTGTTGACATGTGACTGATATCCATCAACTACAACCTCAATACACATTCTGAAATAGTAAGTCAATTCCTGTAGTTGTTTCATGGAAAAGCGAATCTCAAGACAATGAAGGTGCAAATTCACATTAATGAGGAGATTCGTCCTGATGCTCAGCGACACTGTCGTATTGCTTTCCATTTACAGGTGACCATTGAGAAAGAACTAGAAACACTATTAAAGGATTAAACCATTGAGCGCTCTACTGGTCCCACAACATGGGTTTCACCCATAGTGGTAATGCCAAAAAACGACAGTGGACATGCAGTCCACATTTGTGTTGATATGCACCTAGCCTACAAAGCAATCAAGAGAGAAAGATATCCAGGTCCAAACATAGAGAACATGATTACACAGCTGCATGGCGCCTAAGTATTTTCCTGTCTTGATTTGAACAAAGGATACCATCAACCTGAGCTGGAAGACAACTGTAGGTACATTACGCTGAGTAATTAAACCTGTCACACATGCTTTTAACTACAGTGATGATATACTAGTGTTTGGGGTCACAAGAAAGGAGCATTACAAAGCTCTTATACAAGTATGCTGTCTGTTCGCTGATGTAGGTCTCAGTTTGAATGCAAACTCAAATTCTTTTGGCATATTTTCTCTGAAGGGGGAATGACTCCTGTCCCTGAAAAAGTACAAGCATTGTCATCCACTCATTCCCCGCAAGATGGAACCATGCTGTGATGCTTCCTAGGCATTGCCAGCTACTGCTCCAGATTAATTTGTGATTTGGCCATGGTGGGTGCCCCATTAAGAGATTTGACAAAAAAAGAAGTTCCCTTCCAGTGGTCCTCCGAATGTGACCAAAGTTTCAAGAAAATCAAACACGCAATTGAATTGCAATTGAAATGGCTTATTTTGATCTAAAGTTACATACTGAGATTATCGTAGACGCAAGCCCGGTGAGGTTGGTCGCAATCCTTGCTCAACACAATGGACATCCACATGCTCAGAGACACATTGCGGTCTATGCTAGCCGTAATCTATCGCAGACTAAACGTGCCTATTCTCAGCCCAAAAAAGAGTGCCTGGCTGTAGTGTGGGCTTGTGAATATTTTAATGTGTTTTTGTACAGAAAGCATTTCACCCTTGTCACTGACCGCCAGGCCTTGCTCACCATTTTTGGAAATCCAAAAGGCAAGATGCCCCCTCACATCGAGAGGTGGGGATTGTGATTGCACGAATATGATTACACTATTGTGCATAAACCGGAGAAGGATCAAAACCCCGCAGATTACTTCTCACGAGTGTCATTACAGCATCACAGTGCAACCTCTAAGACAGCTGAAGTGTATCTCAATTTTATTATAAAGTTCAGCAACCCCTGCCACTCTATCGATTGAGCAGATCATTGCTGCTACCAACACATACAGACAAGATGTAGGCCTATGCCGATAAGTGCAGGTGCGCTCGGGACACAGTTTTTGAAGATGGAGACTGGGTCATAGTCAAACCAAAACAGAAACGCAAGACTGACACTCTGATGCTGATCCATTGAGAGTCATGGCAAGTAAAGGACCGCTCAACATCACGGAAAGTCTATTACAAGAGATTCATCACATTTCAAGCATCAGCCTTGATGTTCGTCGGCTCCACACATCATGAGTGAGACAAGTCCACCTGAGTGCCCAAGTCAAACATCTGAGTCTACATCTACGATGCCAGATGACAGTGCAACTCTTTAACCTTGTACAACTCGATCTTGTACAACTCAATCTGGAAGATTGGTGTGAGCACCTCAACGACTCATTGAGGAACTTGAATGCATGTATGTTGTCTGTACTTTTTATTTAACAAAAGGGGAGATGTAGTGTGATCATGTGCTGTAGGACCCTTGTGGTCCTTGCCGGACTCCTTACAAAGTTACATAATCAGTTGGGAGGTACCTGGGTGTGGTCAATAAAGTTTATGACGTATTGCATTCAGTTAACGGTTGCATGCTGAAGAATAAAGACGTGTTACAGAGCTCCCTATGTGGCATGGTCATTTGCATGCTCCAGGGCTGGGGTAGGCGCGACAGTGTGGGCCCCACACCTTGCCCATTTTCCACTGTAAGGAACTTGGGTGATCAAATAGATTCTAACCTATTTGAACTACAGATCTTTTCAGGTTCCAGCTCTTGTTGTTTTCATTTGAGACATTTCCGTAGAATTAGGCCCTTTTTGTTGTTCCCTTATCATATTTTGGTTCTCAGTGCTTTTGTACAACTTCAGCTACATTTCTGAAACTCCCCCTATCTAGACTTTCCCAAACACCACAACATATCCAGAATGCAGCTGACCGCATATTATTTGTTCTGAAGAAATTTGCCTGTGCCTGCAGTGGATAAAAGAATTTTCTTCAAATATCTATGTATCACGTACAGTCCTCTTTCGTGCCCATCCGTTTTTTCTTGGCACACAGATTGCGCTGTAACCCTCCCTCACCCAAGGTCCCTTTTGGCTCTGATCTCTTATTTCAGGTGCCTAACGCTAGAAGTGTGATGATAGGTGGGTGGCTTTTAGAGTCTGTGGACTCACGCTGTTGGAAACGCATTCACTTATCATTAAAACCGACGAAGAACCATTTGTGTTTCAGAAAGAAAATTAAGACTTGACTATTTGTCAAATAGAATCACTGCTCCTGTGTTGGAATACTATCATAAACCTGTTTCTGCAGCACAAAAAGACCCTTTTGGGTCAAAGCGGTGCTCAATAAATATACGATAGATTAATAGAAAGATAGACAGACTGATAGATAGATAGATAGATAGATGGATTGATAGATAGATAGATAGATAGATAGATAGATAGATTGATAGATAGATAGATAGATAGATAGATTGATTGATAGATAGATAGATGGATGGATGGATGGATAGATAGATAGATAGATAGATAGATAGATAGATAGATAGATAGATAGATAGATAGATAGATAGATAGATGGATTGATAGATGGATTGATAGATAGATAGATAGATAGATAGATAGATAGATAGATAGATAGATAGATAGATAGATAGATGGATGGATAGATGGAGAGATAGATTTTGGATAGATAGCATTTTGGATAGATAGCATTTTGGAAACCAGAGTATTTCATAAGCTCAATTAGCTAGTTGGGTAGTTTTCTATTTGTAAATATATATACTCCTTATTCAGCACCATAATAATGTTTTGATAGGTCAGAAGTGTTGAACTGTATTTTGAATAAAAGTGTGAAATTGTAACTGCATAGTGCAATTTTTTCCTAGAAATGTACCTCTAATATTCCTCTCTAGAGAAACATATTTCTTCATAAAATTTCATGAATTATTGAGAGGCACTTTAGGCAGATTCATCTCTCCCTTCCCATAAGTGGCTTGCGCGCTAATTGCGAAGATAAGAAGCACGCAGAATGATGAACATTATGTTATAAAGCGAGAAATTATTTCATTTTGTAGAGGGGTTTGTGTCTGACCTGAACCTAAAAATAATTTTAGTTGTAACTCACTGTGTCTTTGGAGCATCGCTTCCTTTTGAAAGCCATGTAAAGATTTGCTCTGAATGTACTGCAGATTCTTGGGTTGAACTTATTGTATTTGACGTTAGCAACAATCCTGTTAAGCTGTGCTTGCTCAGATTCAGTAAGACACACTGTGATGTTGTAGGGGATTTTGTGTACAAAAATATTGGGCTGTACTGAATGACCTTGAAGGTAGTGAATAACATGCAAGTAAGAAGGAGGAAAATGTCGTCATTGATCTGATGTTGATATTTTGCCAGTTGTTTAAGGTGGGCACATTGTTGAGTAACAAGTCATTTGTTGCTGACAATATTCCCTCTCGTTACTTCTTGTGTGTGTGGCCATTGCTGGATGCGGGTAAGACATGCAATAGCTCACAATGCAAGAGTATGCAGCGTGTGAGCTCCAAAATCAGTGGCATTTGACACTCCGGAGATTTTTTAAAAATAAATGCAAAAAAAGGCTCTTCGACCCCCATTTAACTTGATGTACTAGTTACCTTTGCAGCAGTTGTTGTAATGCAACTGTATCACACACTAGAATGGTCAACCGGTACCCCATGGTGATATGAATTGTGCGTGTAGGTGTTGGTGGAGGAGGGAATGTCCTCTGCACAACTCTGTGCTGACTTGTGGCGAGACACCCAAAAAGATGGAACAACATTGCAACTCCTGCAGACATATTGTGTGTAACGTACCTGTCATTGGTTTGCACTGGCAAGCTTTGAAAGTGGGGTGTAACACATGTCTTAAATTTCAGAGAGCTAAGAGAGAAGTTCTTCAAAAGGGGTCAATTCTATAGAAGTTAACTCTACAGCTATCTTGCATACACAGTACCCAAACACTCACACTGGCTGGCATCAACTAATCTCTGATCTCTTGTAGGCATGCATCTGAAAAGTGATTTCAGTCCTTGCTGACCACTTCCAACTAGCCCATTTTAGAGTTTCGGTGCCCTGCATCCTCCATGCTCGCGCAACACTTGCTGTCTTGCTCATCCATGCCTTTGATTCACTTCTGGTGTTCAACTTTCTCCTTGACGGTGCACCATTAATGGCCCTGAATCTATGCTTTGCAGACACCGCTCAGTAAGAACCTTCCATTCTGCCTGTGCATATAATCCATTTACTGCTCAACATCTATCCTGACCCCAATTGCTTGCCCGCCTCCATCTTCAGCGTCCACAGTGACCAGTGTCTATTTTGAGCCACATCTACTATGCTACCATACCCTGCCCTATCCCTTACCCTCCCTGTCCTCGTACCTTTCACTGCCATACAGCCACACTATCACTTCACCGTGTGCCATCCTTCAGTCACAATAATCCTTCACACCTTGCTCTTCTACATGGAGCAAGCCCATGCACCACTTTTGCTCCCCCATGAGCCATGGCCAGTACTCCTTACTGGACACATTGTCACTCTGCCTTAGGAGGTGATTAAAACATAGTAGAGTAGAAGTTGTAGTTGTCTGATACTTCCTAGGTGGAAATGATGGGAGAGAAGGCCAAGGTTATGACTATCTACTTACTTTTCTATATTGACAATATGAAGCTGCTCTAGAAAGATAGAAAAGGCAAGGGAGAAGCAGGGTTGGTATAGTGCAAGAGTTACTGAGAGGGTTGACCGAGAGAGGTGGAGCGGTAGAGAAATTGAGGGAGAAGAGGTGGATGGTTGTGAGATGGGAGTGTAGAGAGAGAGGTGAAGATAGCAAGCTATTTCATAATAGGGTTCTGCGAAGAGAATTAGGGAAACACTGAATGTGAGTAAGAATTGAGGTAATGATGAAAAAGTCTGGGAATTAGTGAGGGGTGGGGGGTTTGAGTAATTAGAAAGGAGGAAAGGCTAGTGTTAGTGAATGTTTGGGTACTTGGTACTGGGCAGTTCAGGAAAGGTGAGCCGAGTAAAGCAACAGTATCAAATCTTTAATTGACTGTCTTTCTGGAGGTGTGGCAGAGGTGGAGTGGTGAAGGTGAGAGAAAAGGTGATGATAATGCAGATGGAAGAAAATGAGGGACAGTAAAAGAGGGCAGATTTAATGATGAAGATTGTGATGAAGACAGAGGTGGCAGATCCTTGATTCATTATTTTTGTGGTTATTCAGAGAGGCAGGTGGGATGAAACAAGTAGAGTACCGAATCATGTCCCTTCTTATCACAGAGCGAGTCTGGGAGTACATAATGAGGTGGGAAAGGTAGAAGTGGTGAATAGAGCACAATCAGGTGTGGACTAGCCAGCAAGGCAATTCAGTATTCTTCTGGGTGGCTGCAGGCTTAGAGAGTATTTTTAAAGCTGAACAGATTACCCTTCCAGCACTGAAAGTCTAGAAGCAACCACCACCCAGTCCAGTCAGCCAGGCAGCACACCAGACAGTCGCTAAAAAAGCACAAAAGGTACTTTTGCAGCTGTTACTCATCCCTTGTTTCTCAAGTGACTCCGCTACTGAAAGTAAGGTTCAGTTGGAAAAAACGTTACCATTAGAAATAGCCTGACGAGAGGCAAAAAAATGTTTGCTGGAAGTCAATTGGCATACAAAATTGTCTTCTATAAGAAAGATATGATTTGTTTTTTTGTCCTACATCCTCTATGACTTTTTGCATCATATCTCACATCAACCGAAAGAGCAAGACCGCAGACCTGCATCAGGGCTCAACGTACTGCTAATGGACAGGCAATTGGGGAGGAAAGTGTCAGGGGTTAGATGAATACCATGATTAAAAAATATCAGACCTGCCACCTTCAATAAGATTCTCACCACGTGGAAGTGGATGTGGGGTCTAGGAGGGGGCGGGTGTAGAGTAGGTGAAGGGACATTTGAGCGGACTGATTTTTTTGCCTAGCTTTGTCATTCCGAACCCTCCCAGAGCAACAGACCAAAATTTATACTGGATTTAAACCTTACAGAGCCTCCACACACGACCTGGAAACATACTCTTTGTAGTGGTTTTCATTACACAATGTGCTCACTGTCTGATATCACCACTTCACCGGATGACAGCATGAATTGCACTGATATCGCGTGATGGTGCAGATCCTGAATATCAGTTCCAAAATATTGGTAGTACTAAATGTAGAGGGCAAAATATCATGAGTATAAAAATACCAAAGGTGGTAATAGTGAGATTAAGTATATTGCCTATTTTCTCTGCATCAATATCCAAGTTTAAAATAATGATTACTTAAATATTGTGGTATTCAATTTCGTTTTTAGGTCGAGCCTCGGCAGCGCATGCGCTGCCGTGCGGCATGCATTAGTGGAGTATGGCTTTGAAGCCCCTCCCACTTTCCACCCATATTTTTAATTGGCTTATGTCATTGTCCTTTGTAAACACTGGCTTCTGATTCATTATGAGTCTTGTTAGTCTCTCCTTTTTACCGCCTTGTCTCCATTTGTTACCGCCCATAAGGACTGGACCTTTTAGATGTTGTTACATGCTCTGCTTTATAAGTTGGTGAGCACTATTTTCCTTAATGTTCTTCCCCTATTCCAGCAACGAGATCTCAGCATGCTGCACGCTTACTACTGTATTTATTTAAATTACTACGCGGTCCGCTTTAACTATAGCGGCCGCACTTATTCAATTATTTAATTTACGGCGCTGCCCGCTTTCAGTTTAGCGGCCGGCATTATTTAATTATTTATTTTACAGGCGGCCGCTTTCACATTAGCGGCCACGCTTATTTATTTTATTTATTAATAGCACGGGCCGCTTTCACTTCAGCGGCCACGTGGAACGTTTCTAAATTATTTTATTTTTGCTTTGTGCGAAATGAGCACCATATGTGCTTTCACTTTAATATTGTCCGTGCCCCTTTGTTTAGACGCTGCTCACTGTAACCTGAATACGGTGAGCATTGTCTAAAGAAATGGGTGCGGCCAACATTAAAGTGCTCTTGCATTTGCGAGAGTTTAAGCTATTGGCATTAAAAATAACAATGCCTTTATATATGTGTTGGGTTTAAAACACATAAATAAAAGGCATTGTCATTTACAATGCCAATCGCATAAACTTAAACGCTCGCAAAAGCGAGACCTATTGCATTGAAAATGCTTGTTTGTATAGTAGCTAGTTATTTTGTTTTTAAAGTTAGGTTGTTAATAATGTAAAATATATTTTTTTTAAATTAACTTTAAAATGTTTATTTTGTTTGAGGTGTGTTGTTTTATTGGGAGATTAGGTGGATTGAGATTTGTAAAATATATCTTTTTTGTTATTTTTGTAGGTTTTAAATTATTATTTTGCTTATTTCTTAATTAGTATTTTTAATTGTTGTATTCATTCATGTGTGGACTATTTAAGGCATTGTGGGTTTCATTGGGGTATAGGGTGGAAAGTGTTTTAAACTAAAAATACTTAACTTGATATTTGTTTTTTCAAAAATAATTTTCAGTGAACCATAAACTTTCAAAATAAGTTTAATAATTAAAAATATTAGAAAAATGTGGTTTCCCCATTGTTAGTTAGATTGGAGTTACAATAATAAATGTGACCCCTTAAATATTTGCACTTTCTCCAGTGTTAGTTGGATTGGATTTAGAATAGTAAATTTGACCCACTTAATTGATGCATGTTATCAAATTTAGTTAGACTGATATTAGTAAACTTAACTCCCCAATACATGCACTTTCTCCAATGTTATTTGGTTTAGAGATAGAATAATACCTCTGAACCTATCTAAATATGTGAAGAAACTTAATTACATTTTTATTTTTAGATAAACATTCACAAAAGTATTTTATTTTACGTAATCTATGTTTTTTAAATTAAATATTTGGAAATGTAAAAAAGATACTATTTTGTGATTATTTGTAAAATAAAACATATATTTCTAATTACACTTTTTTAAATTGTGTTAAATATATTTTTAACCATTGTTACAATGTAATAAGACTGAAAATTAATTAGGTAAATTTATTATTTTTACATTCAGTTATTAATATTTTTACATTAAATTTCATTTTTTGTGTGAATTTCAACCTTAATTTTAAAAGACAATATTAATATAATTGAAATGTTGGTAGTATTTATTTCTAAACTTACAATATATTTGAAGGAAGATATTTTGAAATTAATGTTTATGCTATTTTATTTAAAAGTATAGGGTTCACAATATTTATGTCATCAATGTTTTGACCCTGCTATTATTGTAGGTTGATATTGATGGAGTGGCACTGTGCTAGTTGGCAGGCCTGATATATCATGAAGTCCTTTGAAGAGAGGGAGCTTCTATACTTATGGTCTAAAATCCAGGATGCCACCAAATCATCATTAAGGAGCAGGTAGTGGTTATCAAGAGCTGGCTGCTCAAGCCATTAACCCCTTCCCCACCAAATGGCCCTCAACTCCCTCAAGGCACACCATGCAACCGATGGCACTGATGAGTGCTCCAGTCCTCACCAATCCTCCCTATACAGGCGCCAAACAGCTCTGCCTCCATTTAATTCAGGGTTTGCTGTTCCCCCTCACGGTGTAATGCACAAAAAGAAATACTACTTTCATAATGCTTGTCTATTTAGACTGTATGCTGCTTGTGCATTGTCAAACTTTGTGTGTAGAGCTGAGCACCCCAGGAAAGAGTGTTCACCCTCTACACAGAGCATAGATTCCTAGTACTGCAGAAAGCCAATAACAACTACAGTTGTACACATTACATTGTTTAAAAGCTCTTTCAATAAGGAATATTTATAGAGTCAAAGAGGGGCTAGTGAGAGAATAGCTAGCAAGTACTTGAATATGTTTAATGAGAACTTTGTTGGTAAATTTATTAGCTGATAGGGCGGCTCTGAGAAAGTGGAATATTAATTTGGATGACAGGGAGTTTTAGGTTCAGTAATGGTCTGAAAAGTGTGTCTAGCAGAGATGGCTGGTCTTGGAGAGTGTAGGGGCTGCGCCCTCGTTAATATCATCTTTAATCATTTTGTTATTAATGTTTTAAAAGTCCGGTTTAAAAAAATATATAGATGGCAATGAAGCTGGCTACCTCTCTCTGTTGCATGCTAATGTGTAGGAAAACAGTAAATCATGCACTTCCGTGTTCTTCTAATGCACTCAATGCAAACAACATCCTCGACCCCTCCCAGTCAGGCTTCCGCAAGAACCACAGCACCGAGACCGCCCTCATCGCCGCCACAGACGACATCAGGCTCCTGCTCGACAACGGGGAGACAGCAGCCCTCATCCTCCTCGACCTCTCCGCTGCCTTCGACACCGTATGCCACCACACGCTACGTACACGCCTCTACAACGCAGGGATCCGCGACAAGGCCCTGGACTGGATCACCTCCTTCCTCTCCGACAGAACCCAAAGAGTCCGCCTCCCCCATTCCACTCCGGAGTCACCAAAACGATCTGCGGTGTCCCACAAGGATCATCCCTCAGCCCGACGCTCTTCAACGTCTACATGGCCCCGCTCGCACGCATCGCCAGACTCCACGACCTCAACATCATCTCCTATGCCGACGACACCCAACTGATCCTCTCCCTCACCAACGAACCCCACACCGCTAAAGCCAACCTCCACCGCGGCATGAAGGCTGTCGCCGACTGGATGGAAGAAAGCCGACTCAAACTCAACACAGACAAGACAGAGATCCTCATTCTCGGACCCAACCCTTCAGCCTGGGACGACTCATGGTGGCCCACCTCACTAGGCACCGCTCCTACACCAACCAACCACGCACACAATCTGGGAGTCATCCTCGACTCGAAACTCTCCATGACCAACCAGATCAACGCCGTCTCATCAACCTGCTTCTACACCCTCCGCATGCTCCGCAAGATCTACAAATGGATCCCCACCAACACACGAAAGACCGTCACACACGCCCTCATCAGCAGTAGACTCGACTACGGCAACGCCCTCTATGCCGGAGCCCCGGCCAAACTCATCGGCAGACTCCAAAGAATCCAGAACGCCTCCGCCCGCCTGATCACCAACGTCCCCCGCCGAGACCACATCACCCCACACCTGAGAAACCTGCACTGGCTTCCCATCGACAGAAGAATCACCTTCAAGCTCCTCACCCACGCACACAAGGCACTCCACAACGCCGGCCCGGCCTACCTCAACAACCGACTGTCATTCTACGCACCCAACAGGAGTCTCCGCTCCGCCGACCTCTCCCTGGCCGCCGTCCCACGCATACACAGATCCACCTCCGGAGGCAGATCCTTCTCCTACCGCGCCGCCAAGACCTGGAACTCCCTCCCCTCCACCTTCGGCAGACAGAGGACCCTCAGACCTTCAGGAGACTACTCAAGACCTGGCTCTTCGACCTCTAGCTGCGGCACCCCCAGCCCCCCCCACAGCGCCTTGGGACCCTCACGGGTATGTAGCGCGCTTTATAAATGCCTGATTGATTGATTGATTGAATGCACACAATTCATACTGTTAGCATTCAACATTTGCTGGGCTGACGCTCTCACAGCTCTGATGCTTGTGATGTCATCAGCCCAGCAAAGCAATAGTATCTGGCACTGTACTCCACCCCCTGATGACTTGAAGGTAAAGTTAACCCCGGACGCTGCCGGCTGAAGCCCTCTAACGCCTCGGACTGCACGCCAGTCAAGGGACTGGAGCCACAGCACCCTCCCCTTTCACATGTCTTGTCACAGGGTGGGGTAGGGTCACCAAGCCTCCCTGACTCCACCGCACCCTTTGAGAAGTTCTGAAAGCATGAGGTTAATTCAAAAGGCTGCGTTGGTACAGGAAGTTGAGATCTGCATGAATCATGTCATCCTATGTCGCAACACGTGCTCATGTACTGGGTAGGCTTTAGACGTTTGCCTTATACTTCAAATGGAGCTCAGCTTTCCATATCACCCGAGAAACATAGGAAAAACTCTGTCAGACACTTTTGTGTTGTGGGCCCGAGGCCCACATACTAAGGAATAAAGGACACAGACACAGTCAGCATGGTTCTTAGAACTGGCCTAGAGCACATGCACTTGGGTTCTTTAATTGGCAAGGTCACCTGACCAGTGATGCTGTGTTGGAATGGTTTGGGGTGGGTGTATGGCCAGCCCTCAAAGGAGTGGCTGGTAGACTAGTGCCTGTTGAGACACTAGAACGTGTCCACAGGACACTATATTCCTCCCAAACTTTATTGAAAAACAAAACAAAGTCCAACCTGTGGAATTGAATGAAAACAACTAAAACAATACTTAGGCCATCATTACGATGCTTTCCGAGCCTCATCGGGGTTTCAGATTCGACCGCCGCATTACAGTGCAGGCGGTCAAAAGTGAAACCGGCCGGTCATTCCAGCTGGATTCCAATGGGCTCAAGTAGCCCGTCGGCCAGTCGGAGACCGGCACGTAATCCCGTTGGACGGCGTTTCCGCCATAGGGATTATGATGTCGGTTTCCGACAGACTTTTCATGTCGGGCTTTCCGACATGGAAAGCCTGTCGGAAAGTGACGTTGGGGTCCCCTAGCAGGGCCCCCTTCATCCTCTGGCCTCCAGTTGGGGGCCGAGGGGGCACCTATAGTGCCCCCCTGTTAATCCCTGCACCGCGTCAAGGTTCCTACCACACGGTGCAGGGATGAACAGATTCTCCCACTTGTATATAGGAGCTTGTGCTACGGCCGGTTTACGGTCACGGTGTCGGGACCGCTGACTGGACGTCCGCCGACATCGTAATTAGGTCCTTAGTCTCACTGCCTTGAGAGGCAGTCCACAGGACAGCGGTGGACAGGTGCAGCTGAAAGCACCCAGGCATCTCCGCACGCGTCCATAATTTAACCAGCTACCACTGGGCACGAACACTGTGTCAGTTGGGTCAGTATCTACTTACACACTGATGGTCAGTCCTGCGTGCTCTCGCTGTGATGTGGTTGGTGTCAACAGTTCAAACTTTAGTGCGTCAGGAGTGTCTGTGGAGTCCGGCTGCAGGGCATACATTTGGGGTGTCTTGGCTCCGTGAAGACATCTTGCCAGGACTGGCATGACGTCAACAATGCTTGGGACGTTTTCCTCTGAAGCCCCGGTGCCTCCCAGTACCATGTCGGTGGAGCAGCTTCCAGACCATCTCTCGTACCAGGATTCTTTCATGCAGGAATGTCCTTGAGGCCCTTTTCGCTGGGTTGCCATGGGACCGCGTGGACTGTGCAGGGCTGCTTGTGGGCCACCTGGGGGCTGCTGCAGGATCGCTAACAGAATCACTGCAGCATTGTTCGTGCAAACCACAAGGGTGGATGACTCATGGTCAGTGTGCTTGCCAACAGGACGCAGGTGGGGTGGTCTATCTGATAGTCCATGGACACTTGATCTCTCATGTTGTCAGGGGCGCCTCGCCTGTTCCTGAATGTTTGCGGGTGTAAGACTCCACCCCGGTGATGAGTTGCTCCTTTGTTGGATTGGGTGATGCACTAGGCAATGATGATGATGTTGCCATTTGATGACCTGGACGGCGGGTAGTGATGATTTGCATGGAGTAAGGGTGACTGGAGAGACTTCGTAGCTCGGAGTTTTTGCTGATCCTGTTCTTCTCTCTTGGCATGTGTGGTTGCAAGCAGGGATGCGAACAGGGATGCCATCTGTCTTAAGCAGCTGACACTTGGGAACTGATGGTCGTACTGGGAAGCGTGGGGTAGAGATGTGGTTTGCCCTTGCTGGCGGCTTACATTTGGTTCTCCCGTTGAGCTGTCACCAGGGACGTCACTCTGCCTCAGTGGCTGACTTGTGTCTGCAGGGGCACTCTTTGGTAGTGGCATGAGTCCTCGGTCTCATCACCCTTGTGCTCTTGCTCATCAGTAATTGTCCTGTTCTTCACTGTGACAGGTCTGGTCACACACTGTTCTTTCTTCCTTGGTTCTTGCTTGCAGTGTAGTGTCCTGCAATGCATCATCAATTCTCACTGGGACCTCCTGCTAGCTCTGTCGCGTTCTTTGGACTGCGCATCTTCTTGCATGTGCGTCAGCCATTTTGTGGACGGCAGTGGAGTGAGGTGTGCTTTGACAGATTTGGTCTGCAGCCTGTTCCATACCTTTCTTCTCCTCAACAAGGTATTCTGGGTGCAACTCAGGATCGCCGTGGGAGATGAGGGTCTCCTTTCTTTTGCAGTGGTGGCAGCTTTCCACTAGGGAACGTGTGACTCTCTTTATGCCTGTAATGGGTCAGTGAGTGACTCAGTTCTACAGCAGTGTGGGGGAGGATGCTCCCTGTACAGTCTTTGCCCCTCTGTGGGGCAGTTCTAGTGCAGTTAGGGTGTAGTTGCTGTCCATCATTCAGGCCACGCTAGGCCTTTCCTTCACTCTTGTCTCTGGGGAGTGCTGGTGATGCTGGGCGTGTGTGTGGTGAGGTAGATGGTAGGCAGCTCCTTACTTGTCTTGTGGTGGGGAACAGTGCCAGTCTGCCTCCTCATGGCATCAGCGGCAGCATCTCTTGCGGGCACCTGGCAGGCAACCAGGCCCTTTCTATGATTGACATTGTCTTTGAGGGTGCCCTCAACTGGCTCCCTGTATGCCTGCATGTTCTTTCATCGTGGACCTCTCGCCGGTCCTGTCCCTTCCTCAGGGATCTTCTTGGTGCTCCGCTCCCTGGATGAAGGGTCACCTTTCTTCTGTCTTCTTCACTCGAGGGCGTGGTGTTTGCACCTTGAGGCTACGCTGTTGTGGCACTGGATCCTACCTAAGTGCAGGTGTGCTTGGCAGGGTTGGTCACTTTGTGTGACATGCGCAATGGCAGGCCAACAGTGGCCATTTGGTGCTGAGGGTGGCCAGCTTGTGCGGCCTCTTCTCTTTCGGGGGCTCTCTGGTGCAGTCTTTCATTGTCTCTGTGCCACTTGAGATAGTGCCTTTTGCTGGCTCCTTGTGTTCCTGCTCCTTTTGCTTGCGTTGTGGTGGTAGACAGGCACTAGGGGGCGTGCATGACACTCTCCTCGCCCTTTCAGACTTTAGTGCTGCAGGCACCTGGGTCTAGTAAGGGAGAACGGTGCAGCTTTCTCCCTGGGTCAGTCTTGTTGTCTTTGTCTCACATACGTTGGGCACACCTTCTGCACTGCCATTCTTGGTTCTGCTCTGGTGCCTCTTGCTGAACTCTGGCCGCACACGGTGGGGGAAGTACTTGCTGGTTTTGACACTCTATGTTTAAACCTTCTTGCTCTCTCTGGTGGGCTGGGGCAGGCTTGTTGATGTTGCTGCAGGGCTGTGCTGCTCTTCGCAGGTGCTGCAGCCTGTGGTTCAGTGACTTGTGCTGTCATACCCCTTTTCTTCCTCTGGGGCGCTGCCTTGGTTTCACTACAGTGGCTGGACTTTCTTTGGCCACTTATGACTTCTGGCTGGAGCAGCTTTGGGCTTCTCTGGGCCTTTGCTGGGGATTATAGACTGTCCCCTTCTTGCCTCAATGACAGGCAGCCACTAGGGGGCGTATGACACTCTCTTGGTCAGTCTCTTAAGTCCTTGCAGGCCAGCTTGGGCAAGCAGCCTTTCATCCTTCCAACGCTGCACCAACCTCTCTCCTTTCTACTTTGCTTGTGGTGGTGGCAACTTGCCACCAGGGGGAGCACAATATCCCTCAGCCATGTTGAAGGCAGTGTGCACGTCAGCACACTTCTCCCAGCCGCTGCACTGCAGGGATGACGGTATGACGGGGCACTGTAGGCTATTTATTGGTGCCGGGTGGCTGAGCTGCTTTGTCCTGTGCCTAAATGCTTTTGCTTCTGCTTTGAGGCTGCTGGTACTCCTAACACAGAGGGCCAGTTGCCATGTGTCGAGTGACTTTAAGGTGGTGCTGCAGAGACTTCAGGAGGCCACGGCAGCTTAGTTGATTCTGCTGGCCTCGCGGATACAGGAGATGCCAGTGTGGGGGTCTGCTCACTGTAGGAGCGCAGCCTTGATCGTCTCCTCTGCTGGTATGATATCGCAGTCAGCTGCCAGTGCACACATGGGTGCCCCTCTCACTGGGGCACTGCTGGCACTGTGATTGCTGCGTAGGAGGCAGACTGGTCTCCTCTCACTGCCAACGGTGTCAACCGGGAGGCACAAAGGGGGCGCGTTTTATTCACGCTGTGGCAGCTTTTCTCGGTGCTGGATGTCAGGGCCGACATGCACTCCTCTCACCTGCGGGTGGGTGGTAATAAGGAGCTCCGCTGGGCCTTTTTTTCTGTGCTGCTTCTCCTTCTTACACTGAAGCGCCTTGCCAGTCTCGCTGACAGATGGGCTCCACTAATGCCTCACCTTGAGGGCCCAGGGCGCGTTGCTCATCGACATCCTGCTGACAGCGCTGCATTTGCTTCTCTACGCTGCTCACCTCACAGAGTCTCACAGTAAATGAGTGGCAGCATGTGTGGTGAGGGGCTGGAGGGTCTCTGTTACCGGTGTGTATGTATCAAAAAGAGAGAGAGGACCAAGTGTCCGAAGGGGCTAGTTCACGTCCCCTAGTAGATATAGTCAAAATCAAGAAGAACTAGTTCCCACAAGGAAGCTAGATGTTCGTGTGTCAGAAAAAAAACATTAATTTTTAATGAAAACCCTCACCCACCAGCCTAGTTGGTGGCATGCTTCATCATCGGGTCCCACCCAAGGTGCCGAGTGCACCCCGGGTGTGCTACAACGCCTGTTTACAGCAGAGCTGGTTTTTTTGGTGTGCTGTGAGGTGAGCTAGAGTGTGTTTAAAAAGCTGTCCACAGGGTCCCTTAAAGTTAACGTTTCTTTAATTGGTGGTGGGCCCTCTGGCAGTGTTTAAAAAAAATGTTGGATATGTGTAGAGGTCATTTATGTCTCTAATATCCATTATAGTCAGGTCTACATGTTTCAGCCAGATTTCGCCGTATACTGGCTTTCGTCAGGACCTATGTGTGAGTAATAAAGGTGGTAAGGTGAAAGGTCGTTTGAGATTACAAAGTACCTTAAGTGATGTCGCACTCGCTAAGGTGCGCGTTTGGAACTGGGAGAGTGCCTCTCGTTGTTGCTAAAACCTGTAAGAAAAGAAACAAAACAGGACAAACGTACACATGAACATATAGGAACTCTAAAGTAAGAGTTTTCTCATTTTAGCGCATATCGTGATGAGTGACTGGTTGCAGCATTGTCAAACCGGGCAATATGCGGAAAATGATGGTGTGAGAACGTGAAGTGACGCTTGTGCGTGACCATGGCCGCGGTACTAAGCAATATACGTTATAGTGAAAAAGTCTGGTACTATGTCGGTCTCACGTAAGGTAGTAAAGATAAGGTGCTTACGATGAGTTTTCCATCGGAGGCAACATGAATCCCACAGGGAGGGCAGGACCTGTAGTCACACTCTATTTGTGTGAAAAAAGAAAAAGGAAAGGAGAAAAGGATCAGAGGTAACCGATTCCCGAGCTGTTAGGGATTTAAATACCTGTGTTCTTCCTCAGATCAGGACTCCCGACTCAAATCGACACTTACTTCATCAAAGCCATCTGCCCGCTTCCTGTACCTACTGCGGCCTGCTGGACGGGATTCCAAAGGTGGATGTGTTGTCGGAAAGGCCGGTGTTTATGTGTGTCAGTTTCCCGCCTGCAGAGGCCATAATTGGAAAAACGTGTGCCTCAACGCCGTAATTAGTGGGCGTGGTTTGTTGTGTTTTTCCGCTATGAGGAAACTGAAAGAAGACTCGCGGGTGCAGAGTCTGTGATATGAAACTATAAATAGAAGGATATATTGAATGATTAATGGATGTACCGAGAGTGTAAGATTATGATAGTAATAATTCATGAGAATTAAAAATAAAAATAAAGAATAGAGAATATGCGTTTCCGATGTATGGACACGGTAAAAAGACTCATTGGTATGTAGCCAAATGTAAGGTAACCTCGTATAGTGGCATGATGTGCAGACAGAGGCCGGTGTGATGAGCCTAACGTGTGCCTCAACGCCGTGTTTGGTGGGCGTGGTTTGCTGTGTTTTTACGCTATGAGGAAACAGAGGGAAGACTCGCTGGTGCGGAGTCAATGGTATGAAAACATAAGTAAAAAGATAAGTTGGATGGTTGTTGAATATATCAAGAGAGTAAGATTACACTTGTAGTAATCCATCAAAATTACAAGTATGTGTTTCTGGTGCATGGCCTCGGAAAAAAGACGCCTTGGTATGCCGACTCTACAGAGACATACATGATAACCCCGTCTTGTGGCCTGGTGTGCCAGGGGCTGAATCTCATCTGGGTATAAGTGAATATGGTCTCATGGAAGATCCACTGTGAATATTGTGGGCAGAGTGTCGGGTAATACCTGGTTGCTGTGCACTCAAAGGGTTCTGGTGTGTCACGGCACGGGGTGTAGGCGGTGTATAGTTACTGTGCACTCGAGTATAGCGTTGTGTGTTGTGGTATTATCAGTTATTCAACGCATTCCAGGGGATGTTGTCGTTCAGGCCCGTTTTGTGGGTAGATAACCGATAAACCCACCCCTGTTCTTTCTGTAGTAGAATCCCCTCGTTGTTGAGGTTTGTGTTTGTGATTTGCTCAATCACTACCCACTTGAGGTCATTAGGGGTATGGCCCTGCTGGATGAAATGGTCAGTCAGCCTAGTTGTGTTTCTCTTGCAGCGTATATTGTTGCGGTGCTCCCCAATCCTGATCTTAACCTTGTGGCTGGTCATGCCTATATTCCTCAAGCCACAGGGGCATTCAATGAGGTATATGACGTGTGCTGAGTTGCAATTTGTGTGATTTCTGAGAAACCATGTTCTCCCTGCCTCCAGGTCAAGTGTCTTGGTGGTAATGGTGAGATGGCAGACACAGCAATTGCCGCATGGGTAGTGGCCTGTTATGTTAGGTAGGCCCCATGAGTTAAGGACTGTGTTATCCCTATTTGTGGGTAATGTTAAACACTGCCAGAGGGCCCACCACCAATTAAATAAACGTTAACTTTAAGGGACCCTGTGGACAGCTTTTTAAACACACTCTAGCTCACCTCACAGCACTAACACCATACCAAAAAAACCAGCTCCGCTGTAAGCAGGCATTGAAGCACACCCGGGGTGCACTCAGCACCTTGGGTGGGACCCGATGATGAAGCATGCCACCAACTAGGCTGGTGGGTGAGGGTTTTCATTAAAAATTAATGTTTTTTTCTGACACATGAACATCTAGCTTCCTTGTGGGAACTGGGTCTCTGTTACCTCCTTCTCATGCAGGAACAGGGTCACTGTCTTCCAAGGGCGGGGTGACCACTCCCCGGCAGGCAGCAGTTCGCAGTGCCTACAGAGATATCCCCTTCTCCTTTACGGCAGTTGAGGTGCAATGTGACACGACATGTGGGATCAGACCCCTCGTCGCCAGTGTTGTGTTGTGGGCCTAGGCCCACATATTAAGGAATAAAGGACACAGACACAGTTGGTATGGTACTTAGAACTGGCCTCGAGCAAGTGCACTCAGGCTCTTTTATTGGCAGGGCCACCTGACGGGTGACACCTGTGTTGGTTGGCTATGGGGTGGGTATATGGCCAACCCTCAAGGGAGTGGCTGGTATACTAGTGCCTGTTGAGACACTAGAACGTGTCCAGCAGGACACTACAGGCCACTATGGGCATATGCAGCAGAAAGACCGAGCCAAGCCAAATAAAGCAGCAATAGTGAAATTAGTGTTACTGTAAAATAGTGTGCTTGATTACTCAGCTTTGAAAACCACTGGGCCCTGTTTAGGTCGGTGATGATGTCTCCATCGTGGGTGTGATGTGTCTCTCCTGTCTGATGCCTTTGGTGGGGAGGTGCATATCGATGCACAGGCAAATCTTGTCTGGCTGCTTGAGTTTTTCTGTAATAACTATCAGGGGTACCCTTAGTGTGGGCCCTGAGACCTTCTTGATAACGCCCAGCTTCTCCAACTTGTCCAATTCCTGCTTGACTACTGGCCGCAGGTGAAACGGGACTCTCCGGTGTATTAGTGCCACAGGATTGACTGCTTTGTCTATGTGTAGATTTATTGTGGGGGCTCAGAAACACTCAAGCCTTCGGAAAAGGCCAGAGAACTGGCTTCTGAGTTTGACTTGCTGCAAGGCCTGAACATTTCGGGTGAATGACATGAGACCAAGGTTCTCAACTGTTTGACACCCGATGAGGGTTTGGTCTCCCCTTCGATGATGTGGAAATTCGCCGGGGTCTCCTTGTCATTGGACCGGACCGGTACGTTCATTATCCCTTTCAGTGGCAGGGATATCTGCCCTCCCTATGTGTAGATCTCAGTTGTTGATGGCGAGAGTGTTGGCCTTGGGCAGAGTATTGGTGGTTGCTCATCACGTTGATGGATGCACCTATGTTAAGGAGGGCCTTGTTGGTTGTGCCACTACATCTACTTCGCAAGTGGATTGGGGCCTTCTGTGTTTCTTGAGATGCTCGTGAACAAGATGAGGAAGACATCTTCATCTTCTAAAGGCAACTCCTCTGGGGACCACTCGGCCACGTGTGCCATGGGGATGAGCTCTGGTCTACGGGATCAGTCAGTGATAGTTGTCAAATGGCTTTTGCAACTGGTGCTCTTCCCCTGGTCCCTCGGCTCCACGGGCCACCACAGCACAACTTGGCAAAGTGGTTCAGCTTGCTCCAGTTGGAGCACATTTTTCTTTGTGCCAGGCAGATCTCTAGGGAGTGTTGGTCTCTCCTACAGTTCTTGCACCGTGCGCTTGGCACGGGTGCCATTGGTTTGGGTCGGGTGCTCTTTATCCTGGTGGACACTGCGTCTACAGTTTCTGTCTTGACAACGCACAACTTGCCTCTGCTGTGGCCGTGGATCAAAGCCTTGTCCGTTTCAGTGGCAGGCGCTGCTGATAGGCCATGGGCTGATGAAGGGTGACATACCCTGAAACCGGATGCTTGTTTCCGGTCCAGGGAGGACCTGGCTTGGCAGTTCGGTCTGGACTGTTCCCATGAGGCACAGGGTCAAGACTGATTTGCATATGGCTGGGTCCAAACTGGGGTGGCATAGTGGGCAAAAGAACGATGGATTTAACCCAGATCTCTTGACTGGGCGAGAATGTCTGAATCATTCTCAATTCCGTCCATCATTTGTTGCAGATACACTTTTCGCCCTAAGTGGGATGGGTATGCCCAGGCGTGAGTCCCTTGCTCACTGTGCCACTGGATTCAAGCTAGCCTAGCTGATGAAGGGTCACATACCCTGAAACCGGTCCCAGGATGCTTGTTTCCGGTCCAGGGAGGACCTGGCTTGGCAGTTCGGTCTGGACTGTTCCCATGATGCACAGGGTCAAGACTGATTTGCATATGGCTGGGTCCAAACTGGGGTGGCGTAGTGGGCAAAAGAACGATGGATTTAACCCAGATCTCTTGACTGGGGGAGAATGTCTGAATCATTCAGCATTCCGTCCATCATTTGTTGCAGATACACTTTTCGTCCTAAGTGGGATGGGTATGCCCAGACGTGGGTCCCTTGCTCACTGTGCCACTGGATTCAAGCTAGCCTGGCTGATGAAGGGTGACATATCCTGAAACTGGTCCCAGGATGCTTGTTTCCGGTCCAGGGAGGACCTGGCTTGGCAGTTCGGTCTGGACTGTTCCCTTGAGGCACAGGGTCAAGACTGATTTGCATATGGCTGTGTCCAAACTGGGGTGGCGTAGTGGGCAAAAGAACGATGGATTTAACCCAGATCTCTTGACTGGGGGAGAATGTCTGAATCATTCAGCATTCCGTCCATCATTTGTTGCAGATACACGATAGGCCATGGGACAGCACCAGGAATAGGACGTTGTCGAGGCTGATGTTGGGCTGCCTCAAGATCGGGCCTCAGAGGGTTTTAGACTGGCATCCTTGGATGATCTGTGCTCGGACTTCTTTTGACTGGTCGTCAGCCGTGCAGATGCAGGTGCTGGCCAACAACCAGAGGTGGGCATGAAAGCTGTCAATCAACTCCCCTTCATGTCAGCATGTTTAGCACAGCTTGAAGCACTCAAAGTCTGGGTTCAACTGAGGGTTGAAGTGGACGTTCAGGGCCCTCACAGCAGCATCGTAGTCATCATCTGCACCGGTGCCAGGGAGATGTTCAAAAAGCTTGTATATCTCCTCCCCTGCTTAGTGAAGTACAAGGAAACGTTTGACGGCGCCATCAGTTTCGTGGGTTGCTCTGAAGTAATTGTTCAGCTGGTTTACCCATGTCTTCCATCTGGTGGCCAAGGTGGTGGGATCGTCTAGTCCGCTGAAGGGTTGAAATGCTGCAACCGGGCTGTGCTGCAGGGCTGCTGCCGATGACGCTGGGGCACACGGGCTGTTGGCCTCATGCATCATGGCTTGTGGATCGCTGACACTGCGCATGTGGAGTAGGTATTGTCACCTTACCTTAGGAACTGGGTGTGATGCAGTCGGTCTTCACCCGGGGTTGACGTGTGCTGTCTAAAGCATGCACGGTGGCAGGCATGTGTAGGGTATAGTGGCTCCCTGGCAGGCGTATCTATTGGGGCTGTGTCCTTTGACTCACTGCACACATAGAAATGGGGCAAGGCCCCCTCTGTGGTAGTGGTAGCGGGCAGTGCAGCATAGGCGCAGTGCCGTAGGCTCAAGGACAGGTGCCACCAGCGGGTTTATGGGGCCAGGAAATTACCATTGCAGGGTCTGTTGCTGAGGCCAGATGCTGTAGCAGGCAGTGCAGCACCGGCGCATCGTGCTTAAGCACCAGAACAGTGCCCACCAGTGGGGCTATGGGGCCAGGAAATGGCCATTACAGGGCCTGTTGGTGAGGCCAGATGCTGGCAGGGCCCAAGCTGAAGAGGTGGTGAAGCGACGACACAGGTGCGTGGTCTGGGACTGGTGCGTGCGTGGGGCTTCAAAGGCAATGCTGAAGAGAGTAGCTGCCGGTGTCCAGGTAGTAACAGAGGTGGCGGCAGACGTGAGGGCCCTCCTTGTCACCAATGTGTTGACAGGGTGGCAGGACGGTGGTAACACCAAAAGCCGGCACACCAGACTTAGGGGCCGATTCCGATCTCGGCCGGTAGTGCTCCGAATCGGATTCGGATTTACCGGATCCGATTCGGAGCCCTGTTTCCCGACCGAATCGTACGCGGGTCCGGCCGAGCGAGTACGATGCAGGCACCCGCGAAATCTCTGACCGACTCGAACGCGGCTTCAACACGCTCCGACCGACTCGCATGGACACGACTCGCACCGCGCTATGGAGACGTTTCCCGGCCGGGTAAGTACGATGCGCGCCGCGAGCAGTCCGATCGACTCGCGCCGTCCGGCTCGAAAAAGCTGTCGGTGCCGGACTTTGGGGGTCCACGTCGGACCCCCCTGTACGCGTAGGCGCACGAGTCGCACACAGGGGGGACCCATGGGTCCCCCCTACCTGTGCATGTACGCCGCGATGCGCATCGACGCGTACCTGCTGTAGGGGGCGCCCTTGTCCGCCTCGCACCCATTGAGTCAATGGGAGCCCGCGTACGCGTTGTACGACCAGCTCCCATTGACTTCAATGGGAGTCCGACCGACTCGAGTCCGATGGCATTCGTGCGCATCGTACTCGTTCGGTCGGACTGCCAGAGTCCGATTCGGTCGGAAATCTCTCCGGGTCCGGCTCGGTCGGAGAGATTTCCGGCCCGAATCGGAATCGGCCCCTTAGTGTATGGGCAAAGACACGAGTGGTCTTATGCCCTTTTAATTATACCCTCAGCTGCACCCGGCCTTGAGGTGCCTTACATCTGGGTCAGGGGTCAGGATATAGTTGCCGGGTAACTCACTACAGATATTGCCCTTCAGATATCCAACAAATAGTTCCAAACATTTTTTTTTTAAATATCTGTTTTATTGGCATTTGTAAAATTAACACTAGTGCAAACAATACAGTTTCATATTTACAGTGAGGGTAACACGTTCAATACAGTATTTATCAAGTAGTTCCAAACATTACACAATTAATCAGAAAGAATTTTAGATTAATGTATATGTTTCCTCTATACGTTATCTGGCTGTTATATGTATTTTACATTCTTGATGATGAATAGGGGTGGGCGGAATTTGCGTAGTCGCGCTACGCAAAGCTCCGCGAAACGGTAAAAAATCTCTGCGAGCACGCAAAAGTTCCGCGAACACGCGGAATTGCTTGTTCCGCCCATTCGCGATGCTTTTTTCCTGTTCGCGAACGCTGTTTGCGTGCTCGGGGAGAAATAGCTTGCGAACACGCATTTTGAAAGCGCGAACAAGCAAAAACGGATCGCAGAATTTTTGGTAATTCCGCGTTCTCCGCAAAACTCGAAATTACCCAAATTCCGCAAATTCCGCGAGCGGAACGGAATTTACCGCCCAGGCCTAATGATGAAGCAATGTACCATCAAACCAGCCAGTAAACATTTAAACACAAAGAACTTTATGATATGCCCAAAGTGGAGAACATTGAACCAGTAGTCTAAGTCATCCATTCTCTGCCAGGGCTAAGTATGGAAAAGAAGTGTAATGTACTAGTGATTTCCCAATAAATGTTGGTGTCCACCAAGAATATGAATTGGCCCCACAGTATTTTTACCCTTACATAAATGATATAGGCAGCTCTCTCCTCTATTTGAACCGTGGCTCTCTCAAGCTGTCAGGAGAAATATTTGTGCTCCTCCTTTAGGCAGATGGTGTGGTGCTTTTACCTGTAACCGAGCTGTTAATGCACCACTTATTGAAGGGTTTGCAACACATTGCTGCAAAAAAGAGGCTCACAATTAATGCGTGTAAAAAACTGTATGATCATGAATCAAAAAGTATACCTTAAGTAATCATTTACTATAAAAGGTAGGCCCTTTTAAACAGTATTAAGTGTTCCCTATTTAGGTATTAGGTTCGACCATACATCATACACCTACCAAAAAAATGAAATAGCTTGCTTCATAAGCCAGAATGTGGGAGCCGTTCTTGCTGCACACAAATTATTGGTGAAGACTCACTAAAGGCAAGTATGAAAGTCTACAGGATGAAAGTAGTGCAGTGGACACTAATGATGCAGACTTGTATGGTTTCCACAAACTGACCAAGATAAAATAGATAGAGAACCATATTCCAGAGTCTGGGCCTGAAAACTCCACTAACGGCCTTCAGGCTCAAAATTTGGCTGTCATGATCCAACTGTTTCTGGTCTTTCTCTGGATCAGACTTCATGAGAATTCCTCTACCAAGCTGTATTTAGGCGGCATTGGTATATTAGATTTGCAATGAGCCAGTGGCAAAGGCATGTAGATAAAATCCTAAACATTATGGGGCTTATTTACTAGCCCCTTGCGCCACCCGTACGTCACTTTTCCCATGTTAAAAATGACGCAAAAGTGGCGCAAGGGGCTTGTAAATCTGCTCCTATGTCTTTCTTGACCTCTTAGAGAGTCCTAACAAAATGAGTGCACCAAGTGCTATGGTTATCAATGCCCAGTACTGCCAGTCAAAGCAATTGCAAATCATCATTAGTGCTAGAGAAGGCACATTGTTATTTCAATATCTAGCAGTTAAGATATTTAAGTTAAGACAGTTAAGTGCCACTGAGTCAAGGAAAACGGTCACCTGTGGGCTCGTCAGCAGCAGACTCGACTACGGCAATGCACTCTACACCAGCACCACCCAAAAACGCCTGATGAAACTGCAGAACATCCAGACTCATCCTGAACATCCCCTGCTGCAGCCATATCACCGGTCACCTGAGAGACCTCCACTGGCTCCCGATCAACAAAAGAATTACCTTCAAGCTCCTCACGCATGCCTACAAAGCCCTCCACAATGCCGGACCTACATACCTCAACCAACGCCTCTCCTTCTACACACCCACTAGACATCTCAGCTCCGGTCAACTTGCCCTAACCACCATCCCACGGATCACAAAACCACTACTGTACGAAGATCCTTCTCCTACCTCGCTGCGAAGACCTGGAACTCCCTGCCTCTACATCTCAGGCAATCACTGTTGCTGCCTCAATTCAGGAAGGACCTCAAGACTTGGCTCTTCGACTAAACCACAGATCCACCCCACTATATGCGCCTTGAGAACCTATTGGATGAGTAGTCATGCTTTACTAGAAACCTGATTGATTGATTGAGTGAAGGCCCAGATTTATTATTCTCTTGCATTATCCTTGCGTCACACAAGTTACTCAAGGCAATGCAAGTGCTGAAATGACATTTACAAAGCCACCCCAATCGAGATTAGCATGGTTGTGTGTAACTTTTCAGCCGCAGAATAACGCAATGCAGTGTTTTGCACTGCCTTGCATTGCCCTGCATCAGATAGACATTACACGGGTGGAGCATGGACTTTCCCATGCATCCAGCCACGTGTTTTGCCACAAACCCACATCTACTAAAGGCAGTAAAACTCAGTTTTTGCCAAAATTGTACACCCACATGACAGAGATGTAACGAAGAGAAATATCTTTATTGCTCCTCCTCACTTACCTACACCAGTGCCTATAGGTGTACCCAGCATTGGTAGAGATCAGCTAGGATTCTGTGTGGGTCAGCGGCCTTGTTTGGCTTTTGATTGTGAGCTGCAGCAATGATATCCTTGACTGTGAACTCAAAGCCCCAGGGCTTAACTTCTTCACTCCTAGTCCCATGACGGATAAAGGCTGCTCATCTGTCAAAACGTTGTCTTCTATCACTTTAATAGTTCCCTGTGTATCAGAACACCAATACTCCTTTATATAACTCTGCAATGTCTCAGCCACTCATTGGCTCCAACTTCTTATTCTAAACCCAAAGGATCATCGTTTGATCCCCATGAGGCAAGTTCCAGGAATCTCCTGTTGTCCTTGTTATAAAGAGCTTTGTTTATGGCCTCCCAGGCTCCAATTCAGACCTGCTTTTTACATGTTATTAGGTTCTTCTACCCTTTCTTTCATAGTTTAAGGGTTTGCTCTCCTGTGAGTCTTCCATGTTGGGACCTTAGCACTCTGGTTAGTTCCTGCTGTTTTAGGCAGCATTTAACATTAAAACCAGTTTAGTTCTACTACAATAGTCAAACTTTGCTTAACATCAAAAACTAATGCCTACTTGAAGCAGGTGCAAACAAGGGGAAATATATTAATTCCTTAAAAGAACTAATGCATTGCATGTGTGCTGCATTACACCACACACATCCAATTCTTGGGATCCTTCTCAGTTTGCCTATTCATAGGAATTTATGCTGGAAGAGTATGCTTCCAGTACAAATCCTTTCCTAGACAGTCCATTCTCACTTCTCCTTCAAGTTGCATCGCACAAGGCCGTATGTTTGTGCACCAGCGTAGGGGATGACACCAGGAGCAGTCCAGTCTTAGTAGATATGGCTCTGTGTTCTGTTTTCTTCCCTTTGAAAAGTGTAATGCAATTTTGAATATTGCTCTGCATTGTGTGAAAAGTTACTACATTTTGGTCTATAGTTGCCCATTTAGCTACACAGCAATCCAGCTGCCACCAGTGTTACAAATTGCCCCCTGTTTATGCTTCTTCTTCTTCAAATATTATCTTCCTCAGGTAATACCCACAGAGTTTCTTCTTTAGCCAACTTATTTTCAAACGTGGCCAGGCTTACATTTTTGTAAATTGCATTTCTAAGAAATTACCAGTTGGACACTGACTATAAGTATATGGTATACCCATGTTAAGATGTGTCTGGTTGTTCGTTTGTGCTGTTGAGGATATGCTGCTTTGAGTATGGTATACTTGAAGCAGAACTGGAAGAGATGTCTAGTTAAAATCAGCCAAGGAGATAAAGATCCTGGTTTCGGGACCCATTATGCTTGAGGTAACTTCTTTTCTTTTCCTTGAATGTAATAAAAGCAATGATTGGAGTGAGCTATATAAGGATGTAATGCAAGCCTTTGACTTTTAAGAGTGGGGTCTACTTGCTCCCTGCCAGGTACTGATCTTACAGTTGCATCCTGCAAAAGGGAAGGTTATGGCAGGAATGTTTCTATTAAATTACTGTGAAAGATACTTTGCCTTGCAATTTGGATTCACTGTGCCACGTTCATTAGCTGAGGCTGTGTTGTGGTCCCTTTCTTGTCACATTCATTTGTGAATCTCTGCTGGAAGGTGACTTGTTGCTGTTTGAAGCCATTAACTTAGAGTAAGTTATAGGTTTATATGTTTTCGGATTTATGTTTCTATGGTTCTCATATGTGCCTGTTTGTAAGTATGCACTTTTTCCTTCAAGCTTTCTGTATGTGAATCCAAAATCTTGTTGGAACTTCCTGACTTGCAACATTTTTGCTTCTCTCTGTGGAAAATTACTGGACAGATGACTTGCCCATTGGAAGCTAATTAAAACAGAATTCCTTCTCACAGATTGCTCACAGAGTTTATTTATTTATGGAATTTTATAAAGTGCAGCTATCACTCCAGTGGAATCTCTTGGCGCTAAGCAGAATGCGAGAATGATTGTTGTACAGAACTGAAGCGGTTATTCGCAAAAAAGCCATCGTTATAAAGCTTTACTGAAGTATTATTGCTGGGGTGTGTGCGGATTTAAAGAGCGATCTTGTTCCATAAAGTGGTGCTCTGAACCATGAATGCTTTGCCACACCATTTGGTGTACTTAGTGGGAGGAACCACAAAGGTCACTTTGTCGCCCGATCTAAGGTTTCTGAAAGGAAGATATTTCTTGAACTTTTTGCTTACAAAAGTTGGTGCTGATTTGTAAAACATTTTGGACATCATGCATGAAACTTTAAGAAGGATATGTTTATGTACCAGTAGCCAGAGTAACTGGCAGATGTAGTTATAGATGTTGTCAATTTTTTGAGGTTCAAAATGGTTCAGACTTTAGCAGTTTGACTTTTTTGTAGACACCAAATATTTTTGGGGGAAGGTCTAGGTAGGCAGAGTTGCCATAACCTAGCCTTGAGTGATTGGCAAACATAATTGTGTGACTATAGGAAAGGAAGGGCATAATGTATATCAGAGCTCTAATGTGACGAAAACGGGATTTAGTGACATTGTTGATCAGTTTTTTTGAGATTCAGATCAGAATCAAGAATCACTTTTAAATCTTGAACTGATGATAGAGGCTTTTGGCATTCTTCAAGTTAGGGAGGCTATTCTGTTGTGTCCTTTAAATATAATTAATTTTGAAAACAGGGAGGACCTCAGATTTAGTCAGGTTAAAGTTAAGGAAGATATGTCTCATCCAGGTGAATACAGCATTCATGGATGCTGGCAACAATGGAGAAACATTAGTGGGATCATCATTTAGGCTGATGATAAGTTTTGCATCATCAGTGTTTAAGTTGGTGAGAACCTTGAATTTGCATCTCACAATGGCTAAAGGCTGGACATAGAGATGAAATAACAGAGGAGAGAAAGCTGACCCCTGTAGGACTCCCCAGTATAAGGGATTGGGAGAATCAAAAAGTACCCAGTTAAACTTGATGTTTCCTGTAAGATATGAAGGATTCTGGCTATTGAAAAGCCTTCTCTGTATATGAAAATGTTTGAGACATTGAAGAAGAATCTTGTGGTTAACAGTGTCAAATGTGGTGAACTAGTCCGTAGGGAAATTGTTACTCCTGCACCTCCTTTATCCAAAACCATTTGTAAATCAGTGATGGCTGCAATGATGATGGGTTCAGTTCCAAAGCCAGGTCTAAAGCCAGCCTGGGTAGTAGGCAAAATATTTTTTCTACAAAGGATTGAGTTGAGCAATAACTATGGTTTCTAAGAGTTTTGTGATAAATTTAGACACTTGTAGCTGGTTTGTCTGGATTAGGTTCTCTGACACAATATTGTGGTAAAAATATAGATGACAAAAATATAGTATAAGAATATCGTCTCCCACAATATCGTGCTCCTATGCTTACAATGGTAAGTACAAAAATATTGGAAAGACTCATATAGTTTACACTAATATTGTCCCAAAATATGCAACAATATTAATGTTTTAATATAGAGTGTAAAGTAGTAAATGTTAAATATTTTAATATATAAATGAAATATATTCTAAATGAAATATGTATATATAAATATAAACACAAAAACATATATATATGTGTGTGTTCATATAAATATAGTGTAACATAATTAATAGAAATATTTATTTTACAGTATATTAATTTTTTTAATATTTAAATTCATTACTATGATTCTATATATGAGTGTGTGTGTGTGTGTGTATATATATATATATATATATATATATATATATATATATATATATATATATATATATATATATATATATATATATATTCACTTAAAAACCCAAGGGCAACAGGGATGTTACAGTTAGGAAATAAAAATTAAAAAACTGTAGAAATTAAAAAAAAAAAAACGAAGGTTACAGGGATGTTATACTTAGGCTCAGATTTCACTCATACAAAATCTGTGAAATTCAGCAGTTATAGTTACCGGAGCTAACTATAACTTACGCCCCCACAATACCCTGCTTATGACCTCACATATTACGTCACTCATGACATTGTCAGTGACATCACAGATGACATCACTGATGACCAGCTTTATGTGTAGGAAGGCTAACTAACTGATGGAAGCCATAAGAGGCAAGGCAGTTGCGCATTTTGGAGCTGACCTTGTCTTTTGTTCAGCCCAAATATTAAAATCTTCAACGACAATTAGCACTGGGAAAAAAGTGCTGCATGCATGAATATTAAGCTTTTCAAGCCTTGAGAAATAGTCCTCATTTGTCGGGGGAGGCGGATAGTTAAATTACAGCCAAGTGAGCAACTATAGTTGAATACAATATTGAAGGTTTCAGTGCCTTGAAATAGAGAGCATAGTTGCAGATTGACCTTTAAAGAGTTGCGTACAATAAGAAGTACTCAGTCAGTGCTTAATTTGAAAAAGAAAAAGATCTGGGCCCAAAAATCTGTTCAGAAGCTTGCAGCCAGCGCTATTGAATGTCAGGGCTACTGAATACCAAGGCTTGATAGTTGTGATTTCACCTTATGCCTTTTTCATCCACCACCAAACACACCCCGCTTCTTTATCTCACTCTTGCAGCTTCTTTGCATCCTTTCAACATTTTGGGGCCGATTCCGATTCGGGCCAGAAATCTCTCCGACCGAGCCGGACCCGGAGAGATTTCCGACCGACTCGGACTCGTGCAGCCCGACCGAACGAGTACGATGCGCATGCATGCCATCGGACTCGAGTCGGTCGGACTCCATTGAAGTCAATGGGAGCCTGTCGTACAACGCGTACGCGGGCTCCTATTGACTCAATGGGTGCGATCGCGGAAAGTGCGCCTTCTACAGCGTGTACGCTGCGAAGCGATTCGCGCCGTACACGCACAGGTAGGGGGGACCCATGGGTACCCCCTGTGTGCGACTCACGTGGCTACACGTACAGGGGGGTCCGACACGGACCCCCAAAGTACGGCTCCGACAGCTCGTTCGAGCCGGAGTGCGCGGCTCGGTCGGACTGCTCCGCGGCGCGCATCGTACTTACCCGGCCGGGAACGTCTCCATTGCGCGGTGCGAGTCGTGGTCCGTGCGAGTCGGTCGGTGCGGTTCGACCCGGGATCGAGTCGGTCGGAGCGGTCGGGACGCCCGGACGAGTCGGTCGGGCGAATCACGCATCGTACTTCGCTCACCCGGACGCGGGTACGAATCGGTCGGGAAATAGGGCTCCGAATCGGATCCGGTTAAGCCAAATCCGATTCGGAGCCCTACCGGCCGAGATCGGAATCGGCCCCTTTGTGTTTTTCTCTCTCCTGCTCCCGATCAGTATTATGAAGAAAAATAAGCGCCAGTCCACACAAACAATTGCCGGTGGGCCCCACTGCCAAGCACTGGCACAAATTAAGCTCTGCCATCCCACTTAAGGTTGCAGTCACATCTAACATGTTTGTTGTTGGCAGGTACCAGTTCATCTAAATCAGGGTTACAATCAGCTGTAAACCAGGTTTCTGTTAATAAAGGTGGTCAAATTGCTCGTTGGTAGTTAGATTGTTGATTAGGGTGTAATAATAGAAATAGAAAGGGGCTGGTGATAAAATCACTGGAGATTAAATTGTTTGATACAAATAACAGTTCTACGGTAATGGTTGATTTACCCAGCATTAGACCAGTGATAGAAACTTTTGAATCTCTGATGACTACACACAAAATAGCACCAGAGCAACTGCTGGAGTGGAGCCTTGTATAAGCCGCGACCTGCAGTACCCATAAAGACACTGCACATACACCTGACAGATTTCTCTTGTACAGCTCATAGATTCAACAGATCTGGAGTTTTTCAAGATTTGTCCTTTGTTTTCAACATGTCTAAGTCGGGGTTCAAACCATATAAGGATTCTAAATAGCAGATGTCATGACAGACCACAACCAATAGCGCCTATAATGTTTGGGTCCTGTCTCCAGATGAATCCAAAAATTATTAGGTGAAAGGAGACAAAAGTGTTCTGAACTTTTCAATGAGGGAACTTCTCTGTGTCAATCTCCTTACATGACCACTCACACAGCCATGAGCAGTCATTCTCTGATCAGATAAGAAGTGGAAGTGTCACTCGATTCCCTATAGATGCACAAAAAGAAGAAATGAAAATGGACTCACTCAAAATGATCATCTTTTTGTGGTTTGTCCGTTGCCAAAAGTGAGAGTCTTAAAAATGTTTTTATCTTTTATGACACTGGAAGATCCAGCAGCTGTACTGAGGAAGATGAAGTAAAATTTCCCCAGGCATCTGCTTATCCTGGCCATTGCACAGTTATTTAAGGACATGCCTCATTTAAGAAAACAGATGTTAGTTGTTCATGGGATCATGCTGTCTCCTTAGTGCCTGATCAAATTACTGGCTGTAATGTTTGAGCCCATGCACCACATCCCATCATCGTTGCCCTCTTTGTAGCCAATCATAAGAGGAATGTATACCAATCAGTCTATATATCAAACTTGTTGGGATGATCATTTCATAAATCTGTTGATGTTCCAAATGCAGATTATAACTCACAGTGAGTACATTGTTCCATATATCAATGTCATTACTAGCCTGTACTTGGACTTATCAAATGCCAGCTGCCTAAAAATCTCCACTGAGATGTTCTTTCTATTCCCTTTTCAGAACCTTGATTTGAGTTCCTACCCTTCTCTAAAGAAGAGAAGAAATTGGAGGAGACTTAGACATCAGAGTTAAAAACAGAAAAGCTCAATGAATTATTGGAGGCTTTTCCGGGCTGTATGAAGTACTTCTACCTTTTAATGAGGCTCTGTCCTCACTGGGGGATGCATTGAGGCAAAGAGATCCCAGTCAGACAGCCATAGATCTTTAGACATTGTGGGCAGCCATCTGCCAGAGGAGCAGGGATTGGGGTGCCGTGTCACCCTGCATAATATAAATAAAGCAGACAGACTCCAAAAATATAGATTGGAAAAAAATATCTGCTACGAAAATATTTGCCATACACAAATGATAGCGCAGAAGTCAATTTAATTTAATCAGTGCAACCCTTGACTTACAAAGATGGACTCCGGGTCCACGCTATATTCTTCTTCAGGCGAATGATTCTTTGCCACCCTTTTAGAATGGAGCATAAGTCTAAAGCATTTCAATCAATATCATCATAACTGTCAATTTAGTTCAGTCAATGATGAGAGTGTTGGATACGTTTAAAAACCTTTATTTTCTCATTAAGAGATTAGTAAATTCTTTATTCAGTGAAATAAGTCAGATAAATCCATTTACAGAAATATGAAAAAAAATTGTGTTTAGAGACAATCATAAAATTAAAGCAAACAGCGTGTTCCATAAAGGAAATAAGCCCCTATTCTACCAAAGTTAGATTTTGGATATTTAAGTAGAACCCATAAAGAGTTGTTGAAAAGAGCAAGATCTGTGGAGCATTTCAGAAGTCGAACTCCCATAAAGAGCAATTCAAGAAACTCAGCAGAGTCTCCCTATGAGAATAAACAGGTGCTGCGGTAGCCACACCCTTTAGGCATAAAGAATAGAAGTCACAGCCAAAGTGGTAGAAAATAAAAAGCTGTCAACAGTAGCTTTCAGCTAAGGTCTGCAAAAGAGGTCAATAAGAGGGTCAGGAAAAGAACTCCTCATAAAGAGTAGCTTTGAAAGATGTGCTGTTTTTCACCTAGGAAACACGCACTAATATAAAACACAAAGACATGTATCAATGTTTTCCGGTGTGGGTCCTCTTCAGCCATTAAAAAACAATCATTTGATCATCTGCAGCTTCTTCCTTCGTTCCCACGGTAAACACGGTACATGTATACAAGGTACAGTCACGTACATGTATACAAGGTACATGTATACAAGGTACAGTCTAAAAGTATTAGTTAGTTGCAAAACATTCATACACTTGTAATTATTTTACTTGGTTTCTCATGGGTTGCTCAACTTTCTACGTTTCCCACTGTGTATCAATGAACTATTCTAAAGACAAAAACATTTTAATTCAGCATCCTGGTTAAATCATGAGATACACGTCTTCTTGAAAGCTCTAATTGTTTTAATATACTGTTCACTATTCATCATTTTGTGCTAGAAATTATCTAAATGAAATAAGAGCATGGATTTTGTAAAGAAGAAATACATTTTTATAATGTCAGCACATTCTACAGCAAGGACAAGTTTAAGCAAATCAAATTCAGGCCATCTAACAAAGACATTTGTGCATGGTTCATCATTTTTAAAGCATATATTTATTTAAAAGGAAAAATAGGAAAAATAGAGAAAGATGAGGCCTAGTCTAGTTCTTTGCTTAACCCGTTCCGTGCTTATAACGGAACCACGCCGTCATGAGCCGCGGGCGCTGTGTGCTCATGAAGGCGTGGTTCCGTCATGCGGCTGCCGCTCGGCCCACGCGCGATTAATTCCCCGCCTGTGCGGGCGAATTAATGAGCGGGCGGGGCTGTGACGGAACCACGCCGTCATGAGCACACGCCGCCCGTGGCTCATGACAGCGTGGTTCCGTCACAAGCATGGCGGCGCCGCGCTCACCCCCCACCCCCCCAGCGCCGCGGCGGAATTACCGCCGCAGCCAAGGGGTTAAGAAAGTACAATAGAAATGGAAGCTTAGTGCAAGTAAATAAACTACACATTAATTTAGCATGATCTTTTAAAAAGACCCATTTTCTCTCGTGTCAGTTATGCAAAGTGGTTTCACGTTAATGTCTAGCTAAAACATTTGGCTCTAATTTAGATTTATTTATGCTAAATTATCCTGCTCTATCAAAAATGATCTCGCAACAAGAAAATTACTTTTCGGGACAGCTTACTTTAAATTTTTAACTGCAGAAACACACTTTAATGTTTATTTTCCGGTAAGCCGATATTAGTGAATCCAGCCTCCATTGTAGGTACCATCTTTGACAAGTCAGCTCCACCTTTTAACTAGCATTCTTTCTTCCTATCCGGAATTCAAGCTGTGTTTTCTCTCATAGAACAAACATTATTAGAAATACTGGCCTCTCGATTCCAATTTACGTTTTAGATCTCTTATGTATCTAGCTCGCTGTTATTAAAGTGAAGGAACACATACTGTGAAACTTCCCCTTTCCCATGCATTTTATATCAAGATAACCTAATGCAGTTTGCTTTAAAAATGACATTTCAAATTATCACCTGTCATTCCGGCATCAAATGCATTCAAACCCATTACATTTTCTATGAATTTACAGAAGATATGAAACCTGTCTCATTATTGTATTCATTATCATGTCAAATTTCACACGCGTGTGAGTACCAACCAGTGTAAATCCGGACCCATGGTTTATTGCCATGTGGGTGCACAATAGATTTGCTTTGTTATGTCTGTTTGCCGTTTAAAAGAACTCATATTCAAGCAGGTACATTTCCGTCGCTTGAACGTCTACTACCAAGGTATGAATTTAACCTGATGGGCAGAGGCTTAAATGCCAGCAAGTTGTTTGCATGGATCCCAACAAGTTCGAATTTGTCTTTCTCTTGCTGTGTTGCTCAATTTAATACAAGCCAGATTTAAAAAACGCTGTGGCTCAGAATGCAGCAAGATTCTGTTTTCTTATAATTACCTAAAACGTGGAAAAAATAAACATGTTGTCATAAATATTTCCTTTCTGCTTTCTCTGTTCATCTAGAAAAACAGAGCAGAAGAGGTAAAGCCAGGTTTCATTATCGTTTTTTAAACTGCAGCTTTAATTATGCTCCATACCCTGCTTTTCGCCACCACTATTGGCTCTGGCAGCAGGCACTGTAACGGCAGAAGCCAACTGTAATGACAGTTATGACAGTAGAGTGGCCGTGTCATTTCTTTATTGCAGGCAACAGGGAGTGTCACAAGTTGGCTGTAATAAAGAATTTAGAGACAGGATTTTATACATAGTTTGCAGGCCTCCCTCCCTGAGCCTATTTTGACCCAAGGGACACCATTCACCAAGGCATTTCTAAATTATAGGTGTGTGCCCCAGTGCCCATGTTTCCCTGCCTGCAAGAGTGCGTTCAGGGAAACTACTGTTTCCTTTCCCGGAGGTGGGCTCCCTGGGACATAGTAACTGAGGGGATGGGGTCACCGGGGCCTGTAAAGGCTCCGGAGGGTGACTGCAAGAACCCCTCCCTGTTGTTTTTAAAAACCTGGGGGTTGGGATCCACAGGGCCTAGGAAGCGCCTCCCCATTTTATCACTTTTTGAACCTGGGGGGATGGGGTCCAAAATGGGCTGAGGGAGGGGGCCCGCTCACGCTCCCCTCCCCGATTTATTAAATTAATGGAGGGCTGCCATTTTTTTCTGCTGCAATGTATCGGGAGAGCAGTAGAAAAGCAGAAAAAAATTGCTGTTTTTTTTTGGGCCCCAGGGAGGGGCCAGCAAATTTTTCTCATGTTACTGGCAGTCAATCTGAGTGCTTCCTCCCGCAATTTAAATAAAAGAGCATTGTGATTGGCCTAGGGTTTATTTTTTTCCTTGGGCCAATTTGCTCTCGCAGAAGTCGGACTCCTGCGGGAGCAAATTGGCCCAAGGAAAAAATAAACCCTAGGCCAATCACAATGCTCTTTTATTTAAATTGGGTTTGAGGGACTATTGTGAGAGTCCCTTGAACACAACTGTCCTGATATATAAATATATTTGGACCTTAATTTCCCAAAAACTACTGAAAGGATTTACACCAAATCACAAAAACACAATCTGTGTACCAAGATCTAGCTTCCTGGCAAATTTGGTGTAATTTCATTCAGCAGTTTTTGCGAAAACGCTTCTGACAGAAGTCTATGGAAAATGCATGGCGCTTTTGCGTTTTTGGACCGCCCTTTTTTCTCAACTCCAACTGGATGGATGACCCTGAAACTTTCCATGCACAAACTAGGGTGCAGCGACAGAATATCGACTACAAAATATCGAGTTGCACAAATATCGAGTCATTAATATCATGGGTCAGAAATATCGACAGCAAGAATATCGTGGTCAAGAATATCGATTTAAGGTAAGTAATATTGATTTTAAAAATATCGAAGTGTTTAATATCGTTTGCAAAAATATAGTTGTTAAAAATATTGTTTTTAGGTCGAGCCTAGCGTTGCAGCGCATGCGCTGCTTGCTTTGCGAGGCATGCAGTATTCTGTATAGCGTGGAAGCTTCGTGGAAGCTCCGCCCACTCTCCGCCCATCTTTTTCATTAGTATTCAGTATAGCGTGGAAGCTTCGTGGAAGCTCCCCCCACGCTCCACCCATCTTTTTCATTGGCTTGTGTCTTAAATGCTGCCTTCCGATTGGTTTTAGGCTTGTTAGTCCCTCCTTATGACGGCCATGTCGTCATTTGTGTCCTTCCATGGCTACTGGCCCCTTTACTTCGAGTGTTGCACAGACTACTTTCTTCCCGTGTCCCCCCCTCCCGCAGTCCGATGCCTTCTCAACCGCCCCCCGTTCGTGCCTTGTCACCCGCCCACACTCCCACTTGCAATGCAATAGGTCTCGCGTAAATGCGAGTCCTATTGCATTGCAAATGCTTGTTTTTTATGAAGCGCCTCAAACGCATTCACTTTAACGGCTATTACTTTTTGATATAATTACATATTTACAACACTCTTACATTTGATTTGCCTCCCCCCATTTCCCAAGCTGCATGGATGCCGTGCGGGTGCTGCTGGGAGTGCGCCAAGGCCAAAGGCTGGCTCTGCGATGCCAACCCGAGGGCTGACCGAGTCCACGGCCTGTGTGCCGGGTGCCCGTGCTGTAGAGCCCTGTTGCCAAGTCTTCAGAGCCTGGCTACATCTGCGCCAAGAAGGAGGTCCTGTGTGGCACGGACAGGAAGACCTACCGAAGCAGCTGCCACCTCCGAGAGGCGCTGAACAGCCAGGGAGAGCCAGGCCTGGCACAGGCCCACAGGGGCCCCTGCAAGGCTGGTAAGTGAGCTTTTTCACTTAACCGGCTATTACTTTTACATATGCTTTGCCCCCTCTACCCCGCTGCATGGACGCCATGTGAAGCCGGCGCTGTGTTAATTTAAAAAATCTGCAGATGCCATTGTTTTCCCTCCATCCCCCATCTACCTTAACTCCGGTTGCAGCCTATGTCTTACTTTTATTATTTATAACGCCCCCTTTTGTCCGTTCCCATGCTAATCCATATATCTACATATATATATATATATATATATATATATATATATATATATATATATATATATTTTATGCTAGCGCAAGACGAGGTATAAAAATGTCGGTGTTGTGACCTAATGCATGCTCTCCTTTCCCACAAGAATCGACAATTCTGTGCATTGTACTTGTGTTCGCAGGGGGTAGACTGTGCGTGGTGGGAAAGATTAGGGGGCCGATTCCGATCTCGGTCGGAGACGCACCTAACACCATTCGGTCGGGAAATAAGCCATGCGAATGCCTGTTTCCCGACCGATCCGCACATCATTCCGAACGAGCAAGTACGATGCGCACTACAGCATAGATTCCGACCCAGTCGTACTCACCCAATCCAGGTCCTGTTCCCCGACCGAGCCGGATCCGGAATCGTAGAATCGAGCCGCACGGAAGCAAAAATGCAGCCCAGTCCGGCCGGACAAGTACGATGCGCATCCCGTACGCGCCGAAACCGTCGCTACGCACGGCACGTCAAAGCATCCGGGCGAGGCGCACATAAGCTCCGATTCGCGCCACAACACGATCCACGGCTACGAGACGAACACGCCAGCGACGAGTACGAGGCGAAGCAAAGAGAAAGACGAACGAGACGAACCAACCATGAATCCCTTCGTACCGATCCTACCAATATTCTACCTCTATTACCAGAACAGGCACGGACGCGTACGGCGCAGAAGGTAAGTCAGACACCAACAACAAAAACAAACTACACGTACCCGACAAATCACACACAGAGGGATGCAGAAATACCTACACCAGCAACAGCAGCACCATAGGGGCGGGATGGCCCTCACCAATGCCACACATACACATAGGGGCCTGTATGCCTACCACTACTACCACCCTTACCCAGGGGGTGCCAGATGCCTACCACTACTACCACCTCTACCCATGGGGGCTGGATGCCTGTCACTACTACCACCCTTACCCAGGGGTGCCAGATGCCTACCACTACTACCACCTCTACCCATGGGGTGCCAGATGCCTGTCACTACTACCACCTCTACCCATGGGGTGCCGGATGCCTGTCACTACTACCACCCTTACCCAGGGGGTGCCAGATGCCTACCACTACTACCACCTCCACCCATGGGGGCTGGATGCCTGTCACTACTACCACCCTTACCCAGGGGTGCCAGATGCCTACCACTACTACCACCTCTACCCATGGGGTGCCAGATGCCTGTCACTACTACCACCTCTACCCATGGGGTGCCGGATGCCTGTCACTACTACCACCCTTACCCAGGGGTGCCAGATGCCTACCACTACTACCACCTCCACCCATGGGGGCTGGATGCCTGTCACTACTACCACCCTTACCCAGGGGTGCCAGATGCCTACCACTACTATCATCTCTACCCATGGGGTGCCAGATGCCTGTCACTACTACCACCTCTACCCATGGGGGCTGGATGCCTACCACTACTACCACCTCTACCCATGGGGGGCAGGATGCCTGTCACTACTACCACCCTTACCCAGGGGGTGCCAGATGCCTACCACTACTACCACCCCTACCCATGTGGGCCTGTATGCCTACCACTACTACCACCCTTACCCAGGGGGTGCCAGATGCCTACCACTACTACCACCTCTACCCATGGGGGGCAGGATGCCTACCACTACTACCACCCCTACCCATGTGGGCCTGTATGCCTACCACTACTACCACCTCTACCCATGGGGTGCCAGATGCCTACCACCACTACCACCTCTACCCATGGGGTGCTGGATGCCTGTCACTACTACCACCCTTACCCAGGGGGTGCCAGATGCCTACCACTACTACCACCTCTACCCATGGGGGGCTGGAGGCCTACCACCAACACCACCCCCACTCATAGGATGGACAATGCATGACACAACCAGCACACCACAACCTAGGGAATGCAAGAAAAGACATCCCCCAACACCATGACAAGCGTGTGTAGACTGCGTCAAATGGCTACAACACTGAACATGACTTTGAACATACAATGTGACCCCCTATCACATGTGCCACACATATATGTGTGTGGCCCCCACAATGCAAGCAGGCCATGACCATTGTGGCAATGGGGTCCAAAACCCCATCATCACTGTGACCAAAAGGTAAGTGTGGGGTCCATAGCTGAAGCACATCTTGAACATTGTGGCAATGGGGTCCAAACCCCATCATCACAGTGACCAAAATGTAAGTGTGGGGGCCCATAGCTGAAGCACATTCCGAACATTGTGGCAATGGGGTCTAAACCCCCATCATCACAGTGACCAAAAGGTAAGTGTGGGGTCCATGGCTGAAGCACATCTTGAACATTGTGGCAATGGGGTCCAAACCCCATCATCACAGTGACCAAAATGTAAGTGTGGGGGCCCACAGCTGAAGCACATTCAGAACATTGTGGCAATGGTGTCTAAACCCCCATCATCACAGTGACCAAAATGCAAGTGTTGACAAAGAAAAAGCTGCAACTGCCAAACTGCATGGATGATTCCTGGTCACAGAACATAAAACACATCAGTGGCAAAGTAGTGCATGTGTCCCATTGCAACATAGATTGGGGGAGGCAAATACTGCAGTGCAAATAAGACATACCTTTGGCCATGTGCAGACAAACAACACCCATGGGGGCTGACACTGTCAACATTCATCAATGACACAATGACAGGAGTGACCATCAGAATGCAGACCCACATATTTGCACCAATGGGCACACAAATGCAGATATCCTGTGGAGACTGTAGATGTGAGGTGAACAGAAACCATACCATGGCAGCAATGGGACACACAAACCATGATCATTGTGCTGACCGATGACCTAGGAGTCCCAGGGACAGCAGGGGAAACCCACCAAACAACATACAGCCAATGGCACACCAAAGATATGCCAATGCAGTGGTGCAGATGCACAAACAGGCAGACCCACACTGCACATCAAACATAACAGGTGAGGGGGGGGGTGCCAGTGTCCCCAGGCAACCACACAACACATGAGGAGGCCTGAATACCAATTACACAGATGTGCATACAGTGCCACACAAAGGTAACTCATGGATCCAAATACCCTATGTGGGCAATCAGGCATTCAGGCAATCAGGCATCAGATGAGAGGGAGCACAAATCACACATGTCACACAAGCATGTAGGAACAGCAACTGACACAGCAAGACACAGACACACCACAGCACTACCCCCAGGGTCCCCACAATGTGGTGACCCTGGGCTGCATTACAATCCCACTGTGATGACAAAGCTAGATGTCGTTCACACTGTGAACCACAGTCATGTGCCCTGAGCAACAAACTACCATCACACCTACACAAGCACAAATCAATCAGCACGGCCAGTAACCAAGGCCAACATGGAGGCAGGGGTCTAGCCGGGCAACAACTCTCATCTGCACACACTCAACACCACACACCTCGACCTCCAACAATGTGCAGCAGTGAAGTACACATGCACTGGTGACATTGCACATGCACCCATGACAATCCCAGGGTGGTGGGTGGGAACCAAGGTGCAGAAACACATCACACATGGCCACTCAACAAGACTCCTGAATGTCTGACACACTGCACACTACGCTGTACATGGACATGACGGCAATACCACACCAACCAATGGGATCCCAGCCACAGTCACACACCAATGAAGAAGCCAAGGACACCCACAAAGAACACACATAGACAACTACCAACATTGCAGCCCGGACCCTGAGGAGTGCCAGCAGTCACACACACAACGTATCACAATCACTGAAAGATAACACAAACTGGAAATCACATGACAGGTGTAAACAACAAGTGCCAAGGGGAATCCTGACTGTGACCCTTCTGCGTCTGCACACAAACTCAGCCCTGACAGCAAACACACCTATGGGTGACACCCTGATGACCAGTAATGTGCCATGCACCCACATCACAGAGAATCCAGGGAGAAGACTTGGGGGGTACATAGGTCAACTCAGCAAGCATCACAAACAGGTACAACACTAGGGATCCCAGCATGCACAGCTAAACGGAAGTGAACACAGAGACATGCTCATATAACACACACCTTGGGCGCAGGCAATGTCACAGGAGTACACACTGCCATGAGGGGACTCCACTCCTGTGTGAGGAAAGCTATGCCATATGTTGCCACAGTAGGGCTCCATCATGTCAGCTGAGCACTTGGTCACACACTCAACAATTAGCACCAAATGAATGCTCCCGTCACATCAGCCTGGTCATGGGAGTGCCAACGAAATCATCAGCACTGATCCAACACACTTGTATAGCAATGTTGCACTGACAACACAGATGAGTCCTTCCCCATTGATGCCCAAACCTGCATGTCCAGTGGAGATGGCCACACGGTCAGGCTAGTAGATGAATTGAACAATGGCAGGCACAACAGATGTGCAGGGGTGGAAGCCACAGATGTGAAATTGCTAATGTAAGTAGGAAATCCCATTGCCAAATATTGAACATATGACACCCTCAGATGCTGCTAAGGATGACATGGATACACCACAGGATAGGACACATTCCCCCTGGACCACATGTGTTCCTGCACAGTAACACTTCATTATCATGAGACCAAATATCACCATCACTGCAGCAAGGGCACGGTTAGCAACATCATGTACATCAGAATCAAAACCACTAGAGAACAGAAAGTTGCTTTATTCAGCATTTGGATGAGAGAAGTGAAAGAAAATATATAACAAAGGCCAATGGCCAGTCCATAATATGAGTCCAAACAGGGTGCCAGTGCCAGATGTCACCCTACGCATGCCTGCACTGCTACACACCAGGGACAATCCCCTCGGAGGGGCATACGGGGGGCAGGCCAGGCACCGCAGGGACAGGATCAGGGCTCACCAGAAGGAGGCAGGGAAGGGGTGGTGGGTGCTGGAGAGCCACTGACAACTGCAGTGGAGGTGTCTGACATGGTGTGTGCCGGCACAAGTGGGGGCATGACTCTGATGGTGTGGGTGCCGGCAAGACTGCAGGGGACCGTGCAGATGGAGTGGACAGGTTCCCCACTGCAGTGCCCAAGTCAGACAGTGTGGTAGTGGACTCCACTGCAGTGCCTACCTCCAGGGGAGGAGAATGGGGATCAGGTAAGGTGGGCAGGACAGAGGGGAGGACACCGTCTCCACACCAGTGGCACAGACAAGCGCAGCGGGGTGTGTGGGGCCGGAAGAGCAAGTGGCAGGGGGAGAAGGCCTGATCCTTTTGGGGATGGTGTATCTGTGGGTGGGGGAACCTGGGGCAGGGTGTGGTGGGGGCACCTGTGGAGTGGGGGCCTGAGGGATGGAGGAAGGAGACTTGGTGCCTGAGCTGCAGGGCGGCGGCGGGGTCTTGCTCTTCCGGGTCCGGGGGGACTTGCGGATGGGTGCGTCAGTCGGTCTGCGCCTGGGGGAGGGTGTCCGGTGGCGAGGGGCACTCCGCTCCATGTGGGTGGGCTTCCTCTTCCCCCTGAATGCTGTATCAGCTGGATCGGAGGGGAAGAGGCCGAGGTCACTGAGGAAGAGCCGCTGGGTCTTTGGGGTTGCAGGTGAGGCAACGGAGGGGGCTTTGGAGGGAGAGGCAACTGTGGACTGCACAGTGCTCGTGGATGTGTGTGTGTGTGACTGGGCCCCATCCCCTGTGAGTGTGGTTTCAGTCCCCTGACTGTGCGTGCGTGTGCGTCTTGTCTGTGGCGTGTGTGTGTGTGTGCTGCTCGTGTCTGTGCTGGTGTGTGCCTGTGCCGGTGTGTGTGTGCTTGGGACAGGTAAGGTGCTGGGGAGTGTGGATGGGGCAGAGGCAGGAGGGGTGAGGGACTGTTGGAGGAGGGACACTGCTGCCATCAGGGAGGAGTCCATGGACCTATTGCCCCTCTGTAGGGCAGACATGCCCGATGAGATGCCCTCCATGAACAACACCAGCTGAGTCAACAGAGTGGTGTGGGCATGGAGGACACTCAGCATCGCTGTCTGCCCTACATGGAGCTGGCGAAGGAGGTACACAGACTCCTCACTCAGGGCAGCAGGGGACACAGGGGCAGGGGGTGCGGTGCCTGGCCCGAAGGAGACACGCTCCCGAACATGGGAGCCTCCACGGACCTCTGGAATGGGAGCCGATGGGAGGGCGGTGGTGGTGGCGGGGACAGCAACACTAGCTGGGGTGTGGTGGCTGCTGACACCCGCCTCCATAAGGGAGTCATCCTCCGAGCTGCTGTGGTCCTCAGCTGAGGTGGATGGTGCTGAGGACTCCTTGGTGTGGCTCCCCTCGCCCTCCGTGCCACTGGGTCCCTCCGACCACTCCTCGGTTGTTGACCCAGTCTGGCTCTGCCGCTCCTCCTGGTCCGTGGAGCTGTCCCCTCCTGTGGCCGTGGATGTATCTGCAAACAATAGGGAAATAGACAGACATCAGTCACCTGCACCGAACGCACACACCACAGTAAGTACAGCACAATACAGAGCAAGGCCTGGCATCCTTAGTTGGACATTGCTAAAATTGCCCAAACAGAATAGGAGAAGCCAATTGTCAGTCTGATCGTCAACCATGGCACTCACATCCCACCTGGCCTTGCACCCATCTGTCTGGCGTCCGTTGGCTGGCAATACCCCAGTGTGGACACATGCACCACCTACACAGTAGTTGGACGGTGCAGAGAACACGGTGAAGCATGTGAACATGCACACATCACAACTCTTGCCACTGAGTCAGTACAGGTGCCCGGATGTAAGTGATGCCCAGAGTCAGATATATGAAATGCATTTGATGCATACCAGCAACAGACACCACGAGGCACACATGTGCTGATAGCCATTGCCACTATGGTGTGCATGTAGCACATGTCACTCCCCTGCAGGATCACCCATAGGAAGTCACATGCCATGGCACAGGCATGCCTGCTAAGTCATACATCACTGTCTCCAGTCACATGGGCAGGGCAGCCACACAACAACAGTCTGCACTGTGTCACAATAGTAGGTCATGGGGAATGCAAGTCCTGGAGCTGAACAAGTGCACATGTACATCCCCCACACCCCACATCATCTGAACCCTTATCTGTCCAGATCATACCAATTGGACATATGGGAGACCTGTAACACAACCCTCTGAACCTGAGCACCTCACAATCTGCTGTGAATGGGAAACAGCTTCATGGACTTCACATTCGCATACCCCAGTCAGCACGGTCAGGTGTTCAAACACCTATGTGTCACACAAGTATCGTTTCCTATGGTCACATCTCCGGTGGCATGCTGAGCCCCAACCGAGAAACACCCCAGCAGTCCTGACAACGAAGCCACAGCACACTGACACAGAGGCAGACACCTGAGGGGACATATCACTGAGCACAACGTGTCAGCTGATACACAGGAGTGGGAGTGCAGAGTGTATTGTATGGCCTGGAGTAGGCATGACTGTCCTGCCCCACATGAATGAGGGATGAGCCCTGGACAGTAGGCACACGTAATATACACACTCCAGGGGCCCAAACATTGTTCCCACCCGCAGCATGGGTGTGTGCCAGACACCCCAGGCACATGTGGTGGATCAGCTCAGCAATTGGACCACATGTCAAAGTGACACGCAGATTACATGTCAGAACACAGGCATTGTGTAAGCAATGGACCCACCCATGATGCCCACCACAGAGATAGGGGAACAGATGCTGTCCCCCACCTTGAGTCAAGCAAACTGCAAGGACACAGTACCCAAGTGACACAATTCCCTGACTGCAAGGGCCACACCTGGGTATCAGATGAGGAGTGGGCAGTGCACAATTGAGGGACATGGGTCCTGGACCACATGACTGATGTACTGTGGAAGTTTAACCAGGCCAGAGGAGGGTACATAGCATGGCAGACAAAGTTCACAATGCAGTCATGGACTCACCCCCTCCTTGCTGCTCTCTGGCCTTCAGCTGCCCATCCAGATCAGGGAAGACCACCGCCAGGATCCTGAGCATGTGGGGGTCAGGGTCCGGTGTCCGCCCCTCCTGCGAGGAGGCGACAGCTTCAGCTGGACCCGTGCGATCCTCCGGGTCCAGCCCCGAAGGTCCTGCCACCTCTTCTGGCAGTTGCGGATCCGGCGCTTGTAGTCCCCACGGATCTCACTGCCCGGACGATGGTCAGCCATATCTTCTGCTTCTGGTGGGCATCAACCTGTGAGGATGACAAAGTGAGAATGCTATTACTACACATGCAACATATCCGTGCATTACACAGTTGTGTATAAATGTCTCAATCACAAGGGCACATGATGTACACAGGCAGTGCAAAGATGGCCATGGACAGTATGCCAGCAGTAACTACATGGTATCATTGCTTGGGAAGTAAAACCTTGTTTAAATGCACTGTCACTGCACCATACCTGTCCAGTGCATGTAACTACACACTATGGGGGGTGACAACAACTCAGTGAGCCTGCTAGCCAGTGGCGTGCAGACTGTTAGCCTTGCTAGTCAGACAACATGCACATTTAGGAAGGCAGTGGACAGAACACTCACCTGCTCCCCTGCTTTCCCATACAGCTTGCTGTACTGTGGAAGGAGGCTGTCCAGCAGGGCCTGGTTCTCCTCAGTGCTGAAGGCTGGGGCTCTCTCCACAGTACGTGCCATTGCAGGGTCCAGAGGGTGCAGATTCAGCAGCAGTGGTGGTGGCAGATGTCGTCCTGGAGCATGTAGTGCAGGCAAGTGAGCTCTCAGGGGAACAGCCAGCATTATATGTGTGCTGCAGAGGCAGTTACTGTCCCATGTGTCCAAAGTGATAGGTCCAAGTAGTTAGCATCTTCTGAATCTGGCCAATCCATGGAATTGCACCACTTACACACGCCCACAGCATCCTTCAAAAGTTCAACTTCATGACACCCATGAATTTGCAACATTGTTGTGGGTGACCAACTGAATTTCCAGCATCAGACTCGTTCAAGATTTGAAAACGCGTCCGTTGCCAGGCCAGGCCATAGGCAATGGGTGCACACCGATCGGTCCATTGCTGTTCAAGGCGTACCCGGGATACTACGCGTACCCGCACACATTGATTGCAATGGGCCGGCCGGGCACACCGATCGGTCCATTGCTGTTCAAGGCGTACTCGGGATACAACGCGTACCCGCACACATTGATTGCAATGGGCCGGCCGGGCACACCGATCGGTCCATTGCTGTTCAAGGCGTACTCGGGATACAACGCGTACCCGCACACATTGATTGCAATTGGCCGGCCGGGCACACCGATCGGTCCATTGCTGTTCAACGCGTACCCGGGATACAACGCGTACCCGCACACATTGATTGCAATGGGCCGGCCAGGCACACCGATCCGTCCATTGCTGTTCAACGCGTACCCGGGATACAACGCGTACCCGCACACATTGATGGCAATGGGCCGGCCGGGCACACCGATCCGTCCATTGCTGTTCAACGCGTACCCGGGATACAACGCGTACCCGCACACATTGATTGCAATGGGCCGGCCGGGCACACCGATCGGTCCATTGCTGTTCAAGGCGTACTCGGGATACAACGCGTACCCGCACACATTGATTGCAATGGGCCGGCCGGGCACACCGATCGGTCCATTGCTGTTCAACGCGTACCCGGGATACAACGCGCACCCGCACACATTGATGGCAATGGGCCGGCCGGGCACACCGATCGGTCCATTGCTGTCCAACGCAGCATTGCGAATACAACGCGTACCAGCACACATTGAATGCAATGGCCAATGTGTGCGCACCGATCGGTCCATTGCTGTCCAACGCATATTGCGAATACAACGCGTACCAGCACACATTGAATGCATAGGCCAATGTGTGCGCACCGATCGGTCCATTGCTGTCCAACGCGTATTGCGAATACAACGCGTACCAGCACACATTGAATGCAATGGCCAATGTGTGCGCACCAATCGGTTCATTGCTGTCCAACGCGTATTGCGAATACAACGCGTACCAGCACACATTGAATGCAATGGCCAATGTGTGCGCACCAATCGGTCCATTGCTGTCCAACGCGTCCCTGTACATGTCACTGGCATATGTCACCATGCCTGTCACAGGTGAACATATGCCAGCCACATATACTTCCCAGGGAGTGAGGGGCACACCTACAACACCACAGCCTGTCCAAACTGTATCCTAAGGCATGTAAGGCTGCATTACCTATTCCGTGTATGGGGGTGAACATGTTGTTCTGTGGGTGTCACTTGGGGCAGCCACCCCCAGGCTGTGCACGTGTTCATGGGGACAGTATCCTTGGTGTTTCGTGTACATGAACACTGTGATGTGCAACTGTTCATATCTGAGCATGTGGCATGGTCACATTTCACGGTGTTGTATGTGTATGTCATGTCACATGCCCCCTGAGTCTCATGTGGGACGGTATGTTTAACCCAGGCTGACCCATTGGCACAATAGTGATGGTCCTCCGCAGTCTGTGTGCATGTTGTGTTTACAATGTCTCTGATTTCATGTGCACAATGGGAGACAGTCTCCACATCCACGTTGTTTGTTCATGGACTTTGATGTTGTGCGTGTGTGTGTCACAGACGTCCATGTCTGTCCTGCCGAGGCAACAGGGACCACTACCTGTGGGGGTCATGGTTGTTTTGCTGTGGTGTATACATGATACGCCATTTCATGCCAGTGTCCATGTGGCAATACAGGGTCCCTGGGAATCTACCTGTCGTTGGGCTGTGATGCCTGGGGCACATCTGTCCTCACATGTCACTGTGGGGTGTGTTTGTAACGTGGCAGCAGGAGATGGGAAATGTGACACATCCTCATGATACCCAATGGCACAACCTGGGACTTATTGATGCCACTTGTTGAACTGTGATGTTGGATGTTGGCCATGTATGTGCCATACATGTCCTTACGGAACTGCACACATCATGTACTTGTGCCTCTTAATGATGTATCATGTGATATTGAGTGTGTTCAATGCCACATATGTGGGGTAACTGACAATCTTTCTTTCTTCACCTATGCACTGCAGGGCACCAGCTGTCCATAGACCATTCCCTGACCTGGCAACGATGGTGGAACGTGACAGCATCCGAAGGTACCGCTTCACCAGGCAGCTGATTGAAGATTTGGCAGTGCGCTTGGCACCACACCTGCAACCTGGCCGGCCGTATCCTACAGCGCTTACCCCCAAGGTGAAGGTGATGGCAGCCCTACACTTCTTTGCCACCGGTACCTTTCAACACACTCTGGCGACTGCTGGTGGGATGTCACAGACCATGTTCAGCCGTGTGCTCCGCGATGTATTGGAGGCTATGTTGATATACCTGAACCAGTACATCTATTTCCCTAGACTCCAGCAACTGACTGGCGTGAAGAGTGACTTCTATGCCCTGGGGAGGATGCTGCATGTCATTGGCTCCATTGATGGGACACATGTGGCTTTGGTACCACCACAGGCCCAGGAGCAGGCATACAGGAACCGCAAGCACTACCACTCGGTCAATGCACTGGTGGTCTGTCTTGCAGATATGACCATCACACACGTGTGTGCCCGTTTCCCCGGTTCTGCACACGATGCCTACGTGATGAGGAGTAGTCGCATCCCGAGGATGATGTCACAGATGCGGAACCAGCGTGCCTGGCTTGTTGGTGTGTACTGACTTTGTACCATTGTGTGTGTTCTGCAATGTAGTGTCCCACCCTCTTTTCCAACTCAGCTAATGTGCAATTGTCTGTATGTAGGTGACTCCGGATATCCCAACATGCCGTGGTTGCTGACGCCCCTCAGGAACCCTGTGACACCAGCCCAGATGCGCTACAATGAGGCACATGGTCGGACGAGGAGAGTTATTGAGCGGACATTTGGTCTCCTGAAGAGCCGCTTCCGCTGCCTGGACAAGACAGGAGGTTCCCTCCCATATGCCCTGGCAAAGGTGTGCAAGATTGTCATCGTCTGCTGCATGCTACACAACCTGGCAGTGCGGAAGGAGTTGCCTCTCATCCTGGATGACGATGACCAACGTCCGCCACCTGTGGAGGATCCTGGCCTGGACCACGATGCCAGTGATGATGATGATGATGATGGTGATGTCCGCACACAGCTCATCACCAACTTCTTCAGCTGAATGTAAGTATCCAGAGATGTCATGTAACTGATGTGAGTTTGCATGATATGTGTTGGTGGTGCTCTGGTGCTGTTTGAGTGTGTGCATGTGCTACATGACTGTATGCGTGTAGCGATGTGTCCTTACAGGTAGTCTGTACTCCCCAACAGTGTTGACATGCTAACTTGGTTCTGGGTGGGTATCTTGTGACATGTATTGGGCATGAGTATTGCAGTTCTGTCCTGTTCTTCAGTGCTTTTGACTGTGTGTCATTTCTGTCCTTCACAGGGTACTTTCAGAGTCGTTTGGTCAACTGTGATCCCCGACACCGTGATTCGACTTCCAGGGTGGTAGCTGTCGTGTCCCTACAGGTGATGTGCACCACACCCATGGACTTCCTTCCTTCTACACTTGTTGACTGTGTGCCCGCTGCCAGGTGGGATTACCTTGCATCTGTGGTGGTTACAACATGTTGCAAATGTGTAATAAACCTGTGCTTCACTTTGTGATGTGCGTTGTCTGTGGTCACACATCTGACTGACATTTGCTTACTGCACCAGTGGGCTAGTTAACACAGACTGTGAATAGGTGTTGGGTCTGTGCAATGCAACGTATTTCCTGGCAACATCAGTGTAGGCGATGAGTCAGATGGCCATGGTGTGTATGTGTTTTGTAGCCCTGGTGGTGTGCCTCCCTCATATGTGTGACGTCGCCATGACTCACATGCCGGTGTTGTACTTGCTGTAGCAGTTAGCATGCACAGTGTCATTTCCCAGTTCATCATCGCCACTTCAGAGACAACGTAGGAATCACAACAGAGGCAAGTATGGTGTATTAGTGAGTTTATTGACATACATGTGTGAGTATAGTGCACAGGATGGTGGGTCCTGTACATTGTGATTGTAATCCAAAGTTCCTAGATGATTTGGAAGTCCTGGTAGCAGAAATGTCCAGAGTAAAGTCCACAGTCATCTGAGACATTGGTCCAACTTGAGCTCCCCATGTCATGTGGGAGAGTTGTGTTGCAGTCAACAGGGTGAACAGTTTGCGCACAAAGGTGATTATCCAGAACAGGTTTAGGCTTCCTGGGGGTTGCACATGGCCATCGGCCTCTCACTTGCCCCTCCTCGGACGGCCCCTCTTCTTTGGGGGGACCCTCAAGTGCAGGCTGCTGCGGTGCAGGGGACTCTCCGCCAGAGTCATCCTCCCTCCCTGTGGCAGTTGCAGTTGTTTCAGCAGCAGATGTTGTGGGCACACAGGGAGGTGTTGACTGGTTGCTGCTCATCTGGCGGAGGCATTGTAGTATGTCCCTATGCACCGCCGTCATCTCTTGCAGTGTGTCCCACTTGGACTCCACGCGGGACATGTGTGAGTCCAAGCGGGCATGATGTGCAGCCTGCTGCTGTTTAATGTCCCTGAGGAGCCCCACTACCTGGCTGAGCTCCCCGGTGCTGGACTGGTACGCATCGGCTATGCGTGCCAGTTGTGGGTCATCATGCAGTCCAGACCCCTCTGCGATCAGTGACCTGTGTCTCCCACCCCTCCCACCACCCCTGGCGACACGTGCAGTACCTGAGGTGGCACGCACAGGTGACCCTGGGCCCCCTTGGGGGTTGTTGGTGGTGTTGGTGTCCATGGCCCCACGTTGGTCCAGGGTCCCTGTGCTGGTGGTGGTGGTGCTCCTTGGTCTTTCCATGTCGGCAGGGGTGGTATGTGTGTTGACAGTCGTTGGAGGGGTGGGTGCAAGGGGTGCAGCTGGTGGTCCTGCTGGTGCTGCATGATGACTTGCTCCGGAGGTGCCAGGTTGGTCTTCTTCATCCGAGGAGGGCAGTGGCTGTTTCACACCAGTGAGCTCCGTATCCTCTTGAGCCTGGGACGGGGACTCCTCAGTGTCTGCTGCTGTGTCCCCATCATCACCTGTTCTAGGGAGACACACACAATGTATGTTATGTTTCTGCAGGCATCAATGGTTGACACACCTGACAGTTGTGACTGTGCCTCTGGATGCGGGCCTGTACATTGCATTGTCCTAAGTTGTCACAGTCAGGGGTTGATATTGGTGTAGCACATTGTCCTGCATTATTTGGCCATTTCCATGTGAATGTTGGGGTGTGTACATGGTCTGCATTGGTTGTATTGGGTTGACATCCGGCCCTCCTTCCCACCCAGCCAGATATCCCACCATGGAACTTGCTTCCATTGCAGGGAGTGCAATTTGTCTTTCAGGATGTCAGTCAGTGGTGTCCTGCTGTTGGTTGGTGCACAGTTGCCAGCAGGGCCTTGTGCTCCCCACAGCAGTAGCCAGTGTCAGCCATCTTGTCAGTTGTTTTCCACTCCTTGTGATGTGTGCATGGTACAGGGTGGTGTTGATGGGCCAATTGTGAGGCTGACCAATATCTGTGTCTACCACTCCCATCATGCTATTGCCTCCACCCCCTTCCCAGCATGCCCATACTTCCTTCCTTTTGAGTGTACTTCACTGTGTGTGGGTGTGACAGCAATGGCAAGATGGCTGACAGTGGTGTCCTGCTGTTGGTTGTTGTCCAGTTCCCAGCATGGCCTTGTGCTCCCCACAACAGAGCACCAGTGTCAGACATCTTTGATGGGGCTTTACACTCTCTGTGAGGTGTGCATGCTTCAGTGTGAGCTTGCTGGGCCATGGGGGGATGTTGAGCTGTGACTCCCACTCCCATCATGCTATTGCCTGCACCCACCTCCCCAGCATGCCCATACTTCCTTCCTTTTGAGTGTACTTCACTGTGTGTGGGTGTGACAGCAATGGCAAGATGGCTGACAGTGGTGTCCTGCTGTTGGTTGTTGTCCAGTTCCCAGCATGGCCTTGTGCTCCCCACAACAGAGCACCAGTGTCAGACATCTTTGATGGGGCTTTACACTCTCTGTGAGGTGTGCATGCTTCAGTGTGAGCTTGCTGGGCCATGGGGGGATGTTGAGCTGTGACTCCCACTCCCATCATGCTATTGCCTGCACCCCCTCCCCAGCATGCCCATACTTCCTTCCTTTTGAGTGTACTTCACTGTGTGTGGGTGTGACAGCAATGGCAAGATGGCTGACAGTGGTGTCCTGCTGTTGGTTGTTGTCCAGTTCCCAGCATGGCCTTGTGCTCCCCACAACAGAGCACCAGTGTCAGACATCTTTGATGGGGCTTTACACTCTCTGTGAGGTGTGCATGCTTCAGTGTGAGCTTGCTGGGCCATGGGGGGGATGTTGAGCTGTGACTCCCACTCCCATCATGCTATTGCCTGCACCCCCTTCCCAGCATGCCCATACTTCCTTCCTTTTGAGTGTACTTCACTGTGTGTGGGTGTGACAGCAATGGCAAGATGGCTGACAGTGGTGTCCTGCTGTTGGTTGTTGTCCAGTTCCCAGCATGGCCTTGTGCTCCCTGTAGGAAGGTGGAATCTGACTATACGGTTGCCCCCACTTTTTTTATGGTGTTTTGCTGGTTTATGACTTAGTTGGACTGGGATCCTGCTATTCAGGGCCCCAGTCTATCTGCTTTCTCTGTAAAAGGTTTCCATGTGCCTTAGGCACATCTCTGATTGGAATCTGGAGTGCCCTTATAAGTCCCTAGTATATGGTATACTATGTACCAAGGGCATAGGTACCTCAGAGGCCTACCAGGGGCTGCAGCATGTATTATGCCACCCCTGGAAGGCCATCCAAACTGACACCACAGGTCTGCTACTGCAGCCTGGGTAAGGTGGTGCATGCACCCCTTACTGTGATATAGGTTACCTATATCACTAAATACATACACACATATAAACCTATAAGTCACTCCTATGGCAGGCCTTATCAATCCTGAAGGCAGAGTGCGTGGTTCCTATGTGAGAGGGTGCCCCTGCATGAGCAGGGCCCCTCTGCAGTGTTCGGAGACCCTTCTCTGATGCTGTTTGTAGTGCAGCCTGACCATATACTCTTAAGTGCATTATAACCTCGCGTTAAATGCTAACTTTGGAATGGCTGCACCGAAACATGTCGTGTTTGGTGTCAAACATCTTGGAATACTACCCCCCCGCCAATTCTGGCAGCGGGGGTAGCATTCCACCCTTCTAGAGGGAGAGACATGTTAACCCTGGCTTGGCCGGTAACTTCTTTCTAAAGCCCTGGCATCACAAAATGGATGCTGCTGCCACAGACACAAGTCTGGCCTCCTGCTGCTGACCGAAACTCCGGCAGGGGAGGCCTGGACAACAGGTTTCCTGTCCCAGGGAGGTGTGACCACCTCCCCAGACAGGATAGTGTGTATTGGGGCTGGGCGGGAGCACTTTTGGGTGCTTTGAAGTCCTGCACTGGGGGCACACTTGGTGTCCCTAGTGCATACCCCAGTTCAAACCGGATCAGGGGCTTGCAGCCCCTGCTTTGGCGTGAACTGGACAAAGGGAAAGGGGTGTAGCCACCCCTCTGCCCTGACCCACCCATAGGTGGGGCCACAGAGTAGTCCAACCCCAAAACTTGGTATAAGTATAGGAACCCAGTCCTTAGGACTTTAGATTATCCCTGGACGAAACTCTGAAACAGAATCCTGGACCTTCGATGCTCTACTAAAGACTAGAGGACAGAAGAATCTTCCTTGGGGTCAAGGAGTGACTCCCCTGCTTGGCAGGCACCAAAGAAGCAATTGTCCGGTCTGCATCGCCTAAGCTCCCGTCGGACGCCGAAGTCTTTGCATCACCAGAGGTGGATTTCCAGACTTCCCCGAGGCTTCCCTGAGTCCCCAGCAAAGCTGAGGCCCGTAGCTGTCGTGGGTAACGTGGAACCGTGACCCCTGGACACCGCACGCATTTGCTAGTGCATCCTCTTCTGGGTCTCCCACGAAGTCGTGCTTTGGGCTCCGAGTAGCCCTAGCCTCCAGCACCAACTGCACCGAAGATCACTGGCCTCCACTCCACGAGTGTCCTGTGAGCCAGATCCACGTGCGACGTCTCGAGGCTCCTTTGCTGTCGCTAGCCCGTTGGCTAGTAGCCCTTCACGAAGGCCAATCCTTTTCTTCTTGGGCACCCTGGTTGCTCCAGGCCTGCCCTCACTTACCCTCGCTGGGTGAGTTCCTCAGACCTTGCTGGTCTGCACCATCGATGATCTTTACTTTCATCGAGACTTGCCGTTGCCAAGGCTTGTTGGGTCCAATCCGGTCGCGGACGCCTCAGCACTCGACAGACATCGTGTGCCAGCCCGAATCCTGCTCCTGGTCGCCGACAACGCCTCCTGGACCTCGTGGCTGAAGAGTCAAGACGACCGTCAACGCACCTGAAGCACTCGACATCGGTGGGCATCTGTCCATCGCCTTCCTGGTCACTGGCTAGTGACCCAGACTCTGTCCCCTCTGCTTTCAGGTTCTTCAGATCTCCGATCCACTCTTGGATCCACCCGGACACTTTCCACTTGGTCGCCAGCAGCACTTTGCAGCAGATCGCCATTCAAATCGACGACGAAACCCGACCCCGAAAGGCACCTATGCACCCGGCTTCCCTGGGTGAGGTAACACGAGTACTCCGGTGCTCCCGTGGGTAGAGACTCTAGAACGACCTAGTTCTCAAAGGGTTTGCTCCAAGTCCTCCTTTAAGTGTCCCTTTTCTTTAATTTCCTGATCGCGACTTTCTCCATAGAAGTTAACGGCGTATCGCGGTTGTGTATTTACACTGCACGCGTCCCCCGTGGGTCCCCTGTGTCACTACCTTGGGTGGTTCCTTGTGGACCAAGCACTTCTAGAGGCTCTAGGCCTAGTGTCTAGTTCAGTCGTGGTTCTTATACCACTTTATTGGTATATGGTTTGGTACGCCCCTAGGGCCCAAACGTGTATTTGTGCTATTACTGTGTTTAAATAACTTATAACTTGTGTATTTCGAACTCTAGCCTCATAAAGAGACTAGAGGGGTGTGTTTAGCAATAAATACATATATTTTGAATATATACCTGGTGTGGTGCTCTTTCATTTGATCACTCAAGAGATTATAGACTGGTAAAACAAGCTGCTTTACATTCCTTCAAGACTTAGCCTGAAGGCTGCTCTCCATAGCTACCACTAGGATAGCTTTCAATAAGGTTGTCTTTAACCTATCTCCAATAAGGGGTTGTTTGGACTGGTGCAAGGTGCCCACTATAATTAGTGGACAGCATATGCCAGGCCAACTTCTCACATTGGTGTGCAGCGTGTGGGATTCCAGCTTGCTATTGTTTTACCAGATAATCTCAATTGAATTGATCAACTGAAAACCACTAAAGGTACCTAAGGTACATATAATTTAAGCTTAGAATACAGTAAGTTCTACTGAACTTAGAGTTGTGTGTTAAGGGATAGCACACCCTTTCTACAACTCAAGAGAGTTTAGTAGGCCACACTAGAGTAGGTAGTGCATACACCACACCTCACTAGTGATGTCTTCAAAGCCAGGACCCAGTGAGTCCTTGCCAGAAGCCCATGGGCTTCTCCCCTCCAAGTATGATACACTCCCATTCTTGGAATTGAGAGCATTATGTAACTTGAGGAAATTGAAGACAGGACAAAGTCCCACCACCCAACATCTTAGAGAGATTTTGGAAGCTTATGATCTCAGTAAGCCCTTGGGGACTGAAGGGGTAGGAGCTGAGGGTGGGGCAGAAGATGAGGATGGGACCAGGGGTAGAAATACCCCCAGCCCCCCCTCTGAAACTGGCCAGGAGGGTGACAATCACCCTGACCTGGATAACCCAATCCCTCCTGTGGAAGATGAAGAGGAAGATCAGAATGATCCCAACTTTGTCCCCCCAGGAAGGATTATGAGTGTGCCCAGAAGGTCTAGGTCTCCTTCTCAGGAGTCTACCCACTCTGGCACCTCAATAGGGACCTCTGTCTCCTCTCATAGGAGGGAATCCTCTCATGAGAGGAGAAAGAGGCTGATTCAATATGAGGAAGCTCAGCTTGAACTCAGAAAACAGCAACTGGCTATAGACAGGGAGTCCCTAGATCTCTACAAAGAGAGAAAAAGTTGGGACTAGAGTCCCATGGTGGCAGCAATATCCCTAAAGATAGGGAAAGGTCTTATGACCATAGAAACCTAAACAAGATTGTCCCTCCCTACCAGAGTGGGGATGACATCCACAAATGGATAACTGCACTGGAGAGGGCCTGTAAAGTTCAGAGGGTCCCCCAGAAGCAGTGGGCAGCAATCTTGTGGCTCTCCTTTGCAGACAAAGGTAGAGACAAGCTCCTCACTGTAAGAGAAGAGGATGCTGACAATTACACAGTCTTGAAGAGTGCTCTGATAGATGGGTTTGGCCTAACCACTGAACAGTATAGGTTGAAGTTCAGAGACACCCAAAAAGCTCAGACTCAAGACTGGGTTGATTTTGTAGATTGTGCTACTAAGGCTCTGGAAGGTTGGATACATGGCAACAAAGTGCAGGACTTTTTAGGATTGTACAATTTGATTATGAGGGAGCAGATCCTTAATAATTGTCAAAACCAGCTTTTGCACCAGTATCTGGTGGACTCTGATCTGACCACTCCCCAAGAATTGGGAAAGAAGGCAGACAAATGGGTCAGAACCAGAGTAAAAATTCAAAATCAGGGTGGTGACCAGAAGAAAGATTCTACTAAGTCCCAAGAGAAAGGTGGGGATAAATCTAAAGATAAGTCCCCTACAGGGCCCCAAAATTCCTCTTCTGGGGGTGGGTCCCAAACTCCTTCTTCTCCTGAAAAGAAACCATATTGCCATGTCTGTAAAAAGCCTGGGCACTGGAAAACTGATCCCAGTTGCCCCAGGATTGGCAATAAAGAAAATGTTCCTCCAACAACTACTACCACCCCTCCTGGTACTACCAGTAGTAATCCTCCAGTTGGGAGTAGTGCACCCAAAAAGTTAGGTGCTTTTGCAAGAGGAACTGAGGTGGGCCCTAGTTTAGACAGGGACCCCTCAACAGACTCCTCTGACTCTGATGGTGGTATAGGATTTGCCACCTTTACCATGGGTCCCACAGCATTGGGCAGGTACAGATTGGAGCCAATAATTAATGGTCAGAAAGCTGTGGCATTTAGGGACACAGGGGCTAGTGTCACCATGGTGGCAGGGAAACTAGTCCCCCCTCACCAGCTTTTACCTGAGTTTAAATACCAGGTGACCAACATTGATGGTGTCAGAACAGATCACCCCATGGCCATAGTCAATCTCAGCTGGGAGGGGTCACAGGCCCAAAAAGAGTGGCAGTGTCCCCAACCCTACCTGTAGATTGCCTGATGGGCAATGATCTGGAAATTTCAGCCTGGGCTGAAGTTGAACACCAAACCCATCTCAGGATGCTGGGCGTCCCTGTAAAGGTTAGTGGGGCTGTGATGGCCACAGCCCCAGCCCAAGATTTTGGAGAGATGGAGCCTGGAAGAATGGCCCACTCTCCCCAAAAGAGAGCACAAGGGTTGAAGAAAAGTCTTCTTCCCTCCAGACAGTAGGTAAGGGTCAGCCTCCTCAGGGAACTGACCCTACCCCTAGTGAAGGAACTGCCCCAGAGGTAGTCAGGCCTGGCCTGGCCACACCCCTGATGGCAGAGGACCCTTCCAAGGTGGTACCCAGTCTGGAGCAGGTAACCTGCCCCTCTCTACCCTGCCTCAGCCAGCCCAGGGCTGCAGAGGTCAGGGAGGTCAGTGGACCCCCCAGGGCCCCCTGTCCAGAGGAACCCCCCCCATCAGCAGATTAGGGGCACCCAGTCTAGTAGCCCTAGCCAGGTGAAAATTCCTCTACACACTGAGGGATCCCCCATACCTTTATGTAGGGACCTCCCCCAGAAGGACTCTGGTAGGCAAGGGCAAACCTGGGACCAGAAGGTTCCAAACCTGCCGTGTCCCTCCAGTAGTCCATCCAAAGGGACCCAACCCCCAGCTGTAGGCAGCCAAAGGTTGACCCTTAGAGCAAAGTGCAACTTAGTCATGGAAAGACAGGCATACATGGTGACCAGTGATCTGAGGAAGCTGAGACCAACATTCCTAGGGCCTCACTTCCCTACTCAGACACCTCACCAGCCTTGTACTTTACCTAAGCACACCACAGGTAGTGATTCCCCATGGTGGAGACCCTCTCATACCCTTAGGGTGAGGGATTGCTTAGTGGACCATAAGACAGGGGGCAACCATGCTAGTGCAGGTGCTTCCTTATATGGCCAATTAGTCAATGAAGGCTCAACTGGCCAAGGTTAGCCTTATCTCCTTTCGTTTGGGGGGGTTATGTAGGAAGGTGGAATCTGACTATATGGTTGCCCCCACTTTTTTATGGTGTTTTGCTGGTTTATGACTTAGTTGGACTGGGATCCTGCTATTCAGGGCCCCAGTCTATCTGCTTTCTCTGTAAAAGGTTTCCATGTGCCTTAGGCACATCTCTGATTGGAATCTGGAGTGCCCTTATAAGTCCCTAGTATATGGTATACTATGTACCAAGGGCATAGGTACCTCAGAGGCCTACCAGGGGCTGCAGCATGTATTATGCCACCCCTGGAAGGCCATCCAAACTGACACCACAGGTCTGCTACTGCAGCCTGGGTAAGGTGGTGCATGCACCCCTTACTGTGATATAGGTTACCTATATCACTAAGTACATACACACATATAAACCTATAAGTCACTCCTATGGCAGGCCTTATCAATCCTGAAGGCAGAGTGCGTGGTTCCTATGTGAGAGGGTGCCCCTGCATGAGCAGGGCCCCTCTGCAGCGTTCGGAGACCCTTCTCTGATGCTGTTTGTAGTGCAGCCTGACCATATACTCTTAAGCGCATTATAACCTCGCGTTAAATGCTAACTTTGGAATGGCTGCACCGAAACATGTTGTGTTTGGTGTCAAACATCTTGGAATACTACCCCCGCCAATTCTGGCGGCGGGGTAGCATTCCACCCTTCTAGAGGGAGAGACATGTTAACCCTGGCTTGGCCGGTAACTTCTTTCTAAAGCCCTGGCATCACAAAATGGATGCTGCTGCCACAGACACAAGTCTGGCCTCCTGCTGCTGACCGAAACTCCGGCAGGGGAGGCCTGGACAATAGGTTTCCTGTCCCAGGGAGGTGTGACCACCTCCCCAGACAGGATAGTGTGTATTGGGGCTGGGCGGGAGCACTTTTGGGTGCTTTGAAGTCCTGCACTGGGGGCACACTTAGTGTCCCTAGTGCATACCCCAGTTCAAACCGGATCAGGGGCTTGCAGCCCCTGCTTTGGCGCGAACTGGACAAAGGGAAAGGGGTGTAGCCACCCCTCTGCCCTGACCCACCCATAGGTGGGGCCACAGAGTAGTCCAACCCCTAAACTTGGTATAAGTATAGGAACCCAGTCCTTAGGACTTTAGATTATCCCTGGACGAAACTCTGAAACAGAATCCTGGACCTTCGACGCTCTACTAAAGACTAGAGGACAGAAGAATCTCCCTTGGGGTCGAGGAGTGACTCCCCTGCTTGGCAGGCACCAAAGAAGCAATTGTCCAGTCTGCATCGCCTAAGCTCCCGTCGGACTCCGAAGTCTTTGCATCACCAGAGGTGGATTTCCAGACTTCCCCGAGGCTGCCCTGAGTCCCCAGCAAAGCTGAGGCCCATAGCTGTCGTGGGTAACGTGGAACCGTGACCCCTGGACACCGCACACATTTGCTAGTGCATCCTCTTCTGGGTCTCCCACGAAGTCGTGCTTTGGGCTCTGAGTAGCCCTAGCCTAAAGCACTAACTGCACCGAAGATCACTGGCCTCCACTCCACGAGTGTCCTGTGAGCCAGATCCACGTGCGACGTCTTGAGGCTCCTTCGCGGTCGCTAGCCCATTGGCTAGTAGCCCTTCACGAAGGCCAATCCTTTTCTTCTTGGGCACCCTGGTTGCTCCAGGCCTGCCCTCACTTACCCTCGCTGGGTGAGTTCCTCAGACCTTGCTGGTCTGCACCATCGACAATCTTCACTTTCATCGAGACTTGCCGTTGCCAAGGCTTGTTGGGTCCAATCCGGTTGCTGATACCTCAGCACTCGACAGACATTGTGTACCAGCCCGAATCCTGCTCCTGGTCACCGACAACGCCTCCTGGACCTCGTGGCTGAAGAGTCAAGACGACCGTCAACGCACCTGAAGCACTCGACATCGGTGGGCATCTGTCCATCGCCTTCCTGGTCACTGGCTAGTGACCCAGACTCTGTCCCCTCTGCTTTCAGGTTCTTCAGATCTCCGATCCACTCTTGGATCCACCCGGACACTTTCCACTTGGTCGCCAGCAGCACTTTGCAGCAGATCGCCATTCAAATCGACGACGAAACCCGACCCCGAAAGGCACCTATGCACCCGGCTTCCTTGGGTGAGGTAACACGAGTACTTCGGTGCTCCCATGGGTAGAGACTCTAGAACGACCTAGTTCTCAAAGGGTTTGCTCCAAGTCCTCCTTTAAGTGTCCCTTTTCTTTAATTTCCTGATCGCGACTTTCTCCATAGAAGTTAACGGCGTATCGCGGTTGTGTATTTACACTGCACGCGTCCCCCATGGGTCCCCTGTGTCACTACCTTGGGTGGTTCCTTGTGGTCCAAGCACTTCTAGAGGCTCTAGGCCTAGTGTCTAGTTCAGTCGTGGTTCTTATACCACTTTATTGGTATATGGTTTGGTACGCCCCTAGGGCCCAAACGTGTATTTGTGCTATTACTGTGTTTAAATAACTTATAACTTGTGTATTTCGAACTCTAGCCTCATAAAGAGACTAGAGGGGTGTGTTTAGCAATAAATACATATATTTTGAATATATACCTGGTCTGGTGCTCTTTCATTTGATCACTCAAGAGATTATAGACTGGTAAAACAAGCTGCTTTACATTCCTTCAAGGCTTAGCCTGAAGGCTGCTCTCCATAGCTACCACTAGGATAGCTTTCAATAAGGTTGTCTTTAACCTATCTCCAATAAGGGGTTGTTTGGACTGGTGCAAGGTGCCCACTATAATTAGTGGACAGCATATGCCAGGCCAACTTCTCACACTCCCCACAACAGAGCACCAGTGTCAGACATCTTTGATGGGGCTTTACACTCTCTGTGAGGTGTGCATGCTTCAGTGTGAGCTTGCTGGGCCATGGGGGTGGGGGATGTTGAGCTGTGACTACCACTCCCATCATGCTTTTGCCTCCACCCCCTTCCCAGCATGCCCATGCTTCCTTCCTTTTGAGTGTACTTCACTGTGTGTGGGTGTGACAGCAATGGCAAGATGTCTGACAGTGGTGTCCTGCTGTTGGTTGTTGTCCAGTTCCCAGCATGGCCTTGTGCTCCCCACAACAGAGCACCAGTGTCAGACATCTTTGATGGGGCTTTACACTCTCTGTGAGGTGTGCATGCTTCAGTGTGAGCTTGCTGGGCCATGGGGGGGGGATGTTGAGCTGTGACTACCACTCCCATCATGCTTTTGCCTCCACCCCCCTTCCCAGCATGCCCATGCTTCCTTCCTTTTGTCTCAGCTTCCCTGTGGGGTTGTGTGCCTGTGCTGACAAGATGGCTGACAGTGTTATCCTGGGGTTTGTTTTGCTACAAGTCCCATGTGTGTCCCTGTGCTTCACACTGCATGACCCAGGGTTGTGGTTCTTTGTGGGATATTTGATTGGTGTGTGAGGCAATGCTTTCTCCCAGGTGAGTTGTGTGTAGTTTGTGTTAGGGGGTGTGTGGGTGGAGCTGCTGGTGACTATGGTCAGTGCTGTGAGTCCTCCTTCCCACCCAGCCAGATATCCCACCATGGAACGTGCTTGCATTGCAGAGAGTGCAAGTTGGCTTTCAGGATGTCAGGCAGTGGTGTTGTGCTGTTTGTTGGTGCACAGTTCCCAGCAGGGCCTTGTGCTCCCCACAGCAGTAGCCAGTGTCAGCCATCTTGTCAGTCCTTATCCACTCCCTGTGATATGAGCATGGTTCAGAGTGGTGTTGATGGGCCAATTGTGAGGGTGAGCAGTATCTGTGACTCCAACTCCCATCATGCTATTGCCTCCACCCCCCTTCCCAGCATGCCCATACTTCCTTCCTTTTGACTCTGCTTCCCTGTGGGGTAGTGTGCCTCTGCTGACAGGAAGGCTGACAGTGTTGTCCTTGCGTTTGTTTGGCTACAAGTCCCAGGTGTGTCCCTGTGCTTCACACAGCATTACCCAAGGTGGTGGTTCTTTGTGGAATCTTCATTTGGTATGTGAGGCATTGCATTCTCCCAGGTGGGTTATGTGGAGTTTGTGTTGAGGGTGTGTGAGGTGAGCTGCTTGTAACTATGGTCAGTGCTGTGAGTCCTCCTTCCCACCCAGCCAGATATCCCACCATGCAACGTGCTTGCATTGCAGAGAGTGCAAGTTGGCTTTCAGGATGTCAGGCAGTGGTGTTGTGCTGTTTGTTGGTGCACAGTTGCCAGCAGGGCCTTGTGCTCCCCACAGCAGTAGCCAGTGTCAGCCATCTTGTCTGTTGTTTTGCACTGCCTGTGATGTGTGCATGGTTCATGGTGGTGTTGATGTGCGCATTGTGAGGGTGGGCAATTTCTGTGAGTACGACTCCCATGATGCTATTGGCTGCACTGACTTGCCCAGCATACACAGTATTCCTTCCTTTCAGTGAGCTTCCCTGTGAGGTGGTGTTGTGGTGGTGGCTACATGTCTGACTGTGTTTGTTGGTTATATTTGTGCCATTGCCTAGCTGTATTTGTTGTTAGGTTTGTACATGTCATGACACAGTTACATTTCACTATGAGCTGGCATGTATTGTGTTTATCTGGCTGACATACACATTTTGGGATGATCTGTTTTGGTTGGTGTGTATTTGCTAAGGGTGCATGGTTTAACTCTCCCTTGACAGTGATGTGTGTGTATTGTGGCACAATATTGTGTACATTAGTTGTGTACTCACCAGGCTCTGGGATGTTTTCTAGTCCATAGACGCTCACTGGTGGTAGGATGGCCCGCACCTTCTCCTCCCACGGCCTGAGGTATACTGGTTTGGCAGGAGGGCCACTGCTGGTGTGTTTGCTCAAGATGTAGTCCTTCTTCAACAGCTCCTTGACCCTCCTGCGCACGTCATACCTCCTGTTCTGGATGTCTACCTTTGTGCGCAAACATGGTGATTGTGCGTTGACCCTGTCGACGATCCTCTCCCACATCTTGGTTTTCTGCGCCATGGGTGTCTGTTGGACCAATGTGCCAAACAGCTGTGGCTCTACCCTGAGGATCTCATCTACCAGGACTTCCAATTCACTATCTAGGAACTTGTGATTCTTCTTTGGGGGCATGGTGTTGGGTGGTGCTGGTGAGTGATGTGTGTGTTGGTGTGCAAGTGAGGGTGTGTGAGTGTGTGTTTTGCTGGGTGTATGTGAGGGTGCTATTTGTTGTGGTGCTGCTGGTGTGTGGCTTGTGTGATGGATAAGCTGTGAGTGTGTGTGTGGTTGCTGTCTGTTGGTGTTTAGTGCTGGCAGGTAATTAGAATTTGCAAAGGATCATGGTAGGGATTTGTGTCCTTTATATAGGTGGAGTTGTGGGTGTGTCTTTGTTCCCTGTTTCCCCCCCCAGTATTTATTTGCTTTGTGATAGCTTGTTTGGCCTTTTTTTGTGTCTTTTTTTTCCTTGGTTATTTTTGTGCATGTAGGAGACGTTCTTGTGACCGAGTCGGACCCTCCAGTTGTCTCGTGCGAGCCTCTCCTATTCGTTCACGCTGTGTTTGTGCTGTTTTCTGTGCTGCGTACGCGTCGGTCGCGGGGTTTTGGTTTGCTTCGGCTCGCAGTTTTGAATGCGTGTCGGTCGTGCGGCTTGTGCTCCGTGCGATTCGGTCGTGTTTTCCACGCGTTGCATCGTACTTGGCGGGTCGACGTTCGCGGGTAATTTTTGTTTGGGATTCTTCCTGGTGCGTGTCGGTCGGTTCGTTTCGCATGCTTTTCCGGCCGGATGGCTGTTTTCCGCGCGGCTCGGTCGGTCGGCTTGTGTTCCGTACGAGTCGGTCGGATTTAGCGCGCTTTTCATCGTACTTTGCGGGTCGGGCTGCACCGGTACGTGTCGGTCGGTATTTATTCCGGCTCCGAGTCGGTCGGTACGTTTTCCGGCCCGAATCGGAATCGGCCCCTAGATCTGCCGAGCTTTGTTTGTGTCCGTTATTCTCTGCGTGCCTGCTCTTTTCCAGGTCATGAAAAGTATGGCCAGTGTTCTCGCTTATACGGCTTGGCGAAAACCCTTGCTAAACCTTTGTGTTTGCATGCAAGCCTCCACTAACCTTTAATTATCCAGTGCCGTGGGTGACAGAATGTACACAGAACCATTCCGACGCGGAAGAGTATCTCTTTACACAGCATCATAAACATTCCCACACCCATTAGGGGCACGCAATGTTTATTTACAAGGGGGGCAGATGTGCTTGTATATGCTCGCTCTTTTGTTTTCTTTGCCATGTATGCTATTTTTTTTTTGTTTCGTCGTTTGTAAAAAATTAATTGCAGTTAGCACAGCGGAGAATTCCTAATGCACGTTCTAACCCACTTACAGCACGTTTCTAAATTTCAATGTGGAATTGAAGTAAAATGAATGAAAATGATTTTTAAAATGTATTTATTTTGACTTTATTTATACTTTGTATTTGTTCTCGTCTACTGAATGCATTTCTTGATGGAAAGGATTTGCTTAGTAAACATGTTAAGTCTCTCGGCAGAAGGCATTGACCTCTGGTTAAGCACTGAGGAGAGGGTCATATGCTTATGTATTCAAGCTTTCAGGTCTCAAAATATTTACTGTTAGGAACTACTTAAGAGAGTTGAATGGCACTAGAACTGACTGTGTTTGGGAATAGCGTCAGGGTGGTGGGGTGGGAGGGAGTAGCAGCACAAAACAGCATATTAGTGGCAACCGGTCTGTCTCTTCAAGTGCCAAAGTTAACTTTTTTTAAATCCAGTTTTCTTCTTGCCCTCTCCACAGCAAATACACTGGCAAATTATGTATTTTATTCTGTAGGCGGTATTGGCACAACCACAAGTACTGAGGGAAACAATATGCAAGAATATGGCAATGGTTGTGATGAAGTGTTTTATATAGTGGTTTCTGCCACAGCCTTCCGGCTTCACAGCACAGTAACTCATAGGTGCTATTGAACTACAACACAGCAATGCATGTTAGACTCCTCTCTACTCTACTATGCCCCACTCTACTGTATGCTAATGCTCTCTAGCACACTCCACTATACACAATTGTACTCTTTGCCACTGCACTCTATACAACTCCAGCATAGGCCACTCCACTGTACTTTGCATCACTCCACTCTGCCACTCCATGCTACTCTGCTATGCAAAACTGCACTCTATGGCAATGCACTCTACGCCGATCCACTCTAATCTTTACCATTTCACTCTAAACCACTTAACTCTACTCTACGTCAATAAACTCTATACTGCACCACTCTAAGCCACTGTTTTACAATCTGTGCCACTCCACTGTACTCCATTGCATTATGTGCAACGCCCCTCTGTACCACTATACACAACTTTACACCACTGCACTGTACATCACATAATTACTATACACATAATTCCATTGTACACCATGCCACATATTTACACTCCACAAATCCACGCCTCACAATTACACAACTAACAATTCAAATCCACCCCACATATTTCTACTCAAACCACATACATCCAGTCCATAACACAAGGATAAAAAACACTGCCATTTACAACGCCAATAGCTCTAACTCAAAAAAATGCGAGACCTATTGCATTTCTAATGCTTGTTTATTATTGGTATGTATGTTAGTATATATTTTATATGTATGTGATGTATGTTTATTTGTATAAGAATTGTTTGTATTTTTAATATGTTTTAAATTTTTAGTAGTTGTAATTTTTTTTATTTGAATTTTGCGCTTTTAGTTCCGTAGCGGTTTATAGGGGAATAGGGTGGGAAGTAATTTAATTATATTACATATTTTTTTATTTGAATTTCACGTTTTTAGTTCTGTAGCGGGTTGTGGGTTTATAGGGGAATAGGGTGGGAAGTAATTTAATTATATTAAATTTATTGATTATTTTTTATTTATTAATATTTGTTTAATTGATATGTTATAGTGTTAAATGTGTTAAGTAATTTATTATTAATTAATTATTAATTGGTTATTAATTAATGTTAATTATTTAATTGGTAATTAATTAGGGTAATTGTGTAATCAATTTTAGGAGTGTGTGGTGGTGTTTATAGGTGAAAAGGGTGGGAAGTAATTTATTTTTAATTGATCAATTAATAATTTGTTGTTAATTAATTTTAATAAATTAATTGGTAATTAATTATGGTAATTGTGTAATTCATTTTAGGTGTGTTTTGTGGTTTTTATAGGAGTAAAGGGTGGGACGTAATTTGTGTTTAATTATATTTAGTTAAATAATGTTAATTTTTTTATATTTATTTTGGGTAATTGTTTATTTTTTGTGTGTTGTTTTTATTTTCAAATGGGTAAAGGGTGGGTATTAAATGAATTTTGTTATTTAATTATTAGTTGTTAATAGTTATAGTTTTTCTTTTAAAAATAATATTTAATTGTGTTTTATTATTTTATAGTTTAATTTAGGTGTGTTCTGGATATTATAGTGTTAAAGCATGTGTACTCAATGAATGTATTTTTTATAAGATTTTTTTACTTGATTATTAATTATGTTAATTATGGAAATAAATGTAATTAAAAATGTTTCAGTGTTTTGTTATTGGTGTGGTGTTATAGGGTAGGAAATAAAATAAATACATTAATGTTTTAAATAATTTTTTTGTTTGTTAATATTTGCTACTTTTAAATAATTATTGTTTATAAATATATTTATTAATTTATTTTATATATTATTTGTAGTTTTTTGGTATATGTAATTAAAATTATAATATGTGTGCTTTTTATGTTTAATATATATTTAATATTTTTAAAATATTGTTTATTTTTATGAATTTTAAATTTTTAAATATTTTTTGTTTTTTTCCAATTGTTTAAGTGTTATTAGTAATTTTTGTTTCTCTGCTATCCAGCACTTTCCCTACTGTTGCACTCACTGGAGTGGGAATAGTAATTTTTGCCCCTCCGCTTTCCAACACTTTCCCTAATGTTGCACTCACTGGAGTGGGAATAGTAATTTTTGCCCCTCCGCTTTCCAACACTTTCCCTAATGTTGCACTCACTAGGGTGGGAATAGTAATTTTTACCCCTCCGCTATCCAACATTTTCCCTACTGTTGCACTCACTGGAGTTGGAATAGTAAATTTAATTCCTCCATTATCCAACACTTACCCTACTTTTGCACTCACTCCAGTGGGAATAGTAATTTTTACCCCTCCGCTATCCAACCCTTTCCCTACTGTTGCACTCACTGGAGTGGGAATAGTAAGTTTTGCCCCTCCGCTATCCAACACTTTCCCTATTGTTGCACTCACTGGAGTGGGAATAGTAATTTTTACCCCTCCGCTATCCAACATTTCCCTACTATTGCATTCACTGGAGTTGGAATAGTAAATTTAATTACTCCGCTATCCAACACTTACCCTAGTTTTGCACTCACTGCAGTGGGAATAGTAATTTTTACCCCTCCGCTATCCAACACTTTCCCTACTGTTGCACTCTTTGGAGTGGGAATAGTAATTTTTGCCCCTCCACTATCCAACACTTTCCCTACTGTTGCACTCACTGGAGTGGGAATAGTGATTTTTACCCCTCCGCTATCCAACATTTTCCCTTATGCTGCACTCACAGGATGTGGAATAGTAAATTTAATTCCTCCGCTATCCAACACTTATCCTACTTTTGCACTCATTGGGTTGGGAATAGTAATTTTTACCCTTCCGCTATCCAACAATTTCCCTACTGTTGCACTCTTTAGAGTGGGAATAGTATTTTTTACCCCTCCGCTATCCAACACTTTCCTTACTGTTTCACTCTTTGGAGTGGGAATAGTAATTTTTTCCCCTCCGCTATCCAACACTTTCTTATTGTTGCTATCACTGGCGTGGGAATAGTAATTTTTACCCCTCCGCTATCCAACACTTTCAACTACTGTTGAACTCAGTGCAGATGGAATAGTAAATGTATTTATTCCGCTATCCAACACTTTCCCTACTGTTGCACTTATTGTATTGGGAAATGTAAGTTTACATTTTTTTTAATAGTTTAATGTTTCAATTTATTATAGAATGTTTTCTTTATTTTAAATTATTGATATATATATATTTTATATAATTTTAAAGTTTAAAAATTAAATAAAGATAATAGTTAATAAAATATTTTAAAGTAAATATATGTATATGTATAAATTATTGTTTGTGTGTTTATATTTTTTTTAATTAAGTTTATTTGTTATATTCAGTTAAAATGTATATTAAATTTAATTTATTTTGTTATATTTACTATATATTATTTAACTTTATATATTTTTTTAAATCAATATTTTTTACATCTATACTTTTTACCTCAATATTTTTGATTCAATATTTTTGTACTTACCTGTTAAGGTATTGGAATCTATATTTTTGCAGTCAATATTTTTTTTCGATATTTAGAACATCGATGTTTGCTACATCGATATTCTATCAGTGAACCCAAACTAGTCATACAGTAGCACTTTTTTGCTTTTTTGGAAAGTTTCATGAAGATTCGTCAAATGTCAACAAAAGTGCCTTTCCTATGGAAATGCTAACCTACCTATAACTTCCCTGGGGTGGGTGGGTGTGTATATATATATATATATATATATATATTCACTGAAAAAACCATAGGTTTCAGGCACGTTATAGTTAGAAATTAGCATTTAAAAAACCTTACAAATTCACTGAAAAAACCATAGGTTTTAGGGACAGTTATAGTTAGTTGGACATTGCACTCGTACAAAACCCGTGAAATTCCCCCGTTATAGTTAGTTCAGCTAACTATAACTCGCGCCCCGCAATGCACTGCTGATGACGTCACATATTACATCACTCATGACATGGTCAGTGACATCACTGATGACATCACTGATGACATCTCAAATGACATCACTGATGACATCATCCATGTGATAATTTCATGCATCTTCTCACACCCTAATATAACTTTTGATACACCCACTGTAAATTACAGACTGCCATTCTCAAAACCATAGACACTCCAACACCAATAACTACATACCCACTCACTGATTCTTAGGTCTACACACACATCCACTCACTCACCCGTACAGTCACTCATACTTACGGT